>OY037016.1:20247833-20591115 GCA_955831195.1 Pilophorus perplexus
CTTCTGCCCAACATAATGACGTCAATAATTTCCCGACGTTATCAGCGAAAAGGTCAACAATTGGAGAAAAAGGTAGGTAACTAACCTTTGTCAAAATTGTCCATTTTAAGATAGCGCAATCTCAAGACAGCTTCTCTCATTATTTATTTTAATGAGTTGGATGTTGGTCGGTTGAATGAATATGGGTGTTGAGTTTGTTGAGGTTTGGCCAAAGAATACGCTGAACATGTTACAAGTGCAGTGACAAGAACAACACTCGAACTGGTCAGTCGTTATCGTTCAAATAATACTGTATTACTTGTGCCAGTATTAGTACGACCAATTGAAGGGCTTGCGGTACAAAGGGCCTATGTGCTATTGGAAAACATGGCACTTAGGCCCTTTGCACCGTGTGCAAGTGTGTTACCACTTTGTAAGACAACGAATGACCTCATCTTGTGCTGCCCCTTACAGCACCTTCATGCCCTGATGGTACGAGAATATATCTACGTCTTCTGAAACGAGGGCTCAACCTCAACAGATTCACCACCCATATTAATTAGTTACAAAATGTTGAGGCTAACGCAATGTTTAGCAGCTCGAAATCGGCCCCAAATCTTAATTTGTTTATTACGAAATAAAAATTTGGACCACAAGCAGAAGAGTCCAACATAATACCCGTGGGAGACACACCTGTTTGTTGGCGTGAGTACGGCGTATTAATATGTCATGCTCTTTCGAAAAATCGGAATTGGTCAATGAGGGTAAAAATGAGGGTAAAAATTTGGACCACAAGCAGAAGAGTCCAACATAATACTCGTGGGAGACACACCTGTTTGTTGGCAATCGTGCCAAAATATCATCCCAGAGGGGATCGTCTTGTTGTAGTTTTGGTAGCTGCTCATATAACGCTGGGAATGAATTTAGGTAATTAACAGTTTCATTTAAAGCCGGTGAAGATGGGCCTGCAAAAGACTTCATTAGTTTGTCGTACGACTCATTCTGTGTTGCTGTTGTAGCATGGGTTGCGTCGCAATGATTAGTAGTAGGTACAAGTTCAGTTTTGATTGGTGGGTGGTCATAAGAATATTGGGCCCGTGATAAAAAGTCGGCCACGACGTTTGCCGTCGACGGAATGTGGATCAATGTGAAATTGTAGGACATTAATTGGATCACCCATCTCTGCACACGAGCACATGCTCCACATTGGATTGGAGCTCTTCTGCCAACACCAAGTCCTTTACCTTTACTTTTATATGCGTCTACCCTCGCCAGGGGTTGCCCGAAATCGCCTGACGCCACGAACTCCTATCCTCAGTTTAGTCCGCTGTGATCCCTTTTTTCGTCTGCCTTTTGGCGATCAGCTGAGGACCATTTTAGGCCACCTTCCATCAGGCATCCGCTTTACGTGACCATACCATTTCACAGGCCCCCTCTCGAGTCTCTCTACGACTGATCCTGGCCGGTCGATAGTATCCCAGATGGTCACATTCCAGTCTCTATCAAGCCGCGATACAAGACAACTCCGCCGTAATCCATCCATCTCCACTGCACATAATCGCTGCCGGTTTCGCTGTGTAGGGGACCAACCTTCCGATCCGTACATCAAGATACTCTCTACGATTGCAGTCAGAATCATCTTCTTCGTTCGCAGATGTATCTCCCTACTCCACAGCACCATGCTCAACGAACGCAAAGCAGCACAGGCAAGACAGGTTCTGGCGTCAACGTCGCTTGACAACCACCAGCAGCATCCAACAAGGAACCCAGTTATTTAAATTGGCGCTTGACTGCGCACACAGTCCCCAGGGCTGAGACATGCATATCGCATCCCTGCCCACCCACCACCAAGTACTCCATCTTAGCCGCAAACAGCAAGGAGTGCACCACCCCTTCCCCCAGGGGGACTCCCATTCCCTGACACGTAACCGACCAATGCCGGAGCACCCACTCCAAATATAGGTACCTTAAACAGGGTCAGGGACATCCCTCTGCTTCAGGCACCTACAGATGGGGAATTCATTGGAGACAGTTCTTCAAATTTTTACTGCAGCTCTATTTACCTTATACACTTGCTGCACCAGACGTATCAGGGAACTGTCCACCCCCACTCTATCCATTGCTGGCCAAAGGCGCACCACCGGCACCGTGTCATAAACCTTCTCCAAATCGACGAAGATAAAATGGACCTCCTGTCCCTTGGCGGTAAATTTTTCCGAAATTTGTCTGACAATAAATATATTGTCCATACAGGACTTGCCCGGCGTAAAACCTGCCTGCTGCTCCGAGATTCAACCACCAACTTGTCCTTCCAAGCGGCCCATCAAAATCTAGCTCCAGACCCTTCTCCAGACGCCGTTACGCAGATGCCTTGATAAATATTGAGATCCCGCTTATTTCCTTTCTTGTGTATGGGCGACACGTACAACAGTCCAATCCTCAGGAGCCTCGTCTCCCTCCACAATCTGAATGAAGAGCCTTGCGAGGAGTCGAACAACTGGGTGATCACCACTCTTCCACAGCTCCATCGGAACTGCTCCAGGGCCCGGGGCTTTGCATTCTTTGAGGTCTTCAGAACCCACTTTACCTCATCTTTAGTGACCGGATTGGCCAGAGCTGTTCTTGTGGTACCAGCGCCCAGCTCGATCCCCCCCGAAAGCATCCCGCTTTTCTGACAACATTCCAGAAAAATGCTAAGTATTTTTATACTTAGACTTTTAGACTTTTCCATCTCTTGATAAAAAGTAAAGTAAAAGTGGTTTTTTTTTTTTTTTTTTTTTGTGTGTGTGTGTGTGTGTTAACCAACTTGGTCTTCACAATTGGGGCAGGAGCCGACCCCGCACTGTACTTTGGAAAAGCTTTAAAAACTCTTGCTCCAGAGAAAAGATTCACATAAACTTGCGTTCAGAGTAAATTGTCTGACGGAAATACAGGTATTACAACACGTGATTGACTTTTGGTCAAACATTGGTGTTCGGCCCCGGATTTGAACCAGACTGACCAGCGCTCCGACTGATTCCATCCCTTGATATACATACTTTATTTTACGGTTGGAGAACAATAAATTTTATTGCTCTCAATTACAAATGGAGAATATTAAAATCCAATCTCCTTACAATTTAATTTTAATTTGTGATCAGCTAACAAAATTAAATGTAATACCTACTGCCTAGTTTAAAATTACTTTGGGACTTTTTACCTGCACTGGCATGGCCCAACTAAACCCAGATCACAAGATAATATCTTGTGATCTGGGTTTAGTTGGGCCCACTCATATTATGAGTGGGTTTAGATCACAAAGCGCCCCCCCCCCCCCCCAACAAAATCCGGGATCCGCACCTGCCAGGGGACCCAACGATGAGAGGCGTTGCAGAGTTCTTATTGTAAACACGTTGTGGGATCTTGAGGTTCAGTCAAAGCTCAGAGCTCAGTCAAGATCCCACAACGTATTTCTGAGCCTAGCAGCCTTGTCTTATTGTAAACCACAAAGTAAACAAGGTGCTACCTTATTGAGAAGGATATGGTTGAGATGCCATTAAGAACTGACCAATAAATGTACCAACTAGATCACTGGAGGGCGAACAGGACGAGATGAGCCGTGCACGAGGTCATCGAACCAAATGTGTGCCACACAGATCTGGCGCTCTGAAAAAACCTTCCTACATCCAAATCGCGTCCG
Organism: Pilophorus perplexus; assembly: GCA_955831195.1. NCBI lineage: Eukaryota > Metazoa > Arthropoda > Insecta > Hemiptera > Miridae > Pilophorus > Pilophorus perplexus. The sequence goes on from OY037016.1 coordinate 20,251,492, forward strand.
TAATCGAGTTTATGGGTGTGTGCTGTGGTGTTTAGAAGGTCACAATTTCTTTTTCCAGACCACATAAAATAAAAGAGGTGGACGAATCGGTAATTTAATAGAATATAGTTTATTCTCAGCAGAGGAATCATCCAGTTCAGTCTGATTTTGTGATATCACGGTTAATAACAGTACCCAGTTCCTGTAATGTTTGGCTCCGAAATCCAAACTTTTTGCACAGTTAAGTTATGTCGTGTATGTTCAATTGTTTCAGCAACGGTGGGTGGGGTGATAATCTTCCGACCGAAGGCCTTCGCAGTTTTTCTTGAAAAAAGAGATCAGGGACTTGGAATTCCGACGCGGTTCCTAAGGACGAACTATAGGATGTCCTTCGAAGATGGAGGTTAAGGAAGGACTTCTCGTGGCCATCAGACTTGGTGACCGCCCCCAACGTCGTCCTTTTCCTCTTGGAGGTTGCTTTCCGGTTGGAAGGTCGACGGGGGGGATGCAACTTTCCCACACCCCGTCATCGCCAAGCGGGGTCTTCCTCGACCTTCTGCCGGGTGTCCGACTTGTTACTTACGCCAGGAAGTCTCTCGAAGGCTGTTTTGAGTTCGGGGACAATAAATAAAAAATGCCAATCCTAGTGTGTGTTTGGTATCCTAATATCCCAGGATTTTCACGGGACCCCTGGACCCTCGGATCATCCGGGCCGGATGCTTCTTGCTTGGAGCCTATGGCTAAAATTCAAGAAACCTGGAACATGAATTATTATCTGAGGGTATAGGTGGAACATGAATTATTATTATTTGGTATCCTAAATATATATATATATATATATATATATATATGTGTTTTTGGCGTGTGGGATCGGAACTCATCTGGCATGTTGGAAAAGTAGCTATCCGACGGCAAACTAGTGGTCTAACGCAGTGAGACGAAGTGAGGCCGAACTAGTGGCCTAACATAAGACAGGTGAGTATGCCGAACTAGTGGTCTTTAACGTACGAAAGGTGAGGACGCCGACCTAGTGGCCTAACGGTAATGTAGGATCCTATATAATAATATCATATAATAATAATAATAATATATTATATTATATTGAATCCTATACATAAGAACCTACGTCCTATAGGTACATATTTATATATTACGTAATATATAAACGTGTCACTCCCGCGTCTCCCTTCCCGCCTAACGTTTTTGGGCAGTTGGGTCACGGCTAAAGCATGTTCCACGCTAAAATAAAAAAATTATAAAAAAATACAAGAAACTGCTCAAAATTGGCCATATTGAATACTGAATATCCTCGTCGTACGAGTGTAAGAATCCAAAATTACTTCGAAAACGACACCTCAATCGACGCCTAAAAAAACCTTCAAATTTCAAACCTGTGGCCCCTTCGAAGCCCCACAGCTCGGTGGGCTGGGTCTGCGACCCCATACATAAGAAAGTCCATGGTTTTTTTTCGTCAACATCAAAAATGAGCGAGAGGAACATGGACAGTGACATTCCGTCATTGTTTCTTGGGTTCCAACGAATTCCTCATTCAGTACCTCAGCAAATTGCGTAGTACTACGTACTTACGCAAGGGATGGTTTTGTTGCGAAGGAAAACTCTCAGAAAGCATGAAACTCCTTCTTTGCAAACTGAGGAAAAATTGAAGAAACAGGGAAAAAATTAACTAGCGAGATATCCGTCGACCTTCTCTTTTATGTAGCCTTTTTTGTTCCCTTTTGAGGACTTTCTTGGGGTTGGGGCGTTCTTTTCAATTCCGAAGCGCATAATGAAGTCCCGAACACAAAGGATCGTCTTCAAACACGAATGCATTTGGTGGGTGCCTCTAAATTTGCATGATTGCAAGGTGCGGTGACTAGATGTTCACGTTCAAATGGCACCTATTCTTCCACTGACCGAACGAGGAGATCCTCAGCCGATCAGAACGTTCGTCTACACTTGTGGCCGATAACGTCTTGTCGTCATTAGTGTACGTAACGCTAATAGTTCCGAGTAATCAGCGGCAGGGTAGTTTTCTCAGAAACCTCTTCATAGCGACAACTCCCTGATTCGGAGTACATATTTCGGAGGGAAAATTTCGGGAATGCCGAACAGAAGAAGAGATAAATCTGCCAAACTCTTCCAATGAATTCACGATTAGCCCTGATTGGTAATGGAGACCGTTAGGTGACTTGATTAGGGTTTGCAATCCCGAGATGCCGGACGATTTTTGAGAATTTGAAATCCTGGGATTTGAGCACAAATCCAACTCCATGGAGTTGCACGGTGCAATGCAAATAGGTAACAGAAAATAAAAAAGTTCGAAGGCTAGTGCTCTAAGACGAAAACTGTGAATTCCCCTGAAGAAAGAATTCGGAAATCGATGAACCAGCCGGTGCCTGAGACGAAAATGCGAAAAGATTGAGCATAATAATTATGCTCAATCTTTTCGCATTTTCGACATATTAATTATTAATACGAGCATAATTAATTGGGCATAATTAAAAAAGAAACGAGCCTGTTCGAAAATGGAGGCAGCCGAGGCCACCATTTGGATTTAGAATTCAAAATTTGTATATTAGGCCAGTCAGCGGACACAAAAAATAGGACGGAAAAAATCGACACGTTCTGATTTTTTGATGTTGTCAGGGATGGTACCAGCAGTGTAGGACCAAGTTGGCAGCTTCGAAAATTTCCTTGTGCTGAATGCTTGGTGCTCGAAAAACCGCGAAATTTTCGGACGTTTTTCTGTTTATGGCTTGTAACTCCAAAAATGGGCGCCCTACCGAAAAAGTCACTGCATTCTATTTTGCGAAATATTAGTAATCTTCTGTATGGAATATCGGCTAAAATATTCATCCCACGAGGAAAGTAATGAGGAATGAAGTTGTAGAGCAGTTATTCAGCTTCAGCACAACCGGCACATGTAGGACCATCCCACCTACCTCCGTAAAAGCTGAGAAGGCATTTTCAGCAGTAGGGCTATTTTCGACAAAGCTAAGGAGCAAATGGGCTTCTTGAAAAGGTCAGAATTCAGAATTTCTGACAACATGTTCGGATTCAGCACCCTTTAAAACCCATAAACCCCAATTTTTAGTTCGAAAATCCGTATAGGTACGTGCTGAGCTGTTTTCGAAATGTTAGAGATTTTGAAATGAACGCCGGGCAATTTTGACGTCACACCTCGCCAGGCTGTGCGTCGAGTAGTTGGGCACTGAGCCGCCAGAGCGCTAAATAATAAATCTGAACAGAATCGGTATAAAAACACTCGGCCCGGGTCGATTTTTGAATAACCTTCTTTGATAATAACCTCGATGCTCGATTTTCGAATGACCTTCTATAATGATTAACCCGATTTTCGATTTTTGGGGTCGAATTTTCGCATAGTAAAGTTGGCTGACTTGCGTAGATGAGAGAGAGAGAGAGAGAGAGGGATCTCCCGGCCAATCAAAAGACGAAGAAGCAGCCCACGTCATGTACCCTCTCCAGACCTCGGAATTCAAATATCATATTTTTCCTAAGGCCCTATAATTAATTAAAACAGGTTTTCTGCAATATGGACCCGTTTTCGTAACTTTTGAAGCACGACCTTTGCAGTAAAAACATTTTAAAAAATCATTAAAGGAGCTCATTGGCTGATCCAACTTTGAGTGCATTATGCTTTCTAAGAGCACATTTTTTAAGTAGTGTAAGGTCGTGTAGGGACAAAGCCAATCATAGTCATAAATCTGTCCGCAATATTTTTTGTCAGCAATTGTTTGAAGATCCAACCTAGACGAAAAGATGATCGACTAACCTTGTTGCGCAAAATATGATCCCACCATTCACCGGTGATTGATTAGAGTCCTTCAAAGTTTTGAGCCGGTTGCTGTGCAATATTTTCTTCGTCTTCAGGACCATGCACAAGTCAGGGTAAATGCACTGATTTATCCATGGATTAATTCAACTTTGATGCTGCATAACATTTGATGAGGATCCCCTCTAACAATCTACGACATCAATTTCCGTAATAAAGAAGTAATCGGGCTTCAGCTTGTTTTTTTTTTTTTTTTAATCTAACTTAGGGCAGTCTTATACCTAGGGGCAGAATTTGGAATGTACCTGGGTTCAAACCCAGGGGTTCAAACCCAGGGGTTCAAAACCAGCGTCCAGGTACATGCGGGTGGATCCGGATTCGTCTCGAATTAGTATCACGTTAGCAATTAGAGACTAAACCCATAGCTGGATACGGAGAGTCGGATACGTAGGTATTGACTAGGTAGTCAGCAAATTTCGCCACAGCATCTCCTTGAGGTCGAACGGACTAAATCAAAAACGAAACAGTCCGCCACCTCCGTTGAATCAAGAAACATGAGCCCATAGCACCATTTCAGCCATTGTCGCTTTTATAATCACCAGAGAGGCCCAAAGCCTGAATTTTCTTCCACCACGAATTTGCCAGGTGGAACCGGCATCCTAATACTGTGGTGTTTGTCCAAACAGTACGGACCGCGCTATGAATTGCTTGCTCGTAGTCGATAAGGATCGTTTTTGGGTTCAGAAACATCGTTTTCGCAAGGAAGAGTTCACTGATTTTTTCGAAGCACTTGACGTAAGTGGTTTGGAGCTTGTCGGTGAGTAAACAAACCAGAAGAGGTATGTAAAACCCATTGAAAAATCCGTGAAACGTGAATAATTGAAAAAAATGTTTTGGGCAGTACTCAAACGTTCCGTCTGCATACAAACAGTCTGCTTTCGTCAGGATCTCTACGCTACAACCGCAACCGAAATAATGATTCCATCATCTACAGAGTTCAACAACACGAAATCTTCTTCCCTTTCCGTTCTCAAATTTTGGCTGGAAACGTACGCATGAACTTCTTCTCGTGACCTCGGGAGTTTCGGCAAAGTTTTTCGCCTAGCCTCGTACACTCTTTTCCGAACACCACTGACGTCGTCATAAGTGAGGTCAAACGATGATGTTGCCGTAATAATGGTTTTGATTATTTTGGAAGGACGTTCACTTAGGTCTACGGTCGCTTTCCGCTTTGCTACGGCCGCCACCATGGAGCGCTGAATTTGGGCAAGAGTGTAGGGATCATGATTGTGGTTATCGTCGTTTTCCGTCATAATCCTATTGACACCCTCTCCTGGAAATTGGAACAGAACAATACCAGCCGTGGCATTACTCCTGCCAGGAAAATGACTACCATACAAAAACGAACGGATTTCCAATTAGGTACTCGTACTTACCAACTGTTTGCAAAAATGCCCTGCATCTTCGATTATTACGCCGCCACTGGATTTCCCCTGAACTCAGCTCTCTATACTTATTAAATTTGTAGTTCTGTCGCACTAGCATAACATTTCCGCGTTCACTTGATAACTCTTCGAATTGCGACATGACGAGGCGACTGACGGAAGGAAGAACTAGAAGTGAACTGGTTACCGGTTAACGTTGGGAAGGGCGACAATAACAGTCTAGTATTGATAGTGAGTTCAGAGGTGAGACAATCCAAATCGGGAGGAGACGAATCCAGTTGTTTTCTTATCGATGAGACGAGTACCTACTGAGACGAATCCGGACTTTCCCGTACATGCACATAATATTATAAAGGGGCTTTAGGAGGTTTTTTTTGAAGAGTTTCGGCTATGGGGTCGAGTAGGGTGTCGTTTTCGATATATTTTTGGAAGTAGAATCCATTTTTTGGGGGCCCCAGAACGATTCGATTACACCGTAGGGATATCTTGGGCTCTCATGGGGCTACAAATGGGATTTTTAAAGAATCCCAGAAGGTCAAATATTTTCCGAGTAATTTTAGACGCATAATCCATTTTTGCGAGGTCCCACTTTCTTTCTTTTCTTTTTTTTCAAAAGTAGTTTTTTATTAACACAAGTATTTTTTGCACAAGTAGCCTATATCAATATCAAAGAATAATAAAATGGTGTTGGAAAGGTGTTGAGGATCAGTCAAATAAGACGAAGATTTGAGCCGACGTTTCCAGAGATATATTCTCCTATCATCAGGGCCTAATGAAGTGAACAAAACAGAGTTTAGATTGTGAGTGATTGTGAATTTAGAGTTGTAATTGATTCCAACACCATTAATTGAAACGGTCAACATCACTATCAAGCATAATAAACCCTGGTGTAAAATTTGCAGCGTTCTTTTTAATCGACTATAGTCAAGCGACAAGCGTTTTTAAAAATATAAGAATGTCATAGATATATCTGACATTGGCCAAATATATTAACTATGAATGAGAAAAAATCGGACATGAAAATATATTAAGGGTAAATTCAATGTTTAACGAGAAATGCCCCTCGGTACACGACCTTACCTACCCTACATAAGTAAAATTTTCCCTTCGTGAGAGAAGTACCCAATTATTGTAAATTTATTTTGTTTATAAAAAAGTTTTTCGTTGTTTTTAATATTTTTTCAATTAAAACAATGATTGACAAAATAACAATAAAAATGACAATAAAACAAGGATTGAGAAAAACTTTCGGGATTGCAAACTCTAGACTTGATAACCGGCATGAGAAAGTGATAAGCTCGAGACGGCAAAAAGCTTTGGACCCCGACCAATTTCTGGGCCACTGACCCTGGGAGGACTGAGTTTTGGTCTCAGCGGGAGAGATTTGGCCAACCGAGTGGGGGCGGAAGTCGGAGAGCACGTGGTCCCAAGTGAGCATCCTGCTAAGAAAGTAGAATGATCTCACAGGGTGGCTGGGGGGGCTTAGGATGTTGGAGGGGTCAAGGGTAGTGTTCCAGGCTCATGAAGGTATCGTGTATGCAGAAGTTAAACGAGCAGCTTTTTCAATGTAAATGAATAGGTAATCATATTAATAATTAATAGTCAAGATTCCCAAGTAAAACAATAATTGTTTTACATGATTGTTATTCATAATTTTACGATAATTGTTATAAATAATAATTATAATGTTTTACATAACAATTATTGTTATTCATTCGTTCCATTCTTCATGCAGAAAATGGAAGTAACTAAATATTGGCGAGGCAGGCGTTGTATAGATGATGGAACACAGCATGTTATTGATGATGATGTTGAAACACAGTAACAGTTTGTCCGAAAGACATTCATAAATCAAGCGCTTGATTTATGGACGGGTAAGTCTCCATGAAGCGGTTTAAGATGTTTGAGAAGATGAATCCCATTTCATTGGCTGTTATTCGAAGGTGGTGGTCCGTGACTATAGTAACCCTTGGGTGTTGCACGCTGGAGTACGAGACCTTGGAACAAGAGGGGCTTTCACGATTTACAATGTGCTTTCAGGGCCTGTAACGTACTCCAAGGGCCAGCCTTGTGCCAAACCTTGGCCGGAATCGTCCAAGGCCGGAGCCCTCGACTCTCCCGGAGTCCCCCCTTCACGATCAACAAACAATACATGTCACAAGGGGGGGATCGAAAACTCACGTAGACAGCCGTTTTAGCGAGTATTTCAAAAAAACTTAGAAAATGGTACTGACCATGGGTTGTGATGAATGAGAGATCACGTGTGATTACGGAAGATAACAGTAGATTTAGACACTGGATCGCGACACGCGAGAGTCACCTGGTCGATCAGACGGTCGGTGATAGACTGAGCGCAGACCTCGGCAAGTAGGCCAGTCTCCCCACCCAGAACGCACAGTTCTCTTGTGCCATCTTCAGAACAGAAAAACTGCGTCCCCGCCCTCGCCGTCCCCCCAGGCCACGGTTTCGAGGGGCGAGGGTCCCGCTAAGCGCATCAAGGCTACAAGACCCCCTCTACGTCCGTCGGCACGGCAACGAACCCAAAGTGCATCGCATAATCCACGGTAATCCGATCCGAGAGGGTAGCGAACCGGTCGCGGGACACGACAAGGGGCTGTTGCACCTCTGGGTCGTAAACCAATAAATAGCTCCGGAGGTCCCACCAACGTCTGATCGGGTGAGGTAAGTAGGAATCAGGGGGCCTACCCCTTAGCCATGTCGTGGCTTTATGTATTAAGCTTGAAAAGTTTATATATAAACTTCAAGTCAAAGGGACTCCCTCACCCGCTATGGGATTCGAACCCATGACACCTAGATCGGCAACACAATGATAGTCCCTACGCTACCACTGCGCTACCTGGGGCCGCTAACACGCTCCACAACAGCCTCACCCGACTCCGGTTATATTGCGACACCATAATGGGGAAATATGCAATTAAAGAGTTTTTTTCTCGATATGCTCGATAAAACCCACAAATATGTTCGAAAAACATCAGATTCTGTTCTATGCTCAGTAGATATGCTACGAAAACCATATTTGGGGATTTTATCGAGCATATCAATCCGATATTACTGAAAGGAAAGTGAAACGAAAACGCTGAAAACTTTACAAAAGGTTTTATTATTCTTTGATATAGGTTAGGTACTAGTGCAAAAATTAATTCTGTGTCAGTGAAAGTTTCGGTGAAATCGGATCGTTCCGGGACCCCAAAAAATGGATTCTACGTCCAAAAATACTTCGAAAACGACACCTAACTCGATACTATAGTAAAAACCCTTCAAAAAACGACTCCCGTTGCCCCACAGCGCCCCACGGGTTTAGGCGATCGGGCTGAAAACCTCGCGGGCACAACTAGATGGTAAACCAAGTATTTTGTCAAAATTTGAGATTAAAAAAAAAAAAAAAAAAAAAAAAAATGCCTACTGCCCAAAACGGCTCGGACGGAGGACGGACATTTCTGTTTTGGAATCTAGACCTCTTAAAACGGATAATGTCAAATTTTGAGGCCGATCGGAGTCGCCGACCTCCTTCGCGATTACATAGGTATATTATTCCAAGAATATAAACCAAAAATCTACATTTTTTGGAGCTATAAGTGGGGTTTATGAAGGACTTGAGTCAGGAAATCGAATGAGGTGTCATTTTTTAAGTAATTGTGGACATAAACTCTGCTTATTAGGGGCCTCAATTCTGTGGAGCTACAAAACGGCCACATGAGGGGTTTTTGAAGGTCTTTGGTCGAGTGGGGTGAGATTTTCGAAGAAGGTATGTTTGGTTGAAGAGTCCTTATAGTCGCAGACGGTGGATGTGATAGGGTGTGATAGGACACATGTTCCATTAATACATTTATTACATTAATCGAGCTCGCTGCGGGACTCGATCCCACTACGTCAACCACTACAATCGGACACGCTCTCGATTGAGCTACGACGCTCCCCTAATCATAACATTCAGCTGTTTCACACCAATGGAACACTACAAAACCGATTGGACCACTGAAATAATGCAAAATTTGCATAATTTGCAAATTTATTATAATTATTAAATATTATTTAATATTTCATTTGCCAGGACAGAAATCGACTAATCATCTTCAGTTCCAATCTAAGTCCCCAATCGACGTTGGTAATTTAAAAAAACAATCCGACGACGGGAAGCTGCATCTCGTGAAGCTCCGTCAAACGGAAGGGGAGACACTGTCGAGAAGGGGAATTGAGGATGATCGGGGATGACGAAACGGAGAGAGCGGATTACGGGAGTGGCGGTGAATATGAGGTGGCATTGAAGAAGGAAGGGGTGGAGTCTGTGAAGGCCTCAGTGGCCTTGAGGGGGTGAACATCCCCTTCGCGATCAGCCTTGGAGCGGTTACACCATTATAAGTTGTACTATACAAGCAGCGCTCGTGTAGCTTATTCAGTATAATATACTGATACTAACCTGTTATATATTATTTAACAGGTTAGTATCCACGAATATTCCGATTTACAAAGAACGCTGCAGATTTCAAGGATTTATTAAATTTTTGTATCAATTAAGCGAAAATAAATTCTACGATTATTTATTTATTTATTTTTTTTAATTTAAAAAACTTGTACACCTGTACAATATTTGAAAAACTGCGGAAAATGGATTTCACGTCCTACGTTATTCATTCGAACTCGTAACGACTATCAAAACCCACGGCGAGGTTGGATGAGACTGAGACCCCCATAAATCCTTCAAAATCCTCATAGCGCCTCAGGGGTTGAAACTTTCAGCTTGAAATCCTTGCGGATACAACTATATGGAAAACTACGTATTTTGTCAATTAAATAAATAGAAATACTGGCCAAACCGTACTGGACGGGGACAGTTCATTTTTTAAATATACCTACAAGTCATGAAACAAATAAGGACAAAATTTAATTCTCTCCCCAGAATTTAATTCTGGGGTGGGTCAAAATGTTTGACCCCCGTCGGGAAAACAAAAGTTGATTATTCCAAGAACAATAGAATGCAAAACATCAGTAAACTAACTATAATAAACTAAAACGCAGCAGATTTTACACAATGGTTTCTTTGATATAGGTAAATTGTGCAAAAATTAATTCTATAGAATTAATTTTTGCACATTTATTCACATATATGTGAATAAAAATGCACTGCCTAGGGGGACATGGCACATAGCTTCCACGAGGTCATAGACTACCCCGATATACAGCCAAATTGAATTATTAGGTCATCACGAGATTTAATGACTGTAACTATAACGAGAAACTTTAGTTCGCGCATGCGCACAGCGTACAGCTGATTTAATCATCATCACAGTGGTCATGAAATTTATAAGGGACGGCACCCGCATAAACCTGAAAAATTTGACCAAAGTCGGATCAACATTGTGGAAGTTATAGATGAAACAAGGAAATCCGAACGGACAGACACGGAACCAAATTTGTTCAGGAGGTTCTGAAACAAGGAAATCCGAACGGACAGACACGGAACCAAATTTGTTCAGGAGGTTCTGAAACACAAAATGTAGGTATTGGAAATTTTAATTTTGGAGAACAAACATTTTTTCGAAATCCAAAGAGAAAACAATGCTTCCGCCACCTTTGGTGTACTCGGAAGCAATTTCATACATGTATTTCATACATATACCTAATATGTAATAGGTAATTACATATTTTAAATAATTATTATTATGTGAAAAACAAAAATCAAGTAGTTACAATGTTTGAACAGATGTCGGATCCCGAGAGATGGGTTGAGTCGAAAATTACTCGGAAAACTACACCTCATTCGACCTCAGGACATCTTTCAAAAGCCCCATTTGAGCCCTGACGAAAGCCTCATATATATGGGATATATATATATCCCATAGGGATCTATATATCTTGGGATACCATGGGATATATATATCCCATAGGGATCTATAGATCTCCTATAGTATACCAGGTCTCATCGAATGGTTCTGGGACCCTCCAAAATAGATTCTACGTCCAAAAATACTTCGAAACCGACACCTAACTCGACCTGGTACTCGAAAACCTTCAAAATTTGGGCTACGGAAGGGTATTAAATACCCCACCGAGCCCCACGGGATTGGGCGATCGGGCTGAAAAACCTTGCCGGCAAACTAGATGGTGAACCAAGTATTTTGTAAAAATCTCAGATTTTCCACGCAAAAATCCTACTGCCCGGTCGGCGTACTGCGAACGGACATTACGTTTATGAAATCAATGCATCATGAACCGGGTTAGGTATATCAAATATAGACGAATGGGTTGTATTCGCGAATGGGTTGGTTTATTAATACACCTATGAATTATTCCAAAAATAATCAACCAAAATGGACGTAGTCACCCCTCCAAAAAGGCTCTACATGGGGGTCACCAATAGGAAAACAAGCAACGAAAATTGGACATCAGTGCCGTCGTGCATCTTCTTCCCTTTCGTCTCCATTGCTTCTTCTGGCCTGCATAACACATTGCGCCCTTGCAAGATGAACTGCTGTTGATCATTCTAGGAATATAATTGTGTTCTTACCAGATGTCACTCCATTGGCAGCAGATGGATAACGAAGTTCGGTTTCCGAGCGGAGCGGAAGTCTTTTTTTTTTCAACTTTCTGGGTTTTACTTTAACTTTGCTCAGCTACCAAGTCGATTTTCACCTAAGCATAATCTGCCGAACGGAATGGAGTAAGAATATAAGGTTTTATTGCTCGCCCTATTCTAAGGAAAATCATTTGTCTCGCTCAGAACAAAAATAACTGAACGTGAAGGTCAGACACTCATTCCTTAGCGATAAGACCACATCCTGTAACTCCCAAGAAAGCGTATGGAAGTGGATGAATTGGAAGCGGACGTTCAGGTTTAGTTAACAAGAACATGATTTACCAACATTATTACATAACGTATTAAACGTGATAACCACGGTGCCGATTTCACTGAACAAAGAACGCAGTACAAGGCAGGAGACCCTCAGAGTGACTGGTAAGTTCAGTGACCTCGATCTATTTGCATGCTCATTGTTTAATGAAGAGACGGACCAGCAGGGAATTTATGTCCTTGGCTTTCTTTCAGACCACTCAACTACAAACTGCTAAAACGTTTCAGCTCCAGGGTTTTGCATTACGTAAGGCAAAGCATAAATTTCAAATCAGATAATGAAAGAAAAACCTCTTGTTCAAGTAAAATTTAATTTTTTATGAACCCAACATTCCATTTTATGAACGATCCACGATCATTTGACGGTAAACCCACTAAACAAAATTATCAGATAAGTTCGGGATCCTCTCTAGATTATAAGAACTCATTTTAAGTTGGTGTTCAGAGAGACGATCTGTTTGTCGGCTGTCCTTGAGAATTTTTCTGTCGCTTCTCCGTTCCAAGGAGAGTCACTTCCAAGGAGCTTTCGATCGGAAGGCACGTACTCGTACAGCTCAAGTTCGTCCCCCCTTTGGGGTTGTTTTGTTTCCCGGGCAGGTTTAAAATATAGCACATTTCAAACCGAAGGCCAGTCGGTTTCCGAGTTCGCACGCAGATTAAGTAGATTGCATGTTCGTCTGCCTACGATTATTGTGAAACACGACCTCGCGTTTCAACATTTCACAGCTAGTATGAATAGAAACGATGTAATAACAATGTACATAATAAAGCCGCAACTTACAACATGTATGTAGACTGTACGTAAGATGCATATTGCGGCTTCGCTTCCGTGATGGGGTGTTTCTTTTCAGTTCTAAAAAGAATAAAAAATGTATTTTCTAATGTACTTATAATTTCCCGAAAACATCAAACTTTGGACAGACAGTTTTGAACCAATGATGACGCTGGATTAGGGTGCCATCTCCTTTTGGTTCATTATTGGAATATACACCTTTGTATTCGCGACGGGGGTCGAAAATTCTGATCGGCCTAAAATTTGACATTATCCGTTTGAAGAAGTCTAGATTCAAAAGACGAAATGTCCGTCCGCCGTCCGGGCCGTTTTGGGCAGTAGGAATTTTTCTTTAAATGTGAATTTTTGTCAAAATACTCGGTTTATCATCTAGTTGTGCCCGCAAGATTTTCAGCCCGATCGCCCGAACCCGTGGGGCGCCATGGGGCTAAAATGGGGCTGCGGGAGGTGTTTTGGTTTATTATTCTTGGAATAATACACCTATGTTTTCGCGACGGGGGTCGACGACTCCGATCGGGCTCAAAATTTGACATTATCCGTTTCAAGAGGTCTACATTCTAAATCCGAAATGTCCGTCCGCCGTACGCCGTCCGCCGTCCAGGCCGTTTTGGGCAGTAGGAATTTTTTTTAAATCTGAAATTTTGACAAAATACTTGGTTTACCATCTAGTTGTGCCTGCAAGGTTTTCAGTCCGATCTCCCGAACCCGTGGGGCGCTGTGGGGCTATAATGGGGCTACAGGAGGGGTTATTTGAAGGCTTTTAGCTATGGGATCGAGTTAGGTGTCGTTTTCGAAGTATTTTTGGACGTAGAATCCATTTTTTGGGGTATCGGAACGATCCGAATTCACTGGGGCGATCTTTAGGGCTTTCATGGGGCTAAAAATGGGATTTTTGAAGCATCCCAGGATGTTAGATATTTTTCGAGTAAAAAATACAGAATTTTTGAAAAAGTACATTTTTGAACAAAAAAATCCAAAAAAAATTTTTTTTTTGATAAAAATCAAAAAAAAATTTTTTTTAAATTTTTTCATTGACAGAATTAAATTTCTGCACAAGTAACGTATATCAAAGAATAATAAACCCTTGTGTAAAATTTGCAGCGTTTTTGGAAGGTTTTCGGCTACGGGACCCGTCGGGTTAGGTGTCGTTTTCAAAGTATTATTGGGCGTAGAATCCACCTTTGGGGATCCCAGAACGATCCGATTCCACTGTGGGAATCTATAGGGCTTTCATAGGGCTACAAATGGGGTTTTTGAAGGATCCCAGGATATTTTCCGAGTTAAAAAAAAAGTGAAAATATTGTCACAGAATTAATTTTCGGACAAGCATCCTATATCAAAGAATAATAGGCCCTTGTGTAAAATTTGCAGCTTTTTTTTTTTCAAATCTTTTAAAATATCGATATAAGTATTGAGACTAAAATTTAATAACGATGTGTCCGAAATATCGATATTTGAGTGCTGTCCCCAGAACCTCAAGATAAGATTCTCTGCGTATTAGGTATACCTATCTCTTCTAGTGAAATAGTATGTAGAACGGGAAATACGGACATTATTACGGACAGTGCGGCACGGATTCAACCTAATTGGGTCTGAATAGAAGGGCTCAAGAAGGTACACCAGCGATTATGGCTGTACAGACACAATGATCGGGGGAGGAAGAGGAGCCATCATGAACGGTAGTGAGACCTAGCGGGGTTGTCCAGAACCCACCCGGACGGACGTAAGTGACTTATCGACCTTGCCCTACTGTCTATTACTACAGCATCACGATCACACCAAGATGCGATATGAGACGTCGTAAACACCTTCTTTATTATCTCGACTTCATGAACAGAACGACGTCGAACGGGCTATGCCAGTAAATTCGTACGGATGCGGCGCAGACGAAATAATACCAAAGGCGCCGAATACCTCCAGCAGGAGGGCAAGTGTTTCGGTATAGAGAGGTAGTTAATTAAGTAGATGATTACAGTAGATCACAGTAGGTTACCACGGTCCATAAAATTATGAGCCCAAGATGTTAAGATTGTTATAGACGTCGGAATGGATAACAATTAACACTCCCAAGTGCTAAAAGTGGGAGAATGATAGTCAAAAATATAAAATCTACCTGCTCAACTGGTCTAAAAATAATAATTAAAAAAATGTAAAAAATAAAAAATTACCTGCGAGTTGCCGGCTTCTTTTTGCCTTTCCTAGGTGTTTTTGAGGAAGCTGAATCCGAAAAAGGGCAGAATTCTGTATAGAGAATCAAGTTCCCGATTTTTAGTTGCCAAACATTGAAAAATTGAGAGTCGCGGTTTGGTCTGGTTCTGTTTAGAAAGATTTAAGCTTTCAAAACGTTACCCCCGATTATAAGATAAGTCTTTTGACGAAGTTCGAGTGAAGTCGGTGATTGGATAATTCAATGTAGAAGGTCAAAAATGCAAAAAATGCCTTATTCGAACCAACTTTTTTTTAAAGGCTACCATTTTCGGATTCAGCACCTTCAAAAACCCCCAGAAAAGGTAAAAAGAAGCTAGCAACTCGCAGGTCATTATTTTTTGTAGACCAGTGTTATGGGTATTTGAATCCCTGAATAGAATACCCACTGGAATCATGTGAAGATTGGCGAAGAATAATTATTATTCTTCGCCAATCTCTACATGATTCCAGTGGGTATTCTATTCAGGGATTCAAATAATACGCCAGTTTTACAATAACTCAATTATTGATGTAGTCTTTACAGGTAACCAGGGGCTCATGACAGGCCCAAATACCGTGGCAGTTTCATCGTAGAGAACACCAGTGCACAGTGTGCACCACTGCACACTGGTAGTCAATGGGTTGCTTGTTGGCTCAAAATTTTGAGTCTCACGTGAAACTTTTTTAACGACATGAATTCAGGAAAGCGATCATTACCTTTTACATGTTTGGGGTTTGTTGCCCATTCAATTCAATAATTAGACACGTACATAGTAACTTCCGGCCTAAAAAACACTCTGTGTAGTATATAGCAAATAAAACGCTTTCTGGCTCGAATTCTTACAGAAAAGAATCGTCAGAACCATGCTGGTAAAATCGTCAGCTAAAACGGCGATTGAGAACGAGTCTTTGAAGACCGAACTCATTAAATCCAGGCATCACTAAGTCGTCCTTTCTCTTTGCTCAGTTTAGTTTTCCGGTTATCTGCGTTTTGACCTAAGATACAAGCGTGAATTTCGCAAGAACCGTTTCATTTCATGCAGTCAAAATTCAGATTTACAGGGAGGAGACTCGATAAACGAATTGAAATCGGTATCGGAAGGAAAATCGCTAAGGTTACGGGCTGAGGGCAGATGAGGGTTATGGATCGAACGTTCAACCACCCACCAAACCCTCAGCCCTCAGCACAATTGACATTACAGATCACAACCGCAAGGTCCATGCACCGGCACAGCTCACTCCTCCTCAGTCCAGAGATTTTAACAGGAGGCGAAGCCAAGTCTGCCCGAACCTGAGGCCAAGCCCCGAGTTCGCAATTGGCGGAAACTCGACTCATCCGACAAACAATAAATGGGATTTTTCCGCGAAAATCCTCGAGTAGGGATCCGTCAGCAACAACAAAAATGTACAAGAACAAGTGGCGATTCCCATGTTGTTGGCAGCATCGCTGCCGCAGCAATGGGGGAGAAGGAGGGAATCAAACTTATCAGATAAATAGTAAAGCTAAGTCAATAAATAGACCTAACAGGTATGGGGCTCTCGATCTATCTCTTCAGATAAGATTGTATATGACCTTATCTGCTCGACCAGTCTACATGAGGTTCCTACAGTCCCAGAAGATTTCATGAAAGGGCGAAACGCACCATAAACAACTGGGATCACGCTATCCAACTGAGCATGTAGGTAACGTCCATAGATATGGAATAAGTTATTTCATATCTACGGTATACCATAGACGTTACAACGTCGTGCTAAACTTAATGCCACCTGCCTGAAACGCTATAGTGTGAAGCCATAAAAAAAAAGATAACTGGGAAGTGAGTAGACTCGCAATGTCATACTATGACATAAGGACATTGATATATACCTACATGGTATCCATCCAGCCGTTAAAACGATCCAGCATAAAAGGTATCCAATCAGATTTTATTTATTGTTGCATCTGTATAAATACTCGTATATTATACGAGTACATATTATGTCAACCGAGTGACGAGCGAAGAAGGTATCATCTGCTCCAGACCTACTCAGCAAACTCTAGCTTGTTACATATTTCTTTGGGAATACGATTTATGGAAGAAAACCTTGTGAGAAATAGTAACCCCATCACTTGGTACCAACTACGTAGTAATGAGCTTCCAACCCCAGTTGAATTCACCGCAATATTCTCTAAGCCTTGTCAAAAGGATTCACAGGAAACGGAGCGAGCTAGCATGATGACTGATAAAACTAACCAATTTGGCCAAAGTAAATCATACAGAATAATAACTATTTGTAAAATTTACATATCATTTTGTCATTTAATCCGAACTGCCTACTGACAATATCAGGAGATAGATACGTCCTTTCTTGTTCCAAGATTGCCTCCTGCCACACAAGTACGTTCAAATCCAAGGCACGGGATGGTTGGGGAGGCGCTCGACAAGTCAAAACGAAAGGGCAATGCAAAAACTGGAATTCTATGGGTCGACTTCAAGATGCTGTGGTTGAATCTGTTCCCCAGTACCATTCAGAGACTTGGAGCCTCGGACATTTTGAGGAAATCGAAACGGTACTGACCATATACACCAAAAGGGCTCTTATGCTACCAATCACTAGGGGAAGGACCCGTTCCTCTGGCCAGTTTTTGAAAAATTGACTCTTCAATAACTAAATAGTCATAATTCCTCATCATTTTCTCAAAAAGTAACTATTTGGCTACCAAACTGCGAAAAAAATAGTCAAAATACCAATTACTCTTCTCCCAAGAGCAATTTAGAAAAAATTGAAATTCGGCCAGAGCTACCAACATAGCATGAACCTCTGTGCCACACCTGTTTGTACTTCCGGGAGTACATTCTGGGACTTGCGTCTCATGCCCCTAACAATGGGTCCTAGCTCGGCCATCGTCGGGTGGGCTCGGCTCCATTCGGTGAAGCCAAGTTGCGAATGCAGTGTTGCCACGTTAGCAGGGATATTTTAAGTTATCAGGGCTTTTTCGACCCAAGGCTGGAGGGGACTTTTAAGGGACTGGAGGGGACTTTTCACTAAAAGTATCTGATAGAGGTTAAAGTGATCTGCCTGTTTATGTGTTTTTTAGTAATTAGGCTTTACTTCGGTAAGTAATATTATATTAATTTAGATTCTAATCTGTAAAAATGAACTCTGATTCAGTCGGCGTTCCCTGTCAAGCGTGCGACAAAGTTTTCGCTCGTCACAAACATCTTTTGAGGCATTTCCGAATGAAACATGGTCCTGTTCCCTAAGGGAACTTCCGTTTCTGCGCGCCAGTGGTCAGCCTCGACCTCAGATTTAACATAAACATAAAATTTATGTTAAATATACTATTAGTATATTTAATAATACTATATCCACATTTTCACATTGTTGATGAATTAAATTGTTCCCAAAACCATAATATGGTGAATGAATTTAATATGGTTTTGGGAATTTTACGTAACCTATGGTTTTGGAAATTTTACGTAACCTTGTGTTTTGTGCAGCAGGAATTTTTGTTATTCGTTTCTAAAATTATGACAAAATACTCGTTTCGCCTTCAAGTTGTGCCCGTATGGTTGCTCAAGCCCATGGGACTATAAGTCTTATAAAGGTTTCTTAGAAAGGTTTTTGAAGGGGTTTGGCCATTATGGCCATTATGGGGTGTCGTTCTTGGAGTAATTTTGGACGAAGAATCGATTTTTAGGGCCTCTTTTTGTCGAAGTACATAATTAGTAAGACCGAGAATAAATTAGGTTATCATTAATTTTTAGACAATAATTGTAATTATTGAGAAAAAATGTGGGTTGCAAGTTACGCAGGTTTGGTAAAATAATTAGGTACCTAAGTACCTATTAATTTACCTCAACAACTTAGCACTCTCATTCATTCAAACGGTCGACATCGTCACAAACATGTAAGAAAAAATGATACAATAGAACAGATGATTAGAGTAGTTTAGTATATAATATACTAAATAATTATTAAATAATATATATACTTTAAATTATTAAATTAAATAATATTATACTTTAATATTATTAAACCCTTGGATAAAAACTTCTTTTTTTTTTTTTCAAAACATTTATGCTATTAAAACTTTCTGTAGATAACATTCAGCCCCGAATATGATGAAAATGATAAAATATTACTGATTAAAAGGATAGAGAATAATATTAGAAAAACTTATATTATTACGCGGGAGGGGGCGGGGTACTTGACTCATCATTGGAAAAATAGCGGGAACAGCCGAAAGAGTAAGACGGCGGAAGGGGCCGAGCCCACCCGACGATATCCGAGCTAGGACCCATTGTTAGGGGCATGAGACGAAAGTCATTCTGGGTGTGTAAACGAGGAAACTCATTGTTGGTCGATGTTATCATAACCCAAAAGTGTGAAATTGCTTCGTGGGTCAATAAAATCAATTGTTCAGGCGGCCAGAGGTACAAACACAAAACGGACCAGAGATACGCACATCGCACATTTGAAAAAAAAGTGATTGTGTGATTATTTTTGAAAAAAAAAAAAAAAAATCCATTGTTCACATAAGTAGCTGATGAGTTCCTTAGTACCAAGTTTTCCATATAAACAACTATACTGTGTACGGAATCGAAGGAAATTTGGAGCCTTTTTATTGTAACAGCGCACCACCACAACCCACACCATCCTCTCTGTTACTCTGTGACCCACACCAACACTTTGAGCAGCCTTATCAGGGAGAGGGAGATACAAGCAACATGGTGAGTAAGCTACGTTACAATTTGTTGCCTGGGACTATGAAATCATGGGGGACATCGCTGGGGTTAGTAGGCCTAATAGCAATCGGCCGGAGGTACCTACAAACGGCCAGAGGTACGTGACTTTCCCCTACTCCTGGCTACCTCCTGAGGGTGGACCGAGATAGACTGTGTGTGAAGGCATTAGACAGAATTTTGAAATGATTGATACAATGTATCAATCATTTCAAAATTCTGTCTAATGCCATAAATTATGTCATAATTTGAAAATGCCTCAGACCAGGTACGTATCCGAAAGTGTGTTTTCATCAACTTATGGCGACGTTGAGAAGAAGAACGAACCTGAATCGACGGTTTGATAAAAAAAATTCATGGTGGCACCACCATCTACTCCAGACTGAAGTTTACCTGTGCTCTTCCTGAGCCCTATTCAGCATTAACGAGTTCTAGTACAACAGTTGTACTAGTACAGTTACTGAATGTTATCAGCAGGAAAGAAAAAGATAATATCTGGTACATAATATAATACATATATTACATAATATTATTATGTACCATGTTTTTTATGCCCTACATTCACAAAACAGACTTTACATAAGTATTGATTGTTGAATGAAGGTGGCTTTGAAGTGTAATGGATGGTACTCGGGATTACTTATCGATTTATATGTTGATACATTACCTACTGCTTTTTTGGAAGTTTAAATCAAACAAAGAGATCATGTAAACAAAATAATAAACTTATTATTTTGTTTACGCATGAAAATTGGTGGTATGGCGAGAGACTCGCCTCTGGCACTCAAACAGGGAAGTAGAGAAGATCTTTATTTCGATTTTGAATAGTGATATTACCTGTAATCATGTGAATACGTCCCCCTTGCATTGTATAAGCGTAAACTTTGACAATAATGATCAATCGAATAGAGTGTCACCTGCAATCAACTCAAACCTTCGGGTTTCTTCCATTGTCGCTCTCCAGCATGAAATAAATACCCTCAGGTTCTTCAGTAAAAGCTCGATTGTGCAACACGCGTCCACCCTAGACCTGTATAGCAAACGATCAATAAGCCTTGTAATGCCAATGGAGTGAAGAGAGTGGGGTGACGTACGCGGGGCAAGAATGAAAAGGGTATGAGAATACCCAATAAAATCACAAGACCGTTCGCAGGTTTTTCTTTCAATCGTGATATTACTTGGAGGACTCCGCCTCCACGACGCGTACTACATAGGTCACAGAATCTATCTGATGGAAAAGATTGTCGCACATGTGGGAGGAAGTGAAAAGGGCAGACCTACCTGCCATGTGCAACCTTTTCACTTCCATTCGCACGTGTTATATCACCCTAGGCCCAATGGCAAGAGCGACAGGTAAATTCGTAAATTACGATCATTAAATGATTGTTTTCAACATAGCACTCCTACGTAGCATAGCTTGCAATACTAAGAACACGTTTCAAACCTTTTCAAGAACTAGATGACTTATGCAATATCTTCAATAACATGTTTGAGTGCAGTTCGCCATCGTAAGGGCTGTTTCCCTTCGGAACTTGGGACTGGAGGACGGAGCTGGATTTCCTGACGTCCAGGACTGATACAAGAATTGTTCGTGTTGTTGTTGTTGATATCTACTCATTTCAATAAAATGAATTAGGTACTAGTTACAGGTACCTAGTAAGTCTACCTTACAAAAGATGTAGAGTGCCTAAAGATTTTTAAAGCGTTTTGACAAATGGAATACCTACCTACTACAGAAAAAAAATTAAAAAGGAATAACAAAAAAATTTTGAAGCCTGGGAATTTTAGGATGGCTAATAGAAAGCATGACAAACTTTTAATGATGGTAACTGACTTGTTTTCGAATTCAAGTCGACAAGGACAGTGCATGCATCTGAAAAACTTTTTCGACTCCCCTGAAGACTTGAATTTCTTGACTCACCAAAGGGAAACTTTAGGAAAAGGAGAAATAAAAGAGTCGAGCAATAGCCAGCGTAAAAAAATTCTCACATATTCCCTGATGGATGGAAGACTTTACATAGCTGAGGCTAAAAATGAATAATCATAAGTAGAAAGAAACAATTTGTAATAAGGCTTATTACAACGTAGGTATGTCGCACACCCAGCCGAACCGGTGAATTTTGAAGTTGGAAAAGAGCATAATTCTGTTGAAAGCTTTGAAAATGGTCGTAACGTCATAATTAGGACAGACACTTAGTACTCGGTAGGTGCAGTTCGATGCAGACATTAGTGCAATTTGGGTTGTAGTTGGTACCGTTTCCCTCGGGCCCTTGGTTTCTAATACTGATGGAAAAAGATTAGCCAAAACAAAAAAAACAGTACATAAAGAGATTAACATTTCTAACCTATTTTACGATTTCTGGGGTCATAATGTGACCAAATTATTATCAATAGCTACGCAATGTAGTTGAGCTAGTTACTTATGGTGAGTGCAATCGATTCCCAGCAAATACCGAAGCTCATAGCCCCCAAAACAAGAGCATCGGAGACGAGAGGAATTTCAGATTCATCTCAAAGAATGACCTATAACATTGTGGGGAATTCAAGTTTTTCATGCAAATTTATTATTGTGCTCTTCATAGCGGGAATACAACGCATACAAGAGGTACGAGGTATTAAATAATAAATAAATGTAAATTTTACATCACCCATCCCCTCAAATTGGTAGGTAACTTCATTCCAAGTAAAATTAATAAAATTTATT
Organism: Pilophorus perplexus; assembly: GCA_955831195.1. Lineage (NCBI taxonomy): Eukaryota > Metazoa > Arthropoda > Insecta > Hemiptera > Miridae > Pilophorus > Pilophorus perplexus. Next base: position 20,273,988 of record OY037016.1, read on the forward strand.
AAATGAAAAAGCACATTGTTTGTCTGAAGTTTGACATTAAATGTGTTTGACATTAGGTAAATTTTACCTAATGTCAAACTTCAGACTAACAATATTTGTGCTTTTTCATTTAGGTTCAGAAAAACACAGGATCTAATTGAAAATGGTTAAGTTGACAATAAGCTCAGTTAGGGGAATCGGTAAGAGCGGGGGTGGGGCATCTTATTTATTTATAGACGCGCCTCGCCTGCTTCAAGGATACGGTTTACTCTAACGCCAATGACAGCTGCTATAAGAGCTTGAGTGGTGAATCCCAGGAAATAATAAGAATCAACTCAGAGATTAAGAATCAGGCAACGTTAGAATCTGGAAGATAAACAATGATAGTCAAGCTCCACTAATACAGTCCGTGAGCCAAATCCAACCGATCCTTTTTTTTTCCCCTGAAGGCGTTGGGAGGAATAAGTTTCCCCTGGCGACCTCATTTTATGTAGGCTGCACAACGGTTGATGAAAGTAGGGTAGGATTTTCTCCACGTAAGCACGTTAGCTTCAACTTCGTCGGACCATAAAATAAATCGCAGTTGGATCACTTTCTATCATCGCGGAAGCCACACGTCTGGACAGATTTTAATAACATGGACAGTTGTAGGTTGAATGGCATTCTACCTACAACACAGTGTGCTGCGAAATTCAATTCTAAGTTTAAAAAGGAAACATACGTACATCTCCTTCAAGAAAGCCTAATGATGGAAGAATAAATCTTCTGAAATGTCGGCATGTTTAGCGTACGTTTTTGACCGAATTCAATCAATCGATCAACATCAGTGCCAACATTGTAAATGATTTATGAGGATTCATGAATCCTGTGGGGCGAGTGCTCCAATTCGAAAGGGCAGTACCTAAGCTGCGCACATCATGACGGCTAACAGATCTGTAGCTCGAGCTACTCGCCTCATCTCAGTTGTCAAGGTGACCTTCAGCGGCCCCGGGGCCTGTCCTGTGAACTCCAAAATCCCTTCCCAGGCCCAACCAGCCCTTTAAAACGTCCTGGAGAAGGGAAAAAGAAGCCCTTTAACGTCTGTCGCACTTGTTCTTGGGAAGGCCAGCTGGCGGCAACCGGAGGGACTGATTTACAACTTTTGGCCACAATCCATTACAGTATGAGGGTACTTCTTAGTGCCCCTTTTTATATACCCTCATGCTGGGTGGTGCCATGTCAAAAATTAGTCATGGCGGTACAGTAGCCTCGATATGTGAGGCCTCACAATATCATAGGTACATGACATTGTAAGTTACTTACATTGTAAGTTTTTTCATTTCTCAAAATTGAACTATCTTAGGGAATTTGAACAGGCTGCCTACACTCAACGAAAACACACATACAAGCGGTTAGCAAAAACGTGCAAAGTGCAACAAAACTGTCGTTGGTTAGTCGATTTGGGAACTGAAAACCCCAGAAATTTGACCTTACAATGTGAAAGCGTCACCGAATTTTACATCACGCCTTCTACTACCAATGAAATGTATTAAACAACAAGGCATTCGATTCTCGGAAGAAGTCATCCCTTTGCAGTGCCCTCGGATTGGTTTTTAAAGCGTAATTTCAAAATGAATAGAACAAAAGGCTCTGGTCACAAATCCTTGACTCTTCCAAGGTCTTGGCACAGAGGAGGTCCCAGAGGGTACGAGGTCCAATTGCGACTAATGGCACATGCTAACAAGGAGCGTGATGACAAAAGTGAAGTGAGAGTTGGGAGAACTCTTTGATTTCTCAGTTGAGAGGCTATCGATTCTCCCGTGATAACAACCCTCCATGTCGAAAATATTGCCCCTTTCCATCTCTCACCCTTTTTTTTACCGTTGCGCTTCCTGTTGGTGTGTCCGTTTAATTGGCCCAACGGTGCTATCCCATTAGATAGGATGTCGCATTAATACGTAGATCAAACGAAAAGTGGTGGCAACCCATAAATTTTGGCCAACATTGCATTCAGAATCGAACAAACCCCATCGACGGACGAAATGAGGTGTGGTGACGTCGTAAAGGTCACCCCATGATGTATGGAAATTCCCGTTATGCAGCAGGGCCGTCTCCGCTGAGACCTTTTTCAGTATGAAAATATACAAACTGCCCAGTACTGTGATGCTGTATCAAGTGACTATGATGCCTATCAAGTGACTCATGGCAGGAACATCACAGGACAATTTTTTCAGGGTGAACTTTCCCTTCGAGTGAAGCAGTACGAGCTCAACTTGAACCACCACTAAATGCCGATATCTTCACTTAGATCTAATGACTCACCTAAGCCCAAGAGGATCGCACTGCCTGGCTTTAGAAGGCATAAGACCAAGGGCCAGGAGGACCTTGAAGGACGGGTGTAGCCTTTTCCTGTTTTTGGGTTTCTTCTTTTTCCTCGGAGCAGGAGGCAGGTCGTGGAGATCCACCCAGGGGCCTATAGCTCGGTTTTTGGCCCTCCGTCCCGGCATAGCTGAGTCATCACCTTCCCATGCCGTTCCAGCTGACGGCCGGCCACCGTGACGTGGACTTTCGCTACCGCACTTCACGTTTAGAACACTCGAATGGGTACGAAATTACAGACGAGACACCAGTTAGTGGCTGGGAGTGCAAGTCCTATTATTTCAGAACAACATAGAAACACTGCCGAGAAGAAGACGGACACAACATTACACCTCACGTGGGAACGAGCTTGGGAGCCTACTGACGGGGTGGGGAACTCCGCCGCCTGCAGATTGCACTGCTCCCCCCACCATCCCCCTTTCACCACCCCCCCAACCATCACTCTGTTCGAGACCCTTTGCCGCCCCCTCAACTATATCCCCTCTTGCTGGAAGCTGCCCTTATCTGCTCAGCTGTCGGAGGGATTTCACTCTTCCGAGAAGCCATCCTGCCCTTATATAGCTTTCCAAGGAAAAGCACTTCATTGTCCTGCCGACAGTCGCATGGGGGATTCCTTTAGAAAATCCACTAATAATAACAATTATTATACGCCCACTTTAATAATTAAAGTAGGCTGATCCAAGTCCTATAATAATGTCAATTTGTGATTAGCATAATATGCTATAAGAGTTGCCCAATTATATTATATTAATCGGGTAGCACTTGATTAGGGTTGCCATACTTAGGTAAAATAATTGTAAAAATTATTTTCTCTTGGATTAGTAGAGAAAATTAGTTTTCTGAGTGTTTTGATCAAAATTACTTTAAATGGTATAATAAATTGTATTATAAAATTTTCGATAATAATTGCATACAATTTATGTCTATTTAGTTTTGCAATACATCCACCAATGTAATCGCGACGGAGGTCAAAAATTCAGATCGGCCTCAAAATTTTAATTAACATTAAATGTGTAGATTCCTAAACGAGCTATTTTTGGCAGTAGGATTTTTTTTAAATCTAAAAATTTGACAAAATACTCGGTTTACTATTTAGTTGGGCCCACATGGTTTTCAGCCCAATCGCCCAAACCCGTGAGGCTCTGTGGGGCTACGGGAGGTTTTTTTTTAAAAAGAGTTTCGGCTATGGGGTCGAGTTAGGTGTCGTTTTCGAAGTATTTTTGGACGTAAAATCCATTTTTGGGGATCCCAGAAGATTTCGCCAAGGGGATCTATTGGGTTCTCATCGGGATAAAAATGGGATTTTTGACGGATCCCCAAGTCAAAATTACAATTACTTAATATACAAAATATTTTACTTAATATACAAAAAATTACTTAATATACGAAATATTTAATATTTTCCGTGTAATTTTGGACGCATAACCCATTTTTCGAGATTCTACATCTGTCCGAACACAGTACATACAGAATTTTTATTTTTTTATTTTATTTTTTCAAAATATTTTTTATTGACGCAGAATTAATGTTTGCACAAGGTAACCTAGGCATATCAAACAATAACCCTTGTGTAAAATTTGCAGCGTTTTTTTCTAACTGATATCGGTGTAAAATTAAAAAAATAAAATGAAGATTTTCTTTCAAAGAAGAAAACAAAGAAAGAAAGGAGGAAAGAATAAAAAGACTTTCTGAAAGAAGATTTTCCTCTTTTTCAAATTAAATGAGCATGTGTCTATAATTTAAGCATCTGAATCTTACACTTACAGTAAATAAAAATGATAAAACAATGAAAAACTTCAGTTTTCCTCTTTACAACGCTATATACCCGTATGCATAGCACGTATAGTATACCTACCTACGCCTATGCAAATCTTCAGGAAGGGGGGCGATCCAACTCCGCCCAAGTCCAGCTAATTGCGGTGAAAACATCACAACTCCGCCAGCGATGCGACAATGTGGGTCAATGTGGGGACACCCCTAGCTCAGTTCCAGTGATCCGTTTGCCCTTGACGTCAACACCTCGACTGGGGTTAGCAAGAGAATGCAAGAAGGAGAGCGAAGTAGGAGACTAGCTTCACTGGACCTTTGGCAGACAAATCCCAAAATCCAGATAAAGATCCAGAGCTCTGGAGATCGAAAAATTCAGGGATGCTGAGATCCCGAAATCCAGAGCTCCAGAGATCCAAAAAATCCAGAAATCCCAGATCTATTGATCTAGAAACCCCATGGCACAACCATATGTGGGGCTCCTTTAGCAGGAGGAGTTGATCACTGGTGGAGTTTGATGGTCCTCTCAGGAATCTCTCAGCACCACTGTACGACGCCGCACAGTGGTCCGAAATCGCAAAAGAACGCTCATAAATCAATAGGGAGCTAGGTTTGGGTGATAGTAGGCCATTCAAATTTTGATCAGTAGGTACTGATACATCTCACTGTGCAGTTCACAGACAGTTACAACTGTTGTTAACAGGGGCGAATCCTGAGCTGGCAGGCTGGGCAAGCACACAATTGGGTTCCCCCTCCCCCTTCCTCACCTAATAAATTTCTATATTTCGCTGTAAATCTATTCCAGTCGCAATGTTTACGCTTCCAAATGATTTAAAGCTCATGGAAGCTGTAATATGAGCTTCAGAGGAATCATGCTTTTTGCATGCATTAGTCAGATTATTAAGGTCGGTATTATACCGATTATATAATAATAGCCCGCGTTAATCCACGGATCCACGGTGTCTGGTTTGGCGAAACACAAACAATACCTACCAGCAAAATAAAGACGAGCTGTAACAGCAGCCACACATACATTTTTACGTCTGGAAAAAGCTGACGTAGGTATCCACATGGATACCTGGTTACTGTACCTGGATAGGTACATTCACTCATTGACTAGTTAAGCTTAGGCTTGCCATACGTTTGTATTTTGCAAAACAATTTTGTAACCTTCGTTTGTTTGTACTGTACGAAGACAAAATAGGCAAGATGATTGCACACCTGCACCTGATGATGAGAAAGGATAGGTTTGGGTCTCCAAGAACAAAATTTGTTCTAATGCCCTCCTATGCATTAAATGTTACAACCATCTTTCTTGTTTCAAAAGAAAAACCCTCAATACTTGTGCCAGATTCCATCCAGGTACCTACTTGAATTACATTCTTCTTCTTTTCAGTAAATTTAATCGATGTTACTCTCGTGAATTGGCGATGAACTTTGCGAAAATATACCTAGTCTAGTTTCCAGCAATGGCATTCATTATACATGCGAGCGGCTCCGACCGTTTCAATTGCTGCCGCATTTGGCGTGATGGTGCATTGCAGTCTTGGCCGAAAATGATACCACCTTCTTTCTGACTCAGTTGCCAAAACCATCAAGGGATAAGCATCTTACTTTTGGAACCTCGCAGGTTGAAAACATGGATTGTTCCGTGGCCAATCAACCGGTGAGTCGACATGGTGCTGCACCTTAACGCTCTGACGGTTTGTAAAACGCAGCTGGTCAGCAGGATTGCTAATTAGTGTCCCATTCCTTATTGTAATATAATTAGGTATTACTATATTATAGTCCACTTACCGTCGCTGAAGATTGGCAGGCATCTCACGACTCAAAAAAATGTATATTCTCCTCTGTAAATCTTGGCGAGTTCTACCAAACAAACTATCGAACATCCTAGCTGTTTAACATAATTTCATGTTTCATTTTTTGTTGTCTCCTCCCTCCCAATCATAAGCGTTCAACGAATATTACTGTCAACAAATTAACCTTTTGCGGTAAAAGTCCTTTCAATAGTGTACACCCTATAACCCAAATCCCATCCCCGGCAAATTCAAGGTTTGTTCCAGGTCTGATGGGATGCGAGGACTGAAGTTGAAAGCTGTCCCAATGCCTTCTGAATCGCTGTTGACTTCCGCCCAACAACGCACCAGCAGACCTGGAACGCGAACCGTCAACAAACTGTTGTAGCGTTATCACAGTGATTCACGTGGCTGTAATTTTCATACGGTATCGTTTTAGAAGTATTTTTGGTCGTAGAATCCATTTTTGGTCCCAGAACCATCTGATTCTGGGATCTATGGGGTTTTCGTGGTGCTACAAAATTTGAAGATCATCATCATCTGGAAGAGATGAGCGGACAACTTGACTCGCCGAGCACCAAAATACAGTGAGAAGGTTATGAAAGAGGTTTCTTTCTAGTTATCTAGTTCTTTAGTTCTAGGTTATCAAAGTCGACAGCTCCCAACCCAACTACACATTCGAGCTGTCGAGTCCCGTCCGACTGCAGTTGAACCGCTGTCAACCTACAGATCGACCTGGAACAGCAGTTATCTCAACTGCGCATACATGCCTGTTAACATTTCTCCATCGATTTCTGTTAACGGTCCGTCAAACCAGGAACAACCCTATTTAATCCTGCCACCCTGTATCAATTGAGGGATATTAATTGAAAAACGGCCGATTGAACACTCATTTTATTGCAACGCAGCTATTTTACAGAAAGGTACACCACACTGAACCAATACGTACGGAAAATAAAGTATTCCTGAACTTATCAACGAGAGTGCTAAATTTTCAGAACAATAAAAAAGGTCACACCTTATTCAAAGTTTGGTTCGGTAACTGTCACCCAAATTTAAGGTCTCATGCTCAATGCAGTGAAATCAAAATTATAAAATAATAAATAAAAATAAAATATTTAATTTGAAAAGAATAAGAAAATCTCGAAGAAAAGAACAAATTAAAAAAGTCCACAAGAGCGTGAATGGAATTATGGAACTGTACTTACAAATCGGTGGCTTTATTCCACAAACAAATTATCCCTGCTAGCGATTTCAAAGCGACATTTGTGCCTCTGTAATCATTTAGAAATCAATTGGGCAGGTACGTCATACACATTCAAAAATGTATCGAATTTAAGGTATATTCACAATTATTGTACTTCAACACGTATACTGGCTAATGATGCAAGGTGAACATATAATTATTTCAGGGAGGGTCAATCGCCTGTTCAGTAACAAGGGACGTGTACGTCCAACAGCAGCTGTGATTGGCCAGGGCTCAATGACCGTTTCGATTGACCCAATCGATTGTTTGCATTGAGGTCCTCAAACCAATCGCCCGGATCCAGTGATTCCAGGGGACGAACAGTCCAACAGATCTTGCTGTGATTGATTGATTCGGAAGTGACGGGGAAAAGAAATAGTGAAACTATTTTCTTCCTTGTTTCAATTTCTAAAAATCACCATTTTCAGAGGCAAAGCAAATGACGTCGCACTGTGAATATAATTTCGCCTGCTTTCCTCAGGCCCTACGCGGCCATTGAGGAATCAGCAAGGGACAATTTTGTCCAACAGCACGCCCGAATTTCCAACTTTTAAATGTCTTCAGCTCGTTTCAAGGTTTTACTACCTGCTGAGGACGACACACGGTTGATGCCAGCCACACAACACCGTATAAGGGAAACCCAAAAAACATAACTTAAAAAATTAAAATTATTCAACAAAAATAAAATAAAAACTCTAGTATCTACCTTGAGCGGTGAAAGACCTCAGTCGATGATTGAGACCAATATTTGAGTACACGATATAAATTATGAAAATGAAATTTCGGGTACCTTTGTGATCAAGTGTGTCCATTACGATGATGATGGGTCGAAAATTATTACAAACTACAGTAATAGTGTAGATGATAGGACCGACCGTAACACGCGCAGAGAAATGTCGAACTCCATCGGACGATCTGACGTGAGACCAACACTGATCGTGCGTAGATGAGAGGGAAATGTTAGTTGTCATGTTACAAATAAAAGCTTGACCTGGTTGTGGCCGATCCGAGGAACGAAAGGTCAGGCAGGAAAGTTAATTTCAAGGCTTTAGAAAAAAACGAAAAAAAAAAATCTTTGAAAATAGTTAACGACGCTCATCAAGCTCTTGCTAAGTCATTCCTCAGATAGGTCACGTCTAAAAGGGTCCTGACGGCACGTGCAGAAATGTAGGGAAGACCTGAGGGGTAAAAGACTCCGCGAAGAAAAGAAAGTGAAAAACTTTCGGTAGTTTCATATTTAGCAACAAAGGAAAATTAACCCTGCAATGACACTATGTGGATAAAAGTACAATTTCGTGAAAAGTTAGAATGAGTCAAGCAATTGTTCATTTCCATTCCCTCATTTATCTAATTCCTAACACCTATATTTGGGTCATTCCACGAAAGCCCACCACTTTTTTGACACAAGCACTTTTCTCCACTTACATGCGACATTTTAGAAGAAAAAAAAAAAGAAAAAAAATAACATCGTAAGGATACAATAGAGCTATGAAATCCATAGCATTTCATGGCTTAATTATATACGCACACACGCGTATTTCGCCATTGAAAGGCCTTTAGTTCATTCTCCTGGCTTGTTACAAGGTTGTCAAGGAGCAAAAAAGTGAGCATGCGGGGTTAAGGACCTTTTCAAGTGATTTCCCTCGTCTTTTGAAAGCGTAGAATAATCCAACATTACATGTAAACAACTTTGAGCAAATGGCGGGGAGGGTGGTCGTATTTTAGCCTCGTTACACAGGTTTTGCTTCACTCTCCTGGAAATTCTGTTTGAACCTCGCTATGGCGCGGTTTTGAGTTCAGGAAATGTCTTCCTTTTTTGTAGGCACCCAGTAAGCGCTCCAGCTCCGTGAGGGGAAGCGGCCATTGCTTATTTTTATTACCATTCACTATCCTGGCAGTTGGTAAATCAATCATGAACCTTAGTTCCACTATTCTCAAATGACCCCATCCAGCCTCTGGGGGGTTTTAGATTCCTGTTTGGTCAAGAGAAAATAATTTGCCACTACCGAAAAGTACTTCAAAATAATTATTATTATCCATTGAACAAACAGGAATCTAAAATTCTCCTTTCAGAGGCTGGATGGGGCCATTGAATGAAACATATATTTACGTTTGAGAAAATTAGAAATGAGGTTTATGATTGATTTGCCAAGTGCTAGGAGAGTGAATGGTAATAAAAATACTCAAGCGCTTAATTAAGCGTAAAAAATAACTTGATGAAAGCGTTGTGGTTTACATGTAGCAGTACTGCGCTGCCACGCAATACGTCCAATTAGAACCTCAATAAATTCAAGAAAAAAATCAGCCCCATCGGCGGATTTTGATTTTTGAAAAAAAAAAAACGACCAGAAAAGTGGCGGACTTTCATGGAATGACCCATTTGCTGCTCTTAGCCGAGAGATACCGCGATAGGAGCGACTCCAGCCGGCCATTTTGAGTTTGTTATCAGTGATAACAACTTATCCAGGGTGGCCGCCAAGCTGGGAAAAATTAATTCCCTGACTTTTCCCTGCAAAAATACCTAATTTCCAGACCCGAAATTATTCAAAATCTGAGATTTTAATAATTTAATTATTAATAATAATAATAATTTAATCTGACATTTTATTAATTCTGATAATTTTAATCGCTTGAATTTTTTTTAACCTTTTTTAATCTTTTTAATTAACTAGTAATGATTACAAGGACAGAGATCTCGAACCAAAATACCAAGTGAAAGATTGATAGGTTACTTCGTGGGTGAAGTGGAACATTCCATTATGAAGAGAGGGATATTGGTGCATGAAATGGGACTTTTCATCGTGTGAATGGGGATATTATATCTGTAACGGGAATTCCGCCAACTCATTGAACTTGTGCGGGCAACATGGATGAAGAGTGAGGGGAAAACAAACCCGGCAAAGTCGCTCCCACCAAAATTCAAAAATTATCATCATTTTCGGGACGGAAGAGAGGGACAAACTTGTCAACAAACAAAATTCGTATTTTAATACAATTTTTGATTTTTTTTTTTTTTTTTATCAAAAATTTTTCCCTGACTTGTGACCGATTTCCCTGACTTTTCCCTGACTTTTCCTGAAATTTTTCATTCCCTGACTTTTCCAGGTTTTCCCTGACTTTTCCAGATGGCGGCCACCCTGTTATCACTAATGCATCATTGAAAAAAAAAGAGAAGTGATCCAAGACTCAATGGTACCTGGACCGTGCTCAACACGCACCGAATAAAACCTATTACAGCTGATGAGGTGCTTTTGCTTATCACAGTATCAGGACCCTTGCCAGAATCAAAAAAATAAACCCAAAAAGAATCAGCCACCTACGAACAACAGACACAAGCGATACGATGAGTCTGTAAACACTTACCCTGTACTACAGGATCAGGGGGAGGGCTGATGTTGTCATTAATGAAAATGAAATGAAATAAACGCAAACCTGCAGCACTGGAGGGAGTAGAAACGCGTTTTTCAACAGAAATCGTTTTCTGATGCGCTTTTAGCTCAGTTTGAGAAATCACTATCATAAAGGTGAAGTGGAAAAGAACCGAAAACTTTCGGTCAAGCAACCAACACGATAAATCTATCTCCCAAAAGAATTAACTAACAATATGTGCTTACTTAAAGGTTGCACTGTATTATTAAAACGGTTCGTTACTACCTCCGGCCTCGGTCCAGGAGTCCAGTTGTGACGAGTGACATTTAATACAGTTAGGATAATTATAATATTATTGTAGTAGAAATACAACCGACTTACCGGATTAAATTTTTTTTTTTGTAAACAGCAAGTAGCTTATACAGCGAACTAAATACAGCACAAGAAACACAGTTCTCTACGACTTTTCTGCCAAAACATCTTGTCTCTAACATTCAAATCCCCTTTCCGACACAATGCGCAATGATAGTTTGCGGTGGTTCGAAAACGTGAGCGTAATTTCCTTTCAAAAGCTAGGCTATTCACTAATGTGTTCTTGATTTAGGAAAAAATTACTCCTAATGAAAATGTAATACGCTGGGTGAGAGGTCACTTTCTGACTAGAGAGAGTGCCGAGGTTGACACTTTGAAGGACGTAACCTTTTAGGGTTAAATTAACGGTTTACAAACAGCCCACAGCCACAAACCTTGGTAACAACTTGAGCTGATCAATTTCTGAATGTGATAGGAGTCACAGAAAAGAGGATTTTAATGCGCATGCTATTTCTCCAACTTCATCTGCAAAAATCCAATCCGTTGGAAATTCAACTCTCAGGTAAAGAATTCAGAAGATAAATGACGGTATACAGACAGTAGTATTCAGGGCAAAACTCCGAATAATTCTTCTTCAATCAACAACAAACGCTGGGCCAAGATTTTCTTCAAACCATCACAACCGACACTCTTTTCAGCAAATGCCTCACCGTACAGCGTGAAAAAATGAATGGAAAATGAATACATTATGCATTGGTACAAATTGAGCAAAATATACATCATCAAATCGGAATTAATAAATTAAGTCCTATCAGAAAAAAATATTAATTTGACAGCTAACTAATGAGATGGAGACATTTTAATAGAATATTTGACAAACAAAACGTTCCAAGATATTGATGTGAAATGTTTCTAATTTATACAATAGATATGCTAAACATCAAGTTAATTAAAAATTTTGGAGGCGAAAAAAGAGAAGTCAAGTTTTTTTAATAAGTTCTGCTGGGATTCCTTCGATCTTCCGATGTCTAAAAGGGCAGTTCTCATCCAGTGACGAGCTTAAGGTGCAGGATTTCACTTGTTTGCTAGGGTGGCCTTACCTTTGGTCCAAGGTTCCACAGGTGAGCACTTTAAACGGGTCACTCCATCACCTTTTTTTAACGTAGATATTCAACCCCAATTAAATAGAAAAATGTATCCAACAAGACCTTGACAGCGATAACTCATCGGTGTGCCTCTCCTCAAAGGGGTACATCTACAAGGGAGTTACGGGAACTTGGAATTTGCATATTTTACTGCATTCAAGCAGAGAAAACTAGGGAAAGCATAGGAGTACTGGTCAGCGGGGGGTTCACTACAGTATCACACCCATGAACAATAGCTAGAATGACGGAAATGTTTTATGCGATCAGACATCACAGCAGGCAAAGCAAGTACATATTCTAGCGCGAGGGTATGAGTAGTATGATCCAAATAAGTTAAAACATACTCAAGTTGCTAAATGTTCCCAGATGGAAAAATAATTTATTAAGACCTACCTGGTATTACATCCACACTTGGATCCAACATGAATCTACTTTCAGTCAAAAGCTAGTCATCCCAGTGCCAAAGGAAACGTTAGAATTTGCTTAATAGTAGAATCGTATGATAATTAAAAGTAGTTGTCCTGATAATTGTTTAAATTACGAAAAACTCGTTTATTCAAATACTTCACGAAGATGGTAATTTTCACCTTGAACTAGGCAAGATCAGGATAATCAGGAAAAACCATCAACCGATAGGAGGAAGCTACGTCACCTACAAGCCGTCTAGAGTCTATTTACTATAATGTTTTACGTGAAACGGATAGGGCCAAAAGGAGCTATATAATATTATTACACTGAAGAGTAATGGGGTGGAGGAGAGGGCGCACAAATGAGTGGCTTAAGGTTGGGGCCATAGAAGGCAAAGGGCCCCCAGCAAACCTGATCATCTGAAGCGCGGCGGGAGCATCAGAGGTGGCCCAGGGAAGGCCATCGGGGCCCCCGGAACGTTGGCCCCGTACATCGCACCCGGAGGTGGCACCATGCCACCTATCAACCCTGAAACAACAACATTCACAACACTACAGGCCAGTGCACAGTCCAGCTAGGGTCAACCCTTCAATCCCACTCTTTTGAGGAAAAAAACCGTGCCAAAGTGAAAAAAAAGAGCTGTCTAAAGTCGAACCACCTACCTCCTAATACCGCGATTGACCATCCACCATGTTTCAACTGACAGGGACAGGTGATTTTTGAAGTGTATGATACAAACTGTGGCTATACAAGTAATGGTTATGAATGGATACATATGAAGACCGAACGTGTCCTGGGATGTTCCCATAGCAACCAATGGACCGCACTCATGAATGATCAATACGAGTTCACATGGTCCCTTCTTTTTCCCGAATAAAAAGTTAAATTTCAGAAAATTCTGTTTCGTTTTGAGATTTAATCCTTTTTTCGGGCAAAATTGTGTCTCCTTTCTATGATCCACCAACTACCAACATCGCACCGAACACCTTGAGGAGGGAATCCAATCCCGCCGGAAATCCCAACCCCAAAAGTATTCATATCGATTGGTATCGCCCAACACTGTTTGGGTCATTCTTTTGGCCAAGGGTGGAGATTACAAAGTTTTTCTCCCCATGATTCTCTTCCTAGGTGTTCCTTGAGTATGCTATAGCTCGGCGAGCGTTACAAATTCATTGGTTGAATATTTATTGACAATAAATCATTTAAATGTGGTCAGGCAGGGGAGTTACGAAATCAACAAAACGTCTTTGGTGAACATAATAAAAACTGTACGAACTGGACTCAATGTTTTTGTTACTTAAAAAAACGGTTGGGACCCAAAAAATGGATTCGTCCAAAATTACTCGGAAAACGACACCCCATTCGACCTCCTGGCATCCTTCAAAAGCCATAAATACCCATGATAGAATCAGTTGGTACTATAACCCCTCAAAATGGATGAAATACATAAAAAACGATACCCAAATCGACCCCATAGTCTAAACCCTTCCCTTACCCCCTGTTTAGCTCCACTGAGCCCCCGGTTTTGTGTGATCGGGCTGAAAACTTTGGGGGCAAAACTATAATACAGTCATATAATGACAAACTGAGTATTTTGTCAAAATTTCAGATTCAACAAAAATTCTTACAACTATAGTCGACGTGTTGTAACTTCGGTGATGACCTTACCCTCTCCAAACCTCCCTAAGCATGCCCCACTCCGGTTTTCAGGTGAGCCACCTGTGCACGAGAAAATTCCCTTTTACTTTCACACGTCATTCTTGTGATTACCTACCGCTCACCAGTCCTCACTTACAGGCATTCTATTTTTTTTTTTTTTTTTCGTTTGTACAAACGCAAATTGTCTTCTTGGTTTAGATCTCGGCTTTTCAACGGAGTTACTAGATTATATACCTAATTAGGCGGTAACAAGTTGTGATGGATTCGACGACGAGTTCAATTCACGAAATCCAGTCGCTTATCAGACGTGGGAAACCCCTCAAATCGCAAGCTCGCAGCTTGGTTTTCCGACTGTGGACGTTCTTCCAAAAAGAAAAGGAACAACAGGGTCCTTTCATAAACGTCAACAAAGCGATGGAAAGACTTTGCGACGCCATTTCGTTGGCATCGTTACCCTCATGCAGATTTCAAATTTTGTATTGCAGGTGCGTCAAATCAATTCTGGACTGTTTCGCATCGATTTACATTAGACTACACCCCAAACGTTAATATTTTTTAAAAAAAGACCCTTTTGAATTTCCGAAACAAAAAATTTCAACTTCGGGGAGTTTTTACAATAATTGTAAAAACATCCCAATGTAATTATTATTATGGAGACGAGATTTTACATATTTGCATATTCAGTTTTTAGGCTCTGAATGCTCATTTGGATAGGAGTCCGTTTTGAGCTGTTTGCAACGACTTAAACGCAATTTAATTTATCATATTTTCGTTAGAGTAAAGGCGAAGGAATTATCCATTGTGATTCGCAATGCCCCCCCCCCCCCCCTATAATAGCAATAATTGCAATAATTTATTTATCCTGTAACATTAAAAATACGCGTTTTCGGCTCCTGTGGTCCTCACAAGACAACAAATACTCATCATCCTTGGTAAAAACGTAAACTTTACTTTCCATTTTGACAAAAAAAAAGAGAGAATATTTTCACCATTGAAAAGAATATATTGGAATAGAAAGAATATATCGAAGAATATGAATGCATAAATGGGCTCGAATTTTAGCATATCGATCTCGTCTCTAATTATTACATTGGGTTGGTAAACCGGCCGTTTCTTGTCGAAGTCCCACGAGAATGAGGGAATTTTCCCTCCTACTGGGCAGCAGTGGGCCACGTACGGTGGAAAGGGTAGAACCGCAGGCGTCCAGTGGGCGGGGCCAATTTTTTATACCAACACCTAAGTTACAACACGCCGACTATAGAAACGGCTTGCACTTGAAATTTGAAAGTGACAAACCCAGACGAGTTTTTTTAAAACTGAGCCCAGTTCAGAGTAAAAAATTACAGTGGAATTGTGATTCTATTCAACCAAATTTCTTCACGCATCAGTTCAAGTCAATACCCACAAACTAATGTATTTTTCTTACTGAAAGAGCTGCCGCACGTGTACTGAACACCAATAAAACAGAATCAGTGAGCTCACGACGAAGCCAACCAAAGGAGGGGGACATCCAGGGGATTTACATTAGGCAATTCGAAAATTTAACATTAATGAACCTGAGAAGCTGATTGTTCTAGTGCACGAGGTTCCCAGGATGCCTACGCAATGGGGGTTCCCTCTCGTCCCCATTCACAGAGAAAATGCTGTGCACCTCAAATGGGACACCTCAACCCATGGTAAACAAAGCTGATCTATTTTTTTCAACGTTATTTTGAGTAGACATGAAATATTGACATGTTATAATTTGAAGTGAGTAGTGCAGCAATCCAAAAATTATTATTTGAACATTTTATGTTGAAAACTGCTGAAAAGAGAAGCGCGGGATAAGTGGAATTTTCGAATAAATCCTTCGCGGGATTGGATTTCCCAACTGTGAGGATCGTAAAATCATGATACAACTATGTTTGTTGGCCCCCTTTTTGACCCCTTCCTAGCGGCACAACTATCCACTCTGACACTACTGCTTAAAATCATCAACCAAAGCCTGGCAGTCGAAACAGGTGAATCAAGGTGCGGACGATTTGCTGAAATCCACGAATGGGCACTTTGTGAAAACATAGTGAACTCACATTTTTCACAGCTTGAAAAAAGCTAGATCCGAAAGAACATAAGTCATCTAAACAGGAAACGTCTCTACGGCTACGGTAAAACGTGTCGTTTGAGGTTCAAACTAAAAAAAACAAAAACGTGTAACCTATGGGGTTTAAGCACCAAAAGTCACCTCTTGGTCCATTTTTTGTTCCGGATAGGGCCGCAAGAGAAATCGGTTCGTCTAAAAAAGGCAAAATGCTGTGCGCCAACCTTGGAGCGAAATATCCCAACAGAAAAAAGCTTGGGTTAGCCGTAGTACGACGTTCATGCACTCTACTACATTTCATTATGAGGATGTTGCGTTAAAAATCAAATAAACGATAGGGATCATAATGAATAACACAGGAAACAATATTAGATTTCCCACCACCACAAAGAAGCTTTCCTGTTCGTCAAATGAACAAAAATGTATTGTCCACTTATGACCAGTGAATTCAGAAGCATGCTTCAAATTCATACAGTGTTCCATTAAACATCGAGTAGTAGCATAGTATGTCAAACTAGAAGATTTCAACTTTACTTACAGTAATATTGAGGCGAGTTTTTTGAGTGGTTTAACAAGTTTGAACAATGTCTCAAAATAATAAATTGTTGGTAGAGAATGATTGTGGCATACCTGGATGGATGGGCATTTGATGCCTTATTAATGGCATACTTGCTGGAATGAGAGGTATAGAGGGGGGTCGCATGAGTCCAGGGTGACCCGACATGTGCCCAGACATGTGCCCAGACATGTGACCGGACATTCCCGACATTTGCATGATCATTCCAGCCGAAACGGGGGGAAGGAGGCCTGCAGCTGAGACGGCCGTCATCCCCGCCAGTTGAGGCATTCTGGGCATCTGAGGGATCCTCCTCTCCTGCTGTGAAAAGGCGGTTGGGTCAACACAAGCCTGAAGTTTACAAGCGTCAAAATGAAATCAAAATGGGAGATGTCAATTGATAACTGACCACGGGTTGTTTGGTCATTTCTGGAACCTGCACGGAAGGTGTGGGGGTTTGTGATGATGCAGGAGATGACGTTACCGGAGCAGGCTCCTCAATGGGTTTGGCAGCCGGTACCTTCAACTGATACTTGGGCTGTTTAGCCTTCCACTCTTCCTGGAATACAAACAAAAGAAGGGAAATTTATGTTTGAATTCAACAATACACAAGATGCTGGGTCAATGGATCTTCTTGAAAAAATACACCCAGACTTACGTCATACGTTTACAAACGTGGTACCCGCCTTTTCCCAAAAAATGAAGGGGCGGGTTCCCGAGACGATTTTATTCAATAACCTCAATTGATCAAGCAGATCGTTGATTTGGTGAGTGTAGGCTCCAAAAATTTTTTAATGATGATTACTTACAAGGGAAATATCCTCAGGGGGATGAATGATTTTGCTGGAGCCACCCACAGTGTTGATCAGCGCTACTTTCTGGTCAGCAGATCCCGAACTTGAACCTGCGGGACCAGCGCTGCAAAGAAAATTAAGTTAGATGGTACAACGTAAAATATTGCTGAACCGTTAACAAATGTTATTAATGAATACCTGTAAGCAGGGAACGTTGGCTTGACTGGGCCAATCGACGCGCTAGATGTTGATGAGGTACTACTACCTGAAGTAGATCCAGCAGTAGAGGCCTGAAAAGGAATATAACAGTAGCAGTAACGTGAACACTCTCACGAACAACAATTTTCCAAAAACAAAAGAATGTACTTACAATGGCGGCAGCACTTGGGAAAAGTGGTTTGTTTTGCAAATGTGGTGCAGGTATATTTGGAGGCATACTACCACCGGGCATCATTCCCATACTGCAACACAAAATTTCGGAATGAACCACAATCTATACACACAGGAATACGGGCAACGAACGGTAAAAACTCACCCCGGTGGCATAAATGGTGGCATTGGTCCCATAGGGGGCATCATCCCTGGGCCCATGGGAGGATAGCCCGGAGGCATTCCACCGGGCGGCATGCCTGGAGGCTGACCCGCTAAATGAGACGTACTCGCACCTCCGTCAGATTTCTTTTTAGGTGCAGGTTCGTCCTCTCCGCTACTAGGAGATGCTGCTCGTCCTGCACAAACAGAAAAATATCAATCATAATGTCATTTTGGCGCTCAAGGATTGTTGTGTTGAAACTTGAGGTGGTCTCGTTCGACGTCAGAGGAGCCTATGTCATCAAATCTGTGACGTAAACGAAGCGATTACCTACCCCGAAAAATCCTACGTACCCTGACTTTTTGGATGAGGTCGCCATCATTTTAGAAACTAGTACTCAGCGAATAATTTTCATTAAAATTATTTAAAAAGGTAAACAATTTTGATGCGCATTGCCTATTCCAGGCGAACTTCCTAAACAATGGCAAATAGAGATGGCAGCCATACATATGTTGATATACATATAATATATCGATATAAATCAATGTAACATTATGTGTAGATATACAGGCAATCAACGAGGTCGTCGCACGAAGTGACTACCACAATATCCGAACGGAACGTTTAAAAAGATGAAAAATCAACTTGAGAAGTTAAGCGTAACTTTTTTCCCTCCTCTTTTGAAATGGTAGATACTTCTGCAGTTTTCAAAATTAAAGCAAGTCTTGCACCGTGTTCTTTTAAATTGGGAAGTACGAGGCTTCTATCAGCAATAAAATTATTATATTACCTAACAATAAACCCTGGATAATAAACATGAATTAAAATTTAAAGGATTTTCCTTAAATGGATAGCGGGAAAACTCCCTCACATGACTGAAAGGCGAAAAAATCTTAAATGTGAAATAACTTGGAAACGGTCCAGATTCTCAATAGAGAGTTCCTAAAGCCACTTTTTGCCTAACGGTGATGAGTTACGGTCGACGTTACTCGAGATTTCGCGCATGCGCAGAAATAACGGTGATAACTTACGTCCTTATGCCTAACGTCGAACGTTATTGCCGTAAAGTTACAGCAATAAACTTACGGTCTTAAGGATACCGCCGTTAATTTCGAGCAATAGAACGTAAATAGCGGCACTTTAAATTTAGCGTGACTTTTGATAAGACCGTATCTCTGTTACGGTCTTATGTGAAGTTAGCTTTTCTTTGATTCTCCCTAGACAAATCCCTTACGGTGATAAAAATTAACGGTCGACGTAACTCGGATGTTTCTTTAGGAACTCTCTAATAAGAAGGTACGTACTCCCTCATCACTTCGCCTTCCCAATCCCACTGCGCTCTTTCACACATACCCGCTTTCCCAGTTCTCAATGGTGATTTGTGATTGGCCACAAAGGAATGAGTCTAGCAGATCCCTCACACCCAATCACAATTCGTCATTGAGAGCGGGAATGGAAATGGAAGATTATTCAGGTGCCAAGTGAAATAGGTATAGGTGTGCCACAGAAAGTTTGCGTCCGTGTGGCGCCCCCTAGGTGGCGGATCCGCGAACTAAAGATCGAGTCTACCTTCCATTGTGAAACCTTGCCACGGAAATTGGAGCGGTGAGAAATTTGATGTTCGTGTAGTGGCTGCGCTGTGAACGTGTGCTCTCAAGTTCTTCCTCCGAGGAGGGAAATCATGTCACTTTTGAGGGAAGAAATTCCCGAAAAATTATCGTACGCAGGGGAATCTGCTTGATGATAAGAGATAACTAGTTCTCTTTTCTAGTTCTATTTTCTCCAAAAGAATGCGACAAAGGGACGCAAACTTTCTGAGGCAGACCTATTATAGGTCCTATAATAGTAGGGTGGGCCGAGGGAGTAAAAATGGGAACGGGAATGGAAGAGCCGTCAGGTGTCAAGTGGGCCGGTTTGGGAGGAGAAGTAAGAGTGGGAACTGCAGTTCAGGAGCTGCTGCACTCCGCTCTGAGTCACTGTGAACTGAAATTCCCATCACTACTGTGAGCACGTGAGAGTGAGTTACCGCCTCTACAACTAGCTTTATAACGTTGTGTAACCTGGCCAGATCTCTTATAATGTGACATAAGTGTCAGGCGCACAAATTTTTGTTTAGTTGAGTGTCAATTTTTGAAATCCTTGAAAAATCAGTTCCAGCAGTGTGAGCGCGTTAGCATCCTCACGCCCACACTTACATCTCCTCACGCTCCAAGACCAAAGAATCAGAATCAATTCAGAAAGATCTAAAATGAAGAAAAGTAATAAATAAATAAAAACCATAACTTTCAGACGCGATTCTGAAGGAGCATTGTATTTTCACTGCATCTAAGCTTGAGGGCTAGATTCTTGGAAGCCAAGGGACCAATCTCGACCCATCCAAAAGGCCACACTGCCCATGTGTAGAACTATTTTGTGTCAGAATAATCGTCAGAATTGCTCTGCAAACATACCAATTGACTCTGGTGTCGAATTGGAGTGAAAATGGGAAGAAATGCACAGAACATAATATTATCTCTCCCACTAAGTGCAAAGGGTTTTCCGAGTCGATTCTGATAGATCCAATGTCGCGATATTTCATTTCAGATACATCATTAAATATATTTGTCAAATTTTGACAAATATATCGACATAATCGATAATAATATTATTATTATTACTTTCAATTTGCCATCTCTAGTGGCAAGTAGGCATTATCATAGGAAAAGTACGACTTACTCAAGATTAAATCCACCACCAGATCCCAAATATGTAAGAAAAATAATTTTTATACATTACCATGCTTGCCTTGTTTTTGTTTTTCATGTTCTTTCAAGTCTTCAGGAGGTATTCCCTCCATACCATAAATTTCAATCTCAATGTTTGACCTGGCAGATAGCGAGTTCGGCACCTTGTCTATCGCCTCCTTGTGTACCTGCGAAAAGAACAAAACCTCAGAATCTCGGTATATCAACATCAACATGAATAAAAAGAAAAAAACCACCAAACTAAATTATACCTGCATGCAATGGATGGAGAGTCCGGGCCCGGTGAATAACTTTTTGTGACATATGTGACACTTGAAGTGTTTCGCCTTTTGGTGCTGAATGAGAATTTTCTCGTCGTCAAATTCTCGGTTGCAGTACCTGAGATCTTCAAGTCAAGGACATTATAAACAAAGAATCAACCACTGGACATCGCAGACGAGCTCATCAACAGATCTTCCAAATAGATCAATGTTATGCAGTCGGAGGGACAGTAATTTAAAAAATTGCCGCAACAACAACGAATTCGGCTAATGGGAATTTCGAGCACTATTAGGTATAGTAATAGGTAATGAATATGCAGTATTATTATTATTATTATTATAGTACGCAATACGACGCAACACAGGCCAAAATAGAGTCCGTATAAGGGATTTCTAAATTGAGCTCCATGGCATACGTAGGTAAGCACTGTCGAAAATAACTTGATGCTTCCGTCATGAGGTCATTTTACAAGGTCGCCCTAAATAAGTAACTTGATTGGTAGGTGGGCTCACACCTCGCATACTTGTTATTAGGATTAAAATTCAGCAAAATGTCCTTGTAATCTGAAAACAATACACAATACTACAAGCAGCCACCACCTCATGACCGCAAATCAATCAATAACGTTCAAAAAAGGATACCAGCACCACGGCTTCGACTGCTTCTTTTTCTTCCTCCCCATGATAAATTGGATCCACTAAACGATGAACAACTCGATATTCTTACAAATAACGACAAGATATCACAGAATAATTAATGTAGGAGCGGATAATTAACCAAATAATTTTATCCAAATGCAAAAACGCGTTCCGTCACAAGCTTCCACATCTACGAGATCAGTGAAACAAAATGGCCGATTTCGTAGGAATCAGGGTTGCTAGGCGTTAGCATAGAACAAATTTGGCGTATATACGAAATCAAATAAAACGTAAATAAATTAATGAATAATAATATTCAGCTCGTTTGCTCGTAAAGATTCGTATGAACTTGGAAAATCTCTTTTTAAAAATTCTCTGAATGAATTTTGAGATGGGAGACAAGTTTGAGTGTGTCTGCCAAACACAGCAGTGAAGGCACTTAAATGCTATACTACAACAACAGCATCTCGACAGATCCGTTCGGGGGTTGGGAGTTTTTCTTTCTCAAAGATATATTTTTTCCGATGATTATTCCAAGGTAGTCGTGATTTTTACATCGTTTAAAAATTTCAAATTGGATCTGATCGTCGGAATCAGTAGACTCAGTAAGTTGTACTTGGTTGTTTCATACAGTCGGTTTTTGTGGACTACCTCTGTGGCCAAGTCTCCCTTCTTTTGTTTTAAAATAGGAGTGTATTTGTTCATCTTGAAAATGCATTATAATAATATTATAATTATAATGCACTATGTTATTATACTTATTACGTAGTTGCATGAATTGCTCTTCGTATGCTGGTGATCCGCTGGCTTGGAATCCGTGGTATGGATGCCTAGAGACAGTACTTACTTACAGGCTTGATGTTCTTGTAGGTGTGGGTATGCAGACAAGATGATAATTCCTTTTGAAATCCTGTACGTTCGAGTTATTAGAGCGACAAGTTAGACGTGTGAATGAATTATGGATCGGGAGGTTTTTACGCGACATGTAGGGACGCATGTTCGAGCTGTACACTGTATGACACACACATTGTGTTTCGTGGGTATTTCATACCTGCTTCTTCTTTATTTCCGTCACAGCCCAGGGTGGGAATTTGCCTCCTCTACAACCTCCTTTCCAGTCGTTTCGTCTGGCAGCCTGTGTCCTGGTCGTTCTCTTCTTCGGGTTTCATCAGGGTTTCCATGGAGCTTCCGAACCGGGTCGTCTTCTTTGCCCAGCGCAGTCCCCCGAGTTTTATGAATTTGACGACATCGATCTCCCTGTACAGGTTATACAGCTCGCTGTTCCTTCTCCTCCGAAAGGTTGGCGACCACTTAACCAAAACGATCTCTATCCCGTGCGAGCGGAAAAAGATCTCCTGCTCTAGCAATTCCTGCCTGTTGACGAATGTTCAGCAGCCACGGTGCTCTCCATTGGCCTAGCAACCTTGCCCATCATGATGGTCTGCAGCAGTTCAGATTTCGGGTTCCTCATAGGCTGGCCCCACATGGTGGTCAGAAGCCTTCGAATTGTTGTGCTGCAGGATCTAGTCGTGAGATCATCAGATCTCAAATGCCTCAAGGCGGTTTATGTCCGCAGCCGTAAGTGTCCACGACTCGACACCACACATCAAAATTGCTCACAAAAAGCGTCTCATCTTAAGGAATGCTTCACGAGCAATCTCAATCCGAGCCCTCAACTCGTCGTACCAGTCCTCTGACACCAGCTGTCTGAGATATCCATGATTACAAATGGATGTTACTGGTTTTTTTTTTTTTTTTTTTTAAATCGATTGCAAGCTTCCAAATAAAACCAAAAATGGAGTTGTAAGACAAATTGCAAGAATTGGCCACCATTAAAAAACTGAAGGATCGGATATCGATATCGACTTGAATGAGCTCCTTTAATGATTTTTTAAAATGTTTTTCCTGCAAAGGTCGTGCTTCAAAAGTTACGAAAACGGGTGCATATTGCAGAAAACCCGTTTCAATTATTTATAGGGCCTTAGGAAAAATATGATATTTGAATTCCGAGGTCTGGAGAGGGTACATGACATGGGCTGCTTCGTCGTCTTTTGATTGGCCGGGAGATCCCTCTCTCTCTCATCTACGCAAGTCAGCCAACTTTGCTACGCGAAAAGTCGACCCCAAAAATCTAAAATCGGGTTAATCATTATAGACGGTCATTCGAAAATTGAGCATCGAGGTTATTATCAAAGAAAGTTATTCAAAAATCGACCCAGGCCGAGTGTTTTTATTCCGATTCTGTTCAGATTTATTATTTAGCGCTCTGGCGGCTCAGTGCCCAACTATTCGACGCCCAGCCTGGCGAGGTGTGACGTCAAATTTGCCCGGCGTTCATTTCAAAATCTCTAATATTTCGAAAACAGCTCAGCACGTACCTATACGGATTTTCGAACTAAAAATTGGGGTTTATGGATTTTAAAGGGTGCTGAATCAGAATATAATGTCAGAAATGCTGAATTCTGACCTTTTCAAGAAGCCCATTATGTAATTATTCGATCGTATATTACCTGTACGATCACATTCACAACAAAGTAAACAGGGCCATTTTCGCGTTACTTCTATGTCACTAGTGCCAATCACGAAGAAAATCAAGAAAAAATAAGAAAAATCGATCTGCACTCTGGTGTCTTTGGTGGGAAAGTAGCCGACAAACTGGAAGGGCCGTACGTGACGTCACACACGTCCTTTTTGAATCAACCAGAACAACTTTAGATGAATAAACTAAACTACGTGAAAGCTTTTTTTCTTTACAAAAAAAAATCTTTTTCTATTTTTGACTTCTAACAACATGGCACTGAATGTTTTAACCCGAAATTTAGGCGCACGTCGATTTTTAATTGCGCACTCCTTCGGACCAGATTTGGATACCGCCATGACCTTGGTCTTTGGCTTATTGATCCACAGGCCATACTCGCGGCTCGCTGCCTCCACTCTATCGATTAGCGCTTGGAGCTCCATTGGAGAATGTGCGAGGAGAACGGTATCATCCGCATACTTCAGATTCGAGATGGCTGTCCCATTAACGCGGATACCTGTGTCACAACCATCTAGAGCCTCCTTAAACACCTGTTCCGAGTATAAATTGAACAGGACCGGTGACAGAGGGCAGCCTTTACCTCCTCTCCAGCCTAATCCCCCATCAACTAGTCATCCCTGTGATCCACAAATCATTAATTCTGTTCCCTGGTTTGATATCTGTAGGTTTGGATGGGCACATCCAAGATGGCTCAACCTGCAACTGTTGCAGTTGGTCAACCGTCATTTCTTTTGTCCAGTCAACAACAAGAAAAATGTTACAGCGTAGATACTGAAATTAACTGATTAGTTTAGCTCGTTATCTCAAATCCAGTCCGTTGACAGTTCGGCGATGCTTAAAATAAGCCTTGATTGATTTGAGCGGTTCGTGATTCACCATAATAATATTATATTATGATGATTCATCCCTTTTTTCTGTTCCAGGATAACATGTCGAGCAATACGAGCCCAAACCATTTTTCGGGGGATGTTGACCATTTCTACGATCCCAACTTCACTGCGGAAATCAGTCAGAAGATGCGGGTTCCCAAAAGGATCAATGTGGACGGGGTGAGTGACATGGCCTACCCGGGTCGTCCGGAGTCGCACTGGATGCCTGCTGAGAAGCTCGAGATGTTCGTACCTGAGAAGATCATTGTGGCTGGTAATGCATCTCTTCGTTTTGATCTTCATTGTTAATCTGGCGGCTTCTTTACCGCGTGGATTGAATATCATTTTTCTAGTTGCAATTTCTTTTCTTCAATTGCGCCAAAACTGACCACAAACCATCCCCCCCCCCCCCCCCCCCCCCCCCGTTTGATGACATGGTAGTCGGACGCATTGAGAGAATAATTGAGTGCTGGGTGTTCAAGTCTATGTTCGAATGTTCCTTCACACATACGACTTATAATAATTATAAATTATGATTATATGAATTATTCAGGTTCCTTGGTTAAAAGGGGAAGCAGTTATACAAGCCTTTATCAGTGTTGTTTAACAAATTAGCCGTTTAGTCGGGCAATCCATATTAGCACAATGTGATGTCATTCAGGATTTGTCAGCAGTGTATGTTAACTAGGACCATCGAGTAAGAGCTACTCCGTTTATATGGCTGCTTTGCGAACGTCCTGGTCCTAAAACTGGTCCTAAAACTCTAACATTGCATACCATTTTCTTTCGGTTTGTGCATGTTTATTTCACATGATCTTACATACTTTTCACATTGCTTTGTTGGTTATTCATGCCTAGAAGATCGTATGTCGGACTTCGTTAATGGTGAGTTTGGGCTCCTCCCAAGTTACTCATGTTCTCACGTTCTCATTTATTACTAGGGCTCAGATTCGGGCATATTTAAATATTTTTTCCTGTCTAGTACCATAATTAGATGCCTTCTGGTAGTATTTTCATCGATCTGGGACAAACAGAATTTCAATTTATCGAGCATATAAGTGCGTAAAACTGCGGTATTCGGAATAAATGCATTGACTAGATGTTTTCGTCGAAATAGTATGTTTTTTATCAGATTTTCCAAAAATTTCGCTCCGACTAAGGTTTGAAACCCTCTTTTTTTGAGGGGTATTTCCTAAGTGAGTGGGAAATCTGTGGAATCATTGGTCTTGCAATATTCCTCCTCTGCCTTCTTACTTGCCCTTCAATCATGATTGGATCGCTCATAGCCATTTTTGTTCTTACAGGTGGAGATGATTATCGTGGAACGAGATCAATTCCCAGAGAGATATCATCGGATAACACGATCATGCCGCCGGATCCTGGTATAATCAGAGTTCAGGTGCTTGTAATGATTTTTACCGCAACCTTTTTTTGATTTTGCATCTCGCCCACCGGTAAAATAAATTCGACTTTAATGGCAAAAGTCTAAATTGAAAAGTTGAAATCATTAATCCACTGTTTTAGACTCCTCCGAAGGTAATCACTATCGATCAGGCGATGGGACAAGACGATTATGGATATCCACCAACCCCACTCACCGAGAAAGTTATTTCCCGAAAACTGGTCAATGGAGATCAAAGAAATATGTCGCTCATGAATTCTTCAATGAAGTAATTTACTCAGACTAGTGATTTTATTGTCAAGATAAAAGATATGATTCTAGTGGTGGAATGGATGGATTCGCATTATATGAGTATCAAAGGTTATGTTTATGCTTCTGAGATCCTTAAGTTGATCTTTTTTTTACAGTGAGTCAACTGCAGTGGAGGGGATGACGCTGGGAGAGGAAGTGATCCACCTGAGAAGGCAGTTAGCCAAACTCAACCGTCGAGTCATGTCCATTGAGCTGGAAAACATGCAGAGGGCGAACAAGGATAAAATAATTTACGCCATCGGGCTCGCATATTTCTTTTTCAAAACGGTCCTTTGGTTAGGTCGCTCTTAGATCAGCGTTGTCACGCGACCCTTTCCATACTGTTTATAGAATCAACCTCATATTGTAATCCCGTACTTATCCCGAAACCCATAACGTGTTGAGTTTGTTTAGCTGATATAAGAGAATTGTTGCTGTCGCAATGAACCCGATGTATTTGTTCAACCTCAATTGTTGTACGTTATTAGAAATCAATTGACTTGGTACTCCTTTACTAATGAACCGTTGATTCGCTCAAACGAGAGGTTTTCCCTGGGCTTGAGTTTTGATTTGCAAGTGTTGCATCACACGTCCTACGTATTACCTAAAGTTTGTTTTCTAGATACAAAAATATACCAACTTTCACTATCATCTGGCAGTTCACTCTGTAGTATCCCCGTATTCTTAGGAAGTCTTCAGGCGTAATGTGGTCGCGATATCTGGTTACCAGAATCGTCTTGTGCTAGGTCTTCGTCCTATATACTACCACTAGGAACTCCCTCGGCAAGGTGCAGATCAGATCAACCCTCGGGGAGATTTAGGGCACCCCCATCCTTTCTGGAGGCCATAAAGGCACCCTGCCACACTTCTCAGATGCATGAAAGAAATGAAAATAGATGTACTGGTCCTTTTGGTGCCTTCGTACCTACTAGGAAAAGTGTGAAAGATAGAGATGCTACCAATAAGCTATGAGAGGGTACATTTCACGAAGCTAAATTATAGACCGACTTAGGTACACATTGTGTAAGTGTGTGTTTGGAAATTATGCCGATTCCCATATTATGTCGATTAACTCTCTTAATTTCGTTCTACCTTACTTCAAATTAATAATTAATTATTGAAAACATCAATTTTTTTTAACTTGGATATAGGTTTAGCGATGTGGGACGAAAAACATATTAGGTTTGTTCCAGGGCTGACTGCGTCTGTCGACAGAACCCGACCCAAGGAGCTTAGAACTCCTTGACCCGACCGCACGTACTTGAGCTACCTATCGGTTTTCGTCCAACTTACGATCGACCTGGAACAGCAGTTTCTAAACTGCGCATGTCTCCGGCGATTTCTGTTAACATTCCGTCAAACCTGGAACAAGCCTTCTATGTTACCCACTTCCAACACGCCTTCCGTCCCTCACATGTCCATAGTTTCCCTCAGGTGTTTTTTTTTTTTTTTTTTTTTTACCTAATTTTTATTTCGCCACATCCGTTTTGCAATGATTTGAAGATGTGCGATGATGAGCAGTGGAATTTCAATTTATTGTTTTCAGGTCCTCACAATTCAGACCCTCAATTCCATAGGATTTTTACAAAGTGAGGGAATGTTGAGGTCATGAAAATGTGTAAGCTCATTTGAATATAGAATAATATTCTAATCCGGAGAAGAGTCAACTGCTGTTGCGAGTTCTGGTACGGGAGAATACAGCAGTGTTGATCAGATTACTTATCTCAATCAGTGGTCAGAGAACGTGCACTACCAAAATATTCAGTCCTTCAACTGTGCAATTTGACTAAAATCAGAATTTTAGGATATTTTGTTCCGATTTTGTTCGAATTTAATCTCTGGCCAGTGAACCTTGTTGCATGCTACTAAATTGCATGGGACAAAAATATTACTTTTAAAGTCCTTCACAAAATGATACCCGAATTTCCCAACTTTTGGAGAATCACTCACATGGATGTTCCAATTTTTTGCCTCCCCTAGGTTCTACACACTCAGACTAGGTACCTACGTTGAACATGTTGAATCGCAAACCCTCGATGCATGGGTGATTCTCCGAAAATAGGGGTATTTGGTCCTGTGTGAAGTGCGGGTCGTAACTGTGTTTAAAAGCCTCCCATTGAGTACCCCCCCCCCCCCCCCCCAATGTGAGGACAATAATCATTATTATTGTAACCAATTATTATAACCCAATCCATCGGCTTGGATTAATCAGACGATAAGAAACATTACTAACTAAGAAAATTTAATTTAGTACCTACCAGGTAGGTCCTATTTCGATAGGTACCAGTAAAAGAATAAAACCTATTTCGATAGGTACTAGTAAAAGAATAAAACTCCGTAAGTTGAAAAAATGAAACAAAAAGCTGAAAATTTTATACATGGGTTTATAACTCTTTAATGTAGAGTAGGTAATTGCGCAAAAATAATTCTGTGTCAGTAGAGAAATATTTTTGAAAAAAAAAAATCTACCTACAGAACCACTCTTCCCCCCCACCCCCGTAACTACTGTAGGTAGGTAGAGGTGATTTTTTCAAAAATATTTTTCTACTGTCTACAGACACAGTTACTGTGTTTGGACAGATGTGGGACCCCGAAAAATGAATTATGCGTCCAAAATTACTCGGAAAATATATGACCTCCTGGGATCCTTCAAAAATGCTATGTATGCCCCATAAATCCCCATAGTGAAATCGGATCGTTCTAATTATTGAAAAAAACTAAACTTACGGACTTTTACATTTCTACTATTGATTTCATACTTCGTAGACAGCCTATTTTATTATCTCAAGTCTTTATTGTGGTTATTTCTCGTTCATTTTGGGAAAATAGGTAGGGACTTTTTTACCTACCCAGTGAAACTCTCCCACTTCCTAAAAATTATTCACCTGGTAGGTATCAAACGACGAGACCATTTTTGTTGTGTCGTTTCCCCATTGGTCCTACACTTCAGGATAAGAAAAGAACAGTTTGAAAATCGGTTGGCTTGGGTAGGAGTGTCTAGAGGGCCGCCGGTGATGCCGGTTCCGAGCGCCATCTCCTGTGTTTTGTTGTAACCACAAGCAGCCCGCTTTCCCTTGTGTCTGATACGCACCGAATGGTTTCAGTGGTCCACAAGGGAGCATAGAGTAACTAAAATATTGACACGGAGGCGGGGGGGATCCTGGCAATTGAAGGTTCATGTTTTTCAACAGTATAGCTAAGAGAGAATCGGAAACGTTCTTCAAACGCTAGGTAGGTACCCAAAAATCAGCTACGACATTGCCATTGTTTGAGTTAGCATAGCCAAATAAAACGAGAGGTGTAATTAATTCCCCCCCCCCATGTTCAATGATTTATTGACCCACTAACAAACTATGGTAAATCACTGAAAAGGGGGGAATGTATGACTGACGACAGCTTCAGAAAGATTTAGGTAAGTACTTACCTACCTATTGAAAATTATTCAGTCTTGAAGTGGACGTTTTAGTGGCT
Source organism: Pilophorus perplexus (assembly GCA_955831195.1). Lineage (NCBI taxonomy): Eukaryota > Metazoa > Arthropoda > Insecta > Hemiptera > Miridae > Pilophorus > Pilophorus perplexus. The sequence continues at coordinate 20,304,204 of OY037016.1, forward strand.
GACTCACAGGAATTCCCTTCCCTCATTTACAAAGTCCAATCACTATCGCTGTGGTGACGGACAGTTTGCAACAAGGTCAGATTGGATAGATCAAAGAAAGCATGAATGGCGTTAACCGTAGGTATAATTAGGAAATTAATACACGAACGTGGACACCCTGCATAATATATAAATCAGAATAATTTGGAGTTGTATATCTATATACATAGTTTTTAGAAAAATCATGAAACCACAAGGTAGGTAGGTACCTACGTAAAAAATCACAATGAATGAAGCACGTTCATTTTAAAATTTGTAAGTACTTGAAGCTCACAGACACTTTCACCAAATCACTGCAACAACAACAAAATTCGAATTTTCGACAATTTTACCTACACCAGAGCCAACTACCAACAAAATTTGACAAGTTTCGGTTTCAGTTCGTAATTCGTAGTTGCGGTTTGGGAGGATGGCGCACAAAACACGGGAGAAGGTTACAACAAAACACAGGAGATGGCGCTCGGAACCGGCATCACCGGCGGGCCTCCAGACTCTCCTGGCTTGGGTGGAAACTTTCGATAAAAACATTCAATGTTTTTTCGAGGGGGACTTTTGTTATCTGCCGAGGGACATTTAGCGGCTCTCTTCGGCAACCCTGCCGGCGATATACATGGCGGACTGCGCCTTGTACTTGTGCGTCACTCAGTCTGAAATCTTGTGATGGGTCGGGCGGATTCGGGTGTTTTTGCGTTTGTTATGTGACTTCACATTTCGTCTGATTTTTCTTCTTTTGAGTTTATGAACGGACAGATCCTGTGGACGAAACAGGAAAAGGCGACAGACTTCGGGAAATTTCCCGTTTCGGGGGGGAACCGTGAAGGGGGAAAGTGTCGAATTCCGGTGGAAATACTTGTGCGCGACCACCCCAACAAAAACAAACGGGTTTTGTTTTCATTTTCGAGTATTGTTTTTCGTTGAATGGAGTTTTCAGGTGTAGCTTTCACCTGAAATCCCGTCCCAAATGTGTGTGAATTTATGGCGGCCCGACTTCTCATCTGCGTTGCGTTTACCGTTGGATTAATCTCAGGGAAGTCTATAGGTGAGTGCTAAAATCTTCAGATCAACTCGACCTCGTCCAACCATCGTGCAGATGACCGTGGTCGTGTTTCTCATTTCGTTTCCCATTTTAAATTGACTTGGGTTGTACAATGTTTCATTTTTAACTTTATTTTTCGATTCCTTCTTTGGACATCACGACTTTCTGGCTCGTTGGAAAGATCACCCAGTTGGAGGCGAAACGAGGTCTCCTGCTCTCACATTGTTTACGTGGCTTTGGCAGCTTTTTTTTAAATTTATTTTTTGCCATTATGTTTATCAGGGCTGTAAAATAACGACAGGTATTGATGTGTCTGGTTTATCCCGGAAAATTTGGGATTCTCTCATATTTGACGTGGTCCACATGTGTCTGCATCTGCGGGTCGAACCTATTGTGGGTGGTTGTTTATAATCCCAACCCAACCTGATTTTATGACTTTATCCCATCGTGTTTTCATTTATTCATTACTCTTTCGGTTCCCGGTGGATAGCTTTTCGCTTCAATACTGACAGGTTGTCGCCGATAATGCTGGTTGCCTTGTAAATTGGGGGTCCGTGTTCTGCGTTGTAGGTAGGATGGCTGCGTTGTCACGCGTGTTTATTGGAAACGGGAGCAGACGGCCTACGTAGGGGTTACGAAATCCATGTTGAAACCCGATCACTTTATTTCCTTGAACCTTTATAATAATGATTCTGATCACGTGATTGGAAATTCTAAAAATTTAATGCTAGTGTTAGTTTTCTTGCTATTTTAATATATCGCTTGTTGGCGAGTTTCAACAAACAACTCTTTACTCCCTTGTAATGAAAACATGACATTGACATTCAATATTATGGCATTGAATGGGGAAAGCTATGTAGGGCTATCCGACTCCCCTTGCACTCCCCAATAATATGTATCGGATTTTTTAATTGATTTAAAATAATCTGAGCAGGTCTTTTGAGGTGAATACACAAGGCCGAGCCAGAGCGAGAGCAACTATTGGGGGCTCTGACAACGTATTTGGGTCATTCCCAGTATCGTAAATCCGGTAGGCTTTTTTGAAAGAATTTCCAGTCATTTTACTTCAGTCGGTCTGAAGTTTCAGAAGGTTTCCTAACATGGAATTTAATTCTCCACAAATTTGATTAAGTGACATTTTTTGATTGGGTACCCCATTTTTGATATAGAGGCTTTGAAACGTGAGCGTAACCCAATTTTTCAGCCGATTTGAGAAAAATTGGCAAACTTTAACGATCGATTACGGCCGAATCAATCTTAACGTTTGAGATGGTAACATTCAACGTGAAATGTTATGCTGTTTAATTTTGGAAGGAGTAAGTAGCATTAAATTTTTCTTCAGGATGCGTAGATTTGGAGTTATAAGCAAAAAACCGAAACAAGTGCCAAAATTCGCGGGTTTTTTGGTACCAAAAGTTAGCACAAGGAGAATCTAGTAGAAAATTTTTCTAATTTAATGCTAAAAACTCGTTCCCTAGGCACCTATACGTCACCCATTAAAATTCCGTTTGTCCCTCAAGCCATGCAAGCATCCCCCCCCCCCCCCTTTTTACCCATGTGCCGACTGGAGTATTAAATAAATTGGACTTCACTATTAAATAATGGACTATAAATTTTATTTGGCCCAACCTTTTTAGGAATACTTAATAAAAAAATTTCCTAGCAGCACATCAGCATGATCGTTTTTCAAAGTAAAAATTATTTTACCAAATGTGTGCTTATGTGTGCAACGCCAAGAATGTATGAGCCTGCGACACAACATTATTCCTACTTTCGTTGTCCACAATAATAAATTACTTAATTGTGGATGTTTTTTGTGGAATCCTATTGAAAAATCACTCTTGTACTTACCTAGTTTCTTCTTGTTAATAGTCAGGATACACAGGGGACCCCTCGGATTCTCAATAGGATTCTAATACCATGCTATAGCTTTACCTTCTTATGTAGCCGAACTTCGGAAAAGGCGGACGTCATGCCTCGATGAGATCATTGGTTTCCTTTGTTGTCATCACATTATTTATTAAGACTCATTGACATCACAAGACTTGTGGGTTTCACTTATAGAGATTCACATTAATTTTAAAACTCATTGACAATGAAAATACAAGTGTGTTTCAATATAATTATTATATTTTCGCAAGAAATTAATGCGTCACCAAACAAATCATATCATTCCAATTAAAAACATTTAGGTAAGTAAATGTTGGCCGAGGAGCATTAATTTATTTTGGGGAAAACTCCTTTTTCATCCATCGACTCCTTTTCTTTCCTTTTCCCCAAAAAACTCCTTTTTATTCCTTTTTTATTTTCCCAATTTGAATAATGAAAAGTCAGTGGGTTACCCTCTCCACCTAGGCACCAACGACACAGATCTTCCACTCCTTTCTCTTTCCGTATGTTCATGTGCTGTGAGGTTGGGCGAAATCGGCAAAAAGAATGGTTTTGTTTACATATTCGATTCAAAATCGAAACTAAATCTATTTAAAGAAAATCGTTGGTTAAGAATCGATTTTCCCAAAAAACTTAAAAAGAAGTCAGACGTCAGACAAGTTGTTTTATTCCTGAAATCTTCAACTCTGGGTTTTTAAAATTGAAAAAAAAAAGAAGCAGATTTGAAGGTATTGAAATTTTGTAACTTTTCTCAGTCTTCTTGAAATGATGTTCATTTTCAAATGATGATTTGATGTTCACATTCAAATGACGTTCATTTTCAAGAATTATTTATAATTATAATATAGGTAATTATTTTCCATATTATGGAAAATCCTACAATTTTTCAAGGGGGAAATAGTTGATTTTTTGTTTTCAAAGAATCAATGTCGATGTGTACCAATTCGAATAAGAAAATCGAGCTTTCAGAACCTAAATATCGATGTTTTTCAAAGGAAAAGAGGAAAATTTAATCGTTTGCTCTCCGTAATGTGTGTCAGAGATCAAGCGAAAATTCAAAGCGATGTTACCTCCTGAAAATTAGAGAAAATTGTAGGCTTCTTAATCAACCTTCTTTTTTCTTAATAATTTTTTTTCATGACCTCCCATTTTTTCTCGAATCCCATTCCTCTCTTTTTGGGGGTCCATGGCGCTCCTCGGCCTGGTCATTTTAGGTATCTTTCTTTCCTCTGATATGCTATCAGAGTAGAAAATAGACCGAAGCAGACATGAATGAATTTTAATCGTTGATTTGCCTACAGAAATTCACATGATAGATCAGTTTAAAATCAATTTGGCTTTTAATGTTGCTGTTTCCTCCCTCCTCTATTGCTGTGTGAATTATCTTAGGAAATGATCCTCAAATCGAGCAAAATGTGACACCGAACAAAGCGACATTTGAATAGAAAGCCGGAATTCCTGAATTATTTGGGGCTCACATTCATCTCCAACAGGTTAATCTAACAATAGGATCTAGTCAAACAAGCTGGGGAACGTTTTTATCGGCTTTCTAAATAAGAGAAATCTTGGGAATGGCATTAGTGAAGACCGCCTGTAAATAGGCAAATAAGCTTCCTAAACTGTCAACATGGCTATCAAACCTTTCCGCTGGTTTACAAAAACATGTGGAATGGTCTGGTCCAGAGAAAATAGTCGGAGGATTTCTCTTCTCTGGTAGTTGTTTGTGAGGACGAAAATCCCTCGAGGCCAGCAAAGATGAAAAGAAACAAATTAATTGTATTTGTTTAAATGCACGGTAGAAGTTGTTACTCGCTGAGGAGATGCCTTTAGAAATGCCCAGTGATATTTTTAATAAAAATATCATAGCATTAGATTATTGCATAATATGCAATAATCTAATGCTGAACAAAGTCCATAATATACTTGATTAGTCCTCACTGGCCCTGTTGGTGGCGACCAATCTTGATGAGAAGACGTTGTATTGGATTACTTTTACGGATTACGTTGTATTGGATTACTTTTAAAGATAAATTATCGCTTGCACTGGCGCTGAAGTGATGTGTTAACTGCACAGAGTAACAGAGAGCTTAAGGTTAACTGCTATCACGGGTCGTTCTGGTGCTGGTGACGAGCACTTTCGATGTTAGCACATCAACTTCAGCGCCAGTGCAAGCTATAAAGTAATCCAATATGTACAACAGTTACTGGACTCCACCACCAGCTATGTAGTTAAACGACGGATCTGCTGCCGTCTTCTCATTAGTAGGACATTTGCGGAAGAATTAACTAGGTATTTGCTTTCATTCTGATTTTCAATTTTTATTCATTTTTGATTTCTTATACATAAGCTTGATTCAAATCAACTCGATTGACGTCGTGCAATGGGCTCCTTGAAAAGGTCGGAGTTTAGAAATTCTAACAACCATTTAAAACCCCCTTACGCCAATTTTCAGTAAGAAAATCCGTACAGAGCTCTTACAGGATTTTTTGAGATTTCGAACCGAAACCCAACCGCTTCAAGCCGACAGAGCGCAGTTATTCTTGGAATAATACACCTATGTAATCGCGACGGAGGTCGACGACTCCGATCGGCCTCAAAATTTGACATTATCCGTTTCAAGAGGTCTAGATTCCAGAACCGAAAGGTCCGTCCGCCGTCCGAGCCGTTTTGGGCGGTTGGAAATTTTTTTAAAATCTGAAATTTTGACAAAATACTCGGTTTACCATCTAGTTGTAGCAAGTTTACCATGTAGCTGTATACCAAGAAGAAGGACAAAAATGAGGCAGTGTACAGCCACTATTTGAACAGTGTTGAATTTTTCAATTAATCAAACTGCATCCTCCATCCAACTCTTCTCTGTGAACCATGACACACTCTTATGTGACATGCAACTTACAAAGCAAGCTCCCCTAAAACAAAAATCAGACGATACAGTCTCAGAAAAGTCCACAAATCTTCACTCATCTCAAAATCCAGCAGACTGGCAGCCTCATTCATCTACAACTTCATCAAAATCTGATGATTAGGGCTCGGATTGATATGCTCGATAAAATCACCGAATATGCTCGAAAAACATCTTTTTCATGCTCAATAGATATGCTCTTAAATATGCTCGAAAAACGCTGTAGATTTTCTACAGAAATGAAAGTGAAACGAAAAAATCTACAACTTATGGGGCTCTGAATGGGGTTTTTGAAAGACATGAAGTCGAATGGGGTGTCATTTTCGAAGTAATTTTGGACGTTGACTCAATTTATTAGGGGCTTCCAACCCGTACAGTACACGGTGGGGCTCTGTGGAGCTAAATTAGGTCAATATGAGGGGTTTTTAAAGTCTTTGGCCATGGGGTCGAGTGGGGTGTCGTTTTCGAAGTATGTTTGGACGTAGAATCCCTGTATGGCGGTCTCAGACCTCACCGTGGTTGTGTGTGGCTTCTATGGGCTACATCCGTCGCTTTTGAAGGATGTCAGGAGGTCGAATTGATGATTATACCCCATCTTTGTTGTTCATATAGCCTACATAATATGATGTAGCAGTAAACCCGTGCTTCGCACGAAACTGTTGTGCTGTTCAATGTTTTAATTTCGGTACCTACCCAGCCTTTTTGCGTTTAATTACAATATGTAAGATTCTGAACGTTATATTAAATATTTTTTAGGCACCTTTCATTTCATATCAGAAGAAATATGTGTGAAATACCTCGTTTATTACTTGATATTTTTCCTTTGGAAAATCATCATTCCTTGCAATATTTTTCTCCGTTCTCGCTTTTCTGCGGTTTTATTCAAATTAAGTTGGTTTGGGCTGCCCTCCATTTTCATATTTTTACGGGAGTTCCTCAGGGTGTTTAAATTAGGCCGAAAACTGCTGCTTGCTTATTTATTTTCTCATCCCGACGTTTCAAAGGCATGAGAGCCTCCATCATCGGGTTAATTATTCTAAGATCATAGGAGCTAAAAGCAAAGGCCGGTCGTTATTACGTCAAACATCTACGGGGCAGTCATCCACACACAGCAAAAAGGAGGGGTACCACAGTCAATGGTCGTCAAAATGTGATATTACTTTAGTACTAGTCAACAAAATCACTTTACTAAAAACGACTACATGTTGGTTGACTAGATAAATTGGTATAATTATTATTCACGTTGCGAATTGCGAACCGTGCTTTAGGTCTTTATTATTCATTCATTCGTTCTTTATATTTAATTTTATTCATAATAATATTATGTATAAAATTAAATATAAAGGTATATTATACCGGAGTAATATCGGTGATATCGATACTTTTCAAATTAGTATCGAAGGATATCGAGTTTCGATACTTCTTTTAAAATAGTTTCGATACTTCTTTTAAAATATCGTAGTGAATGAAGCAAGACGAAGTCCTACACGGTTGTACAAAGTCACGACCCGCTCGCAGGTCCCAGAATTCAATTTTTTTATTTTTCCTAAGCCCTATAAATAATTGAGACGATATTCCTGCAATCATGACCCGTTTTTGTAACTTTTAAAGTATTTCCAGTAAAAAATTAAAACTAAATCATTCTCCAGTTGACATGGTTTAAACGATATAAAATGTAAGTCGTTCCTAAAAAATTATCCATTAAAATGGTTGTTGGCAGGTACAGTCACACACAGCTTATCTTTGCAATTTTGTGTAATTTAAAATTAACCATGAAATCTTGTCTTGGCCTCATCTCTGCGAATCTTGCTCGGCCGAAAGTCCCTCTTCTTGAATGCTGCTGCCCCGCAGACTGGGGGTCACTCTTCCTGAGGTAGTTTAATATTTCGGCGAAGACCTTGCTTCTGTTTCCTCACTCTTCTCTTCACAAACATTACATATTTATGCCGTAGAAACCCTCAGAAGGGACGTTTGACTTGCAAAGGACTCCACGTCTAGACGCCCGACCGACGGACTGTAGGTAGGCTTTTGGTAGGTAAACATTATTATTTCTCTAGCTCCGTCTCGAAGGCGGAATGCGATTCTTCAGAATAGTAAAATTGAAGCCTCGAACTAGCAAGTCGTTGAAGTTTACATTTGGGCCCATTTGTGGTCTTGGTCTGAATCTCTTCTGTTGGCAGGTAGTTTTTCCCTTTGTTTAACGTCGCCGTGTAGATGCCGTTTATGGGACTTCTATCTGAAATGAGTAGGTGTACTAAATTATCACTTTGATCACGTGTTATGGAGGTTTTCTGCGAGGAGGACGAAACGCTTTTTAGTAGTTCGAAACTTTTGTAATCGGCCCATAAGAGAGGATCAAGTTCTGATGGGTTTCTTGAGAGTTTTTAAATCGTGAAGTTCCCGAACGATTGAGCGAAGCGGTGATATCCTGAATGGAATGAGTGAGAGAAAAAGAGGGAAGTTATGGGATGAGAGAGAAAGGAAGAATTGATGAAGAAGGAGAAAGAAAGCTTGTGGACTACTACAGAACAGGAGGCTGGAGAGGTCCCCCTCCTCGAATCGCTACCCTGATCACATTTTTAGCATGGTGGTGGTGAAGGGAGGGGTTTCGGATCTTCAGGCGATGTTTTAGATTGTGCGTATTCTGTCACGCTTAGCTCGAGTGATTTTTTTTTTTTTGCCTCTAGTAAAAGGTGGTTTTAATGTGGTAAAAGGGGGTACTTTCGGAGGGTTGGACGTTGAAATCGAGGTGTCATTTCGATGTAATTTTGATCGTTGAACCGATTAAAGTATTACCGAATTTATTATTACTAGATGCTCCGGCTCGCTTTGCTCGCCTACGCACCCAGCTGGGGGGCTCCGCCCCCCAGACCCCCCGTGGGCCTCGCTTCGCGAGGCCAGCGCCTCGCTCCGCGAGGCCGATCGCTTAAGCAGACATGTGGGTGAATTGCCGCTTGTGGGTGTATTGCCACCTGTGGGTGTATTGCCGCCTGTGAGTGTATATTGCCGCCTGTGGGTGAATTGCCGCCCCCCAGACCCCCCCTAGTGGGTGTATTGCCGCTTGTGGATGTATTGCCCACTGTGGTTGTATATTGCCGCCTGGGATTTGGGTGAATCATGGTACGAAAATTATTAGCCGAGCGAAGTACGGCCCCCTTGTCAAAGTGCTAGTCTATTAGCTGAGCGAAGTAAGTCAAAGTGCTAGTGAAATCAAATCAAAACTCACAGTAAAAAACCCGGTGGGGCGCAATGGGACTAAAATGCCGAGGGGGTAGAGTTAAGTGTCGTTTTCCAAGTATTATTGGGGACGACCTATGGAGCTTTCATGGGGCTATACGAAATTAGACCCCCTGTCAACGTGCTAGTGAAATCAAATTTCCACCATCAATAATAATAGAACTACCTATGTGGGTGGCCGAGCAAAGCGAGTCCCCTGGCCGTTAAAATGATCGGCTGAGTGAAGTATCCCCCCCCCCCCCCCCCTCCCAACCTGTCATAGTGCTAGTGAAATCAAATCAAAGTTGAAAACTCACAGGAAAAATATGGGGCTAAAATGGCGAGGGGGTAGAGTTAAGTGTCGTTTTCCAAGTAATTTTGGGGAAAGGGGAAGTATTTTTGGGGAAATTAAGGCCCCCCTGTCAAGTGCTAGTGAAATTAAGGCCCCCCTATCAAGTGCTAGTGAAATCAAATTTGAAAAGCCTTCCCTTGATAATAATAGAACTACATATGTCGGTGGCCGAGCAAAGCGAGTCCCCTGGCCGTTAAAATGATCGGCCGAGTAAAGTATGCCCCCCCTCCCACCATGTCATAGTGCTAGTGAAATCAAATCAAAGTTGAAAATTCACAGGAAAAATATGGGGCTAAAATGGCGAGGGGGTAGAGTTAAGTGTCGTTGGAAGGGAGGGGGATGAAGGAGGGGAAAACGGAAAAAATCCTTGAGGGCGCTCAACCTATCTCAGAACGTAGAGCATTTTTGAATTTCTCGAGATTTTCAAGAATATTATATATATTAGTGATATAGATTATTTATAAGGGTCTTGCGTGATCGCTCGTACATATAGATCCTAGTTTGGGGGGGGGGGGGGGGGGGGGGAAGTAAGGACCCCCTGTCAAAGTGCTAGTGAAATCAAATTTGAAAACTCCACCATCAATAATAGGAGAACTACCTATGTCGGTGGTCGAGCAAAGCAAGACCCCTCTGGCTAATAAAATAATCGCCCGAGCGAAGCAAGACCCCCCCTGTCATTTGAAAAGTTTGAAAAAAGCCTCCCCTGGCTGGTAAATTGATCGGCCGAGCGAGAAACCCCCCCCCCCCCCCCCCCCTGGCAACGTGTCAAATTTGACAACTCACAGGAAAAAAACCCTGGGGTGCCATCAATAGTTAGTTAGTTGCTCGCCTACGCACCCAGCTGAGTAACCCTAGTGGGGTGCATAGCATCGATGGACACGTTCATAACCCTGCATCAAGGTCAACTGCTCCTTCAACATCAACCCCCCTGGCTGATAAAATGATCGGCCGAGTGAAGTATGCCCCCCCTCCCACCCTGTCATAGTGCTAGTGAAATCAAATCATAGTTGATAACTCACAGGAAAAATATGGGGCAAAATGGCGAGGGGGTAGAGTTAAGTGTCGTTTTCCAAGTATTTTTGGGGAAAGTAAGGCCCCCTGTCATAGTGCTAGTGAAATCAAATTTGCAAAGCCTTCCCTTGATAATAATAGAACTACCTATGTCGGTGGCCGAGCATTGCGAGTCCCCTGGCCGTTAAAATGATCTTCAACCTATCTCAGAACATAGAGCATTTTTGAATTTCTCGAGATTTTCAAGAATATTATATATATTAGTGATATAGATTATTTATAAGGGTCTTGAGTGATCGCTCGTACATATAGATCCTTGTTTGGGGGGGGGGGGGGGGGGGGGGGAGTAGGGGGAAAGCGAGTCCCCTGGCCGTTAAAATGATACGCCGAGTGAAGTATGCCCCCCCCCCCTCCCACCCTGTCATAGTGCTAGTGAAATCAAATCAAAGTTGAAAACTCACAGGAAAAATATGGGGCTAAAATGGCGAGGGGGTAGAGTTAAGTGTCGTTTTCCAAGTATTTTTGGGGAAAGGGGAAGTATTTTTGGGGAAATTAAGGCCCCCCTGTCAAGTGCTAGTGAAATCAAATTTGAAAAGCCTTCCCTTGATAATAATAGAACTACCTATGTCAGTGGCCGAGCAAAGCGAGTCCCCAGGCCGTTAAAATGATCGGCCGAGTGAAGTATGCCCCCCACCCCCCAGGAAAACACAGTAAAAGTATGGGGCTAAAATGGTGAGGGGGTAGAGTTATTGTCGTTTTCCAAGTATTTTTGGACGTAGAATCCCCTGGTGGATAAAATGATTAGCTGAGCAAAGTAAGGCCCCCCTGTCAATAATTTGGAAAAAGAATCGATTCTAATAATAATAATAAATACTAATAATAATAATATTTTATAATAATAATACTTTCTAAATCGATTTGATTTAAATCGATTCATATTTGAGAATCGGACATCCCTCGGACGACTTTGCAGGGATGGCTGGGAGATATCGACCCCCCAAAATCCCCCCCGGAGAAGAAAAAACCCCCGCAATCTGGGGGAAAAACCCTGATTTGGCAGCACTGCAAGGGGATGACTGGGAGAGATCTCGTAGACCTTGCGAGCTCCCCTTAAAGGCTGATGTCCCACCCGCTTGGAGTGAAGAGTGTAGAAATCAAATTTGAAAACTCCACCATCAATAATAATAGAACTACCTATGTGGGTGGCAGAGTAAGCGATAAATAAATTTTTTTATTTATTATTATTATTATTATTTAGTTGAAGGAGGGGAAAACGGAAAAAATCCTTGAGGGCGCTCAACCTATCTCAGAATGTAGATCATTTTTGTATTTCTCGAGATTTTCAAGAATATATATAAATTTTTTTATCGTGAAATGTACCAATGTCAAATGGCCGAGCAAAGAGAGCCTCCTGGCCGTTAAAATAACAATATAACCTTCAATAACAATAGAACTACCTACCAATGTGGGCAGCCCAGGCAAGCGAGCCTCCCCTGGCCAGTAAAATGATCGGCCGAGTGAAGTAACCCCCCCCCCCCCCCCTCTCCACGCTGTCATAGTGCTAGTGAAATAAAATCAAATTTGAAAACACAGGAAAATTTCATCAAAATCGAATCAATAGTGGCTTAAATCCCCACTCCTTTTCTTTAGTTGAAGGAGGGGAAAACGGAAAAAATCCTTGAGGGCGCTCAACGTATCTCAGAATTAAGATCATTTTTTTAATTTTATTTTTATTTTAATTTTTTATTTTTATTTTTCAAATTAAATTAAATTTTTCGATAATCGATTCAGTTTAAATCGATTCTACTTTTCTCGATAATCGATTCAATTTAAATCGATTCATTTAATTTACGTCCGTCCGGGAGATATCACGTAGACCTTGCTCGCGCCCCTTAAAGGCTGATGTCCCACCCGCTCAGAGTGAAGAGTGAGGGCGGGGGGATAGAGGGTGTTGAGAGGATGGGAGTGAAGCCGAGCCAGAATTCACCCGACGCGATGGGTCGGTGGCGACGGCCCAGTTTTTTCAAAACTCAACTCGCGCTCAAAATTCACTCGATTTCGAAATGAATTTGGTCGATATCTCCTATTAAAATTCGGATCTCTAGGTAGGCGTAGGACGAAACGCGGAAAAAATCCGTCTATTAAAGGAGGAATAAATCGAAAAAATTCGCGCAATTCGCTTATCGGACGTAAAATTAGTCGAGGAATCCGAATCCGGTGAAAAAAATAGGGGTTCCCATTTGAAATAAGAAAGTTGATGTCAATTGCGCCCATTTGAGCGCATTTTAGAAAAATCTCGACCCCCCTAGAGACTCTTAAACGGTCGCCCGAGCCGATAGAAAAAATCGCCATATTTTTAGCGCTTACCGTTGAGGAGGAGTAGGCCGACGACATACATACTGACTGACACACACACAGAGACGGTGAGAATTAGTGATTTAGACTAGATGCTCCGGCTCGCTTTGCTCGCCTTCGCACCCAGCTGGGGGGCTCCGCCCCCCAGACCCCCCGTGGGCCTCGCTTCGCGAGGCCGGTGCCTCGCTTCGCGAGGCCGGTGCCTCGCTTCGCGAGGCCGGTGCCTCGCTCCGCGAGGCCGATCGCTTATTCGGACAGGGGGGCCTCGCTCCGCTCGGCCGGGGGGGTGTGTTCAAACCCCTACTCAGACATAAGGCCTCGCTTCGCGAGGCCGACCGCTTAAGCAGACATGAGGCCTCGCTCCGCTCGGCCGGGGGGGTCTGCGACCCCCCCTATTCGTTCCCCCACCTAAAAAAAAAAAAAAAAAAGGTCCCTGAGTACGTCTTTCCAACTTCCTTGACAGCGGCCGGGTTTGAAGACCCAAACGCGCCGGGATCTCAGGAAATGTAAAATTTTAAACTCGCCGTCAGACATCGCTCGTCGTCGGAAATCGCTCGTTGACAATTTTCTATTAAAATTCGCATCTCTAGGTAGGGTACGGTTGAAACCCCGTTTCGATCTGACCATTAATAACGAAGATGGCCATATTTGGGCCAATTTGACCGTGCCAATTTTCGGTCGGCCGGGGGGGTCTGCGACCCCCCCTAGAGACTCTTAAACGGTCGCCCGAACCAATAGAAAAAATCGGGGTATTTTTACGACTTACCGTTTAGTCAGAGTAGGCGGATGACATACATACTGACACACAGAGACGGTGAGAATTAGTGATTTAGACTAGATGCTCCGGCTCGCTTTGCTCGCCTACGCACCCAGCTGGGGGGCTCCGCCCCCCAGACCCCCCGTGGGCCTCGCTTCGCGAGGCCGATCGCTTATTCGGACAGGGGGGCCTCGCTTCGCTCGGCCGGGGGGTGTGTTCAAACCCCTACTCAGACATAAGGCCTCGCTTCGCTCGGCCGACCGCTTAAGCAGACATGAGGCCTCGCTCCGCTCGGCCGGGGGGGTCTGCGACCCCCCCTATTCGTTCCCCCACCGACAAAAAAAAAAAAAAAAAAAAAAAATTCCCCGCCTCCTCCATCTTTGTAACGTCCCTGAGTACGTCTTTCCAACTTCCTTGACAGCAGCCGGGTTGGAAGACCCAAACGGGCCGGGATCTCAGGAAATCTAAAATTTTAAACTCGCCGTCAGAAATCGCTCGTCGTCGGAAATCGCTCGTTGACAATTTTCTATTAAAATTCGCATCTCTAGGTAGGATGCGGTTGAAACCCCGTTTCGATCTGACCATTAATAACGAAGATGGCCATATTTGGGGCAATTTGACAGTGCCAATTTTTGGTCGGCCGGGGGGGTCTGCGACCCCCCCTAGAGACACTTAAACGTTCGCCCGAGAGTATAGAAAAAATCGCCATATTTTTAGCGCTTACTGTTTAGTCAGAGTAGGCCGACGACATACATACTGACACACAGAGACGGTGAGAATTAGTGATTTAGACTAGATGCTCCGGCTCGCTTTGCTCGCCTACGCACCCAGCTGGGGGGCTCCGCCCCCCAGACCCCCCGTGGGCCTCGCTTCGCGAGGCCGGTGCCTCGCTCCGCGAGGCCGATCGCTTATTCGGACAGGGGGGCCTCGCTCCGCTCGGCCGGGGGGGTGTGTTCAAACCCCTACTCAGACATAAGGCCTCGCTTCGCGAGGCCGACCGCTTAAGCAGACATGAGGCCTCGCTCCGCTCGGCCGGGGGGGGGTCTGCGACCCCCCCCCCCGATTCGTTCCCCCACCTACAAAAAAAAAAAAAAAAAAAAAATTTCCCCGCCTCCTCCACCGTTGTAAGGTCCCTGAGTACGTCTTTCCGACTTCCTTGACAGCGGCCGGGTTTGAAGACCCAAACGCGCCGGGATCTCAGGAAATGTAAAATTTTAAACTCGCCGTCAGACATCGCTCGTCGTCGGAAATCGCTCGTTGACAATTTTCTATTAAAATTCGCATCTCTAGGTAGGATACGGTCGAAACCCCGTTTCGATCCGACCGTTAATAACGAAGATGGCCATATTTGGGCCAATTTGACCGTGCCAATTTTCGGTCGGCCGGGGGGGTCTGCGACCCCCCCTAGAGACTCTTAAACGGTCGACCGAGAGTATAGAAAAAATCGGCGTATTTTTACGACTTACCGTTTAGTCAGAGTAGGCCGATGACATACACACACACACACACACACGGTGAGGATTAGTGGTTTAGACTAGATGCTCCGGCTCGCTTTGCTCGCCTACGCACCCAGCTGGGGGGCTCCGCCCCCCAGACCCCCCGTGGGCCTCGCTACGCGAGGCCGGTGCCTCGCTTCGCGAGGCCGATCGCTTAAGCAGAATTGTGGGTGAATTGCCGCTTGTGGGTGTATTGCCACCTGTGGGTGTATTGCCGCCTGTGAGTGTATATTGCCGCCTGTGGGTGAATTGCCGCCCCCCAGACCCCCCCTAGTGGGTGTATTGCCGCTTGTGGATGTATTGCCCACTGTGGTTGTATATTGCCGCCTGTGATTTGGGTGAATCATGGTATGAAAATGATTAGCCGAGCGAAGTAAGGCCCCCTTGTCAAAGTGCTAGTCTATTAGCTGAGCGAAGTAAGTCAAAGTGCTAGTGAAATCAATTTTCAAAAGTCTACTCTCTACCGCCCGAGCGAGGAACCGCCCCCCCCCTCCTTGCCATAGTGCTAGTGAAATCAAATCAAATTTGAAAACTCATAGGGAAAAAACCCATGGGGCGATATGGGGCTAAAAAGGCCGAGAAGATGATCAGCTGAGCGAAATAAGACGCCCCTCCTGTCAAAGTGCTAGTGAACTCAATTTTGAAAACTCCACCATCATAATAATAGAATAGAACTACCTATGTGGGTGGCTGAGCAAAGCGAGCTCCCTCTGGCCGATAACATGATCGGCAGAGCGAAGTAAGCCCCCCTCCCTCCCCTGTCAAAGTGCTAGTGAAATCAAATCAAAACTCACAGTAAAAAACCCGGTGGGGCGCTATGGGACTAAAATGCCGAGGGGGTAGAGTTAAGTGTCGTTTTCCAAGTATTTTTGGGGACGACCTATGGAGCTTTCATGGGGCTATACGAAATTAGACCCCCTGTCAACGTGCTAGTGAAATCAAATTTCCACCATAAATAATAATAGAACTACCTATGTGGGTGGCCGAGCAAAGCGAGTCCCCTGGCCGTTAAAATGATCGGCCGAGTGAAGTATGCCCCCCCCCCCCCCCCTCCCAACCTGTCATAGTGCTAGTGAAATCAAATCAAAGTTGAAAATTCACAGGAAAAATATGGGGCTAAAATGGCGAGGGGGTAGAGTTAAGTGTCGTTGGAAGGGAGGGGGTTGAAGGAGGGGAAAACGGAAAAAATCCTTGAGGGCGCTCAACCTATCTCAGAACGTAGAGCATTTTTGAATTTCTCGAGATTTTCAAGAATATTATATATATTAGTGATATAGATTATTTATAAGGGTCTTACGTGATCGCTCATACATATAGATCCTTGTTGGGGGGGGGGGGGGGGGGGGGAAGTAAGGACCCCCTGTCAAAGTGCTAGTGAAATCAAATTTGAAAACTCCACCATCAATAATAGGAGAACTACCTATGTCGGTGGCCGAGCAAAGCAAGACCCCTCTGGCTAATAAAATAATCGCCCGAGCGAAGCAAGACCCCCCCTGTGATTTGAAAAGTTTGAAAAAAGCCTCCCCTGGCTGGTAAATTGATCGGCCGAGCGAGAAACCCCCCCCTGGCAACGTGTCAAATTTGACAACTCACAGGAAAAAAAACCCTGGGGTGCCATCAATAGTTAGTTGCTCGCCTACGCACCCAGCTCAGTAACCCTCATAACCCTGCATCAAGGTCAACTGCTCCTTCAACATCAACCCCCCTGGCTGATAAAATGATCGGCCGAGTGAAGTATGCCCCCCCCCTCCCACCCTGTCATAGTGCTAGTGAAATCAAATCATAGTTGAAAACTCACAGGAAAAATGTGGGGCTAAAATGGCGAGGGGGTAGAGTTAAGTGTCGTTTTCCAAGTATTTTTGGGGAAAGTAAGGCCCCCTGTCATAGTGCTAGTGAAATCAAATTTGCAAAGCCTTCCCTTGATAATAATAGAACTACCTATGTCGGTGGCCGAGCATTGCGAGTCCCCTGGCCGTTAAAATGATCGGCCGAGTGAAGTATGCCCCACCTCCCACCCTGTCATAGTGCTAGTGAAATCAAATCATAGTTGAAAACTCACAGGAAAAATATGGGGCTAAAATTTGTAATTTATTACATATAAATATGTAGGTAGGTAGGACAATTGAATCCCCTGGCCTGTATAATGAAAACAAAGAAAAAATATGGGGCTAAAATGGCGAGGGGGTAGAGTTAGTGTCGTTTTCCAAGTATTTTTGGACGTAGAATCCCCTGGCGGATAAAATGATTCCCTGAATATTTCATCAAAATCGAATCAATAGTGGCTGAAATCCCCACTCCTTTTCTTTAGTTGAAGGAGGGGAAAACGGAAAAAATCCTTGAGGGCGCTCAACGTATCTCAGAATTAAGATCATTTTTTTTATTTTATTTTTATTTTAATTTTTTATTTTTATTTTTCAAATTAAATTAAATTTTTCGATAATCGATTCTACTTTTCTCGATAATCGATTCAATTTAAATCGATTCATTTAATTTACGTCCGTCCGGGAGATATCACGTAGACCTTGCTCGCGCCCCTTAAAGGCTGATGTCCCACCCGCTCAGAGTGAAGAGTGAGGGCGGGGGGATAGAGGGCGTTGAGAGGATGGGAGTGAAGCCGAGCCAGAATTCACCCGACGCGATGGGTCGGTGGCGATGGCCCAGTTTTTTCAAAACTCAACTCGCGCTCAAAATTCACTCGATTTCGAAATGAATTTGGTCGATATCAAGTATTAAAATTCGGATCTCTAGGTAGGCTACGGACGAAATGCGAAAAAAATCCGTCTATTAACGACGGAATAAATCGAAAAAATTAATTCAGCGAATTCGCGCGCGTCATAAAATTCGCCCAACTCGCTTATCGGACGTAAAATTGGTCGAGGAATCCGAATCCGGTGAAAAAAATAGGGGTTCCCATTTGAAATAAATTTATTTATTTATTATTATTATTATTATTTAGTTGAAGGAGGGGAAAACGGAAAAAATCCTTGAGGGCGCTCAACCTATCTCAGAATGTAGATCATTTTTGTATTTCTCGAGATTTTCAAGAATATATATAAATTTTTTTATCGTGAAATGTACCAATGTCAAATGGCCGAGCAAAGAGAGCCTCCTGGCCGTTAAAATAACAATATAACCTTCAATAACAATAGAACTACCTACCAATGTGGGCAGCCCAGGAAAGCGAGCCTCCCCTGGCCAGTAAAATGATCGGCCGAGTGAAGTAACCCCCCCCCCCCCCCCTCCCCTCGCTGTCATAGTGCTAGTGAAATAAAATCAAATTTGAAAACACAGGAAAAAAATGGGGCTAAAATTTGTTAATAATTTTTTTTTCCGATTCAATTCAACTTTTCGATACTTTTCTCGATAATCGATTCAATTTAAATCGATTCATTTAATTTACATCCATTTCCGTCTGGGTGACGTTGCGCATAGACCTTGCTCGCGCCCCTTAAAGGCTGATGTCCCACCCGCTCAGAGTGAAGAGTGAGGGCGGGGGGATAGAGGGTGTTGAGAGGATGGGAGTGAAGCCGAGCCAGAATTCACCCGACGCGATGGGTCGGTGGCGATGGCCCAGTTTTTTCAAAACTCAACTCGCGCTCAAAATTCACTCGATTTCGAAATGAATTTGGTCGATATCAAGTATTAAAATTCGGATCTCTAGGTAGGCGTAGGACGAAACGCGAAAAAAATCCGTCTATTAACGACGGAATAAATCGAAAAAATTAATTCAGCGAATTCGCGCGCGTCATAAAATTCGCCCAACTCGCTTATCGGACGTAAAATTGGTCGAGGAATCCGAATCCGGTGAAAAAAATAGGGGTTCCCATTTGAAATAAGAAAGTTGATGTCAATTGCGCGGATTTGAGCGCATTTTAGAAAAATCTCGACCCCCCTATTGACTCTTAAACGGTCGCCCGAGACGATAGGAAAAATCGGCGTATTTTTACGACTTACCGTTTAGTCAGAGTAGGCGATTGACATACCCACATAGTCAGCCACAGACACGGTGAGAATTAGTGATTTAGACTAGATGCTCCGGCTCGCTTTGCTCGCCTACGCACCCAGCTGGGGGGCTCCGCCCCCCAGACCCCCCGTGGGCCTCGCTACGCGAGGCCGGTGCCTCGCTTCGCGAGGCCGATCGCTTAAGCAGAATTGTGGGTGAATTGCCGCTTGTGGGTGTATTGCCACCTGTGGGTGTATTGCCGCCTGTGAGTGTATATTGCCGCCTGTGGGTGAATTGCCGCCCCCCAGACCCCCCCTAGTGGGTGTATTGCCGCTTGTGGATGTATTGCCCACTGTGGTTGTATATTGCCGCCTGTGATTTGGGTGAATCATGGTATGAAAATGATTAGCCGAGCGAAGTAAGGCCCCCTTGTCAAAGTGCTAGTCTATTAGCTGAGCGAAGTAAGTCAAAGTGCTAGTGAAATCAATTTTCAAAAGTCTACTCTCTACCGCCCGAGCGAGGAACCGCCCCCCCCCTCCTTGCCATAGTGCTAGTGAAATCAAATCAAATTTGAAAACTCATAGGGAAAAAACCCATGGGGCGATATGGGGCTAAAAAGGCCGAGAAGATGATCAGCTGAGCGAAATAAGACGCCCCTCCTGTCAAAGTGCTAGTGAACTCAATTTTGAAAACTCCACCATCATAATAATAGAATAGAACTACCTATGTGGGTGGCTGAGCAAAGCGAGCTCCCTCTGGCCGATAACATGATCGGCAGAGCGAAGTAAGCCCCCCTCCCTCCCCTGTCAAAGTGCTAGTGAAATCAAATCAAAACTCACAGTAAAAAACCCGGTGGGGCGCTATGGGACTAAAATGCCGAGGGGGTAGAGTTAAGTGTCGTTTTCCAAGTATTTTTGGGGACGACCTATGGAGCTTTCATGGGGCTATACGAAATTAGACCCCCTGTCAACGTGCTAGTGAAATCAAATTTCCACCATAAATAATAATAGAACTACCTATGTGGGTGGCCGAGCAAAGCGAGTCCCCTGGCCGTTAAAATGATCGGCCGAGTGAAGTATGCCCCCCCCCCCCCCCCCTCCCAACCTGTCATAGTGCTAGTGAAATCAAATCAAAGTTGAAAATTCACAGGAAAAATATGGGGCTAAAATGGCGAGGGGGTAGAGTTAAGTGTCGTTGGAAGGGAGGGGGTTGAAGGAGGGGAAAACGGAAAAAATCCTTGAGGGCGCTCAACCTATCTCAGAACGTAGAGCATTTTTGAATTTCTCGAGATTTTCAAGAATATTATATATATTAGTGATATAGATTATTTATAAGGGTCTTACGTGATCGCTCATACATATAGATCCTTGTTGGGGGGGGGGGGGGGGGGGGAAGTAAGGACCCCCTGTCAAAGTGCTAGTGAAATCAAATTTGAAAACTCCACCATCAATAATAGGAGAACTACCTATGTCGGTGGCCGAGCAAAGCAAGACCCCTCTGGCTAATAAAATAATCGCCCGAGCGAAGCAAGACCCCCCCTGTGATTTGAAAAGTTTGAAAAAAGCCTCCCCTGGCTGGTAAATTGATCGGCCGAGCGAGAAACCCCCCCCTGGCAACGTGTCAAATTTGACAACTCACAGGAAAAAAAACCCTGGGGTGCCATCAATAGTTAGTTGCTCGCCTACGCACCCAGCTCAGTAACCCTCATAACCCTGCATCAAGGTCAACTGCTCCTTCAACATCAACCCCCCTGGCTGATAAAATGATCGGCCGAGTGAAGTATGCCCCCCCCCTCCCACCCTGTCATAGTGCTAGTGAAATCAAATCATAGTTGAAAACTCACAGGAAAAATGTGGGGCTAAAATGGCGAGGGGGTAGAGTTAAGTGTCGTTTTCCAAGTATTTTTGGGGAAAGTAAGGCCCCCTGTCATAGTGCTAGTGAAATCAAATTTGCAAAGCCTTCCCTTGATAATAATAGAACTACCTATGTCGGTGGCCGAGCATTGCGAGTCCCCTGGCCGTTAAAATGATCGGCCGAGTGAAGTATGCCCCACCTCCCACCCTGTCATAGTGCTAGTGAAATCAAATCATAGTTGAAAACTCACAGGAAAAATATGGGGCTAAAATTTGTAATTTATTACATATAAATATGTAGGTAGGTAGGACAATTGAATCCCCTGGCCTGTATAATGAAAACAAAGAAAAAAT
The DNA here is from genome assembly GCA_955831195.1 of Pilophorus perplexus. Lineage (NCBI taxonomy): Eukaryota > Metazoa > Arthropoda > Insecta > Hemiptera > Miridae > Pilophorus > Pilophorus perplexus. The sequence continues at coordinate 20,325,409 of OY037016.1, forward strand.
ATGGGGCTAAAATGGCGAGGGGGTAGAGTTAGTGTCGTTTTCCAAGTATTTTTGGACGTAGAATCCCCTGGCGGATAAAATGATTCCCTGAATATTTCATCAAAATCGAATCAATAGTGGCTGAAATCCCCACTCCTTTTCTTTAGTTGAAGGAGGGGAAAACGGAAAAAATCCTTGAGGGCGCTCAACGTATCTCAGAATTAAGATCATTTTTTTTATTTTATTTTTATTTTAATTTTTTATTTTTATTTTTCAAATTAAATTAAATTTTTCGATAATCGATTCTACTTTTCTCGATAATCGATTCAATTTAAATCGATTCATTTAATTTACGTCCGTCCGGGAGATATCACGTAGACCTTGCTCGCGCCCCTTAAAGGCTGATGTCCCACCCGCTCAGAGTGAAGAGTGAGGGCGGGGGGATAGAGGGCGTTGAGAGGATGGGAGTGAAGCCGAGCCAGAATTCACCCGACGCGATGGGTCGGTGGCGATGGCCCAGTTTTTTCAAAACTCAACTCGCGCTCAAAATTCACTCGATTTCGAAATGAATTTGGTCGATATCAAGTATTAAAATTCGGATCTCTAGGTAGGCGTAGGACGAAACGCGAAAAAAATCCGTCTATTAACGACGGAATAAATCGAAAAAATTAATTCAGCGAATTCGCGCGCGTCATAAAATTCGCCCAACTCGCTTATCGGACGTAAAATTGGTCGAGGAATCCGAATCCGGTGAAAAAAATAGGGGTTCCCATTTGAAATAAGAAAGTTGATGTCAATTGCGCGGATTTGAGCGCATTTTAGAAAAATCTCGACCCCCCTATTGACTCTTAAACGGTCGCCCGAGACGATAGGAAAAATCGGCGTATTTTTAGGGCTTATAGTTTAGTCAGAGTAGGCGATTGACATACCCACATACAGACACGTTGAGAATTAGTGATTTAGCAGAGCGAAGTAAGCCCCCCTCCCTCCCCTGTCAAAGTGCTAGTGAAATCAAATCAAAACTCACAGTAAAAAACCCGGTGGGGCGCTATGGGACTAAAATGCCGAGGGGGTAGAGTTAAGTGTCGTTTTCCAAGTATTTTTGGGGACGACCTATGGAGCTTTCATGGGGCTATACGAAATTAGACCCCCTGTCAACGTGCTAGTGAAATCAAATTTCCACCATAAATAATAATAGAACTACCTATGTGGGTGGCCGAGCAAAGCGAGTCCCCTGGCCGTTAAAATGATCGGCCGAGTGAAGTATGCCCCCCCCCCCCCCCCTCCCAACCTGTCATAGTGCTAGTGAAATCAAATCAAAGTTGAAAATTCACAGGAAAAATATGGGGCTAAAATGGCGAGGGGGTAGAGTTAAGTGTCGTTGGAAGGGAGGGGGTTGAAGGAGGGGAAAACGGAAAAAATCCTTGAGGGCGCTCAACCTATCTCAGAACGTAGAGCATTTTTGAATTTCTCGAGATTTTCAAGAATATTATATATATTAGTGATATAGATTATTTATAAGGGTCTTACGTGATCGCTCATACATATAGATCCTTGTTGGGGGGGGGGGGGGGGGAAGTAAGGACCCCCTGTCAAAGTGCTAGTGAAATCAAATTTGAAAACTCCACCATCAATAATAGGAGAACTACCTATGTCGGTGGCCGAGCAAAGCAAGACCCCTCTGGCTAATAAAATAATCGCCCGAGCGAAGCAAGACCCCCCCTGTGATTTGAAAAGTTTGAAAAAAGCCTCCCCTGGCTGGTAAATTGATCGGCCGAGCGAGAAACCCCCCCCTGGCAACGTGTCAAATTTGACAACTCACAGGAAAAAAAACCCTGGGGTGCCATCAATAGTTAGTTGCTCGCCTACGCACCCAGCTCAGTAACCCTCATAACCCTGCATCAAGGTCAACTGCTCCTTCAACATCAACCCCCCTGGCTGATAAAATGATCGGCCGAGTGAAGTATGCCCCCCCCCTCCCACCCTGTCATAGTGCTAGTGAAATCAAATCATAGTTGAAAACTCACAGGAAAAATGTGGGGCTAAAATGGCGAGGGGGTAGAGTTAAGTGTCGTTTTCCAAGTATTTTTGGGGAAAGTAAGGCCCCCTGTCATAGTGCTAGTGAAATCAAATTTGCAAAGCCTTCCCTTGATAATAATAGAACTACCTATGTCGGTGGCCGAGCATTGCGAGTCCCCTGGCCGTTAAAATGATCGGCCGAGTGAAGTATGCCCCACCTCCCACCCTGTCATAGTGCTAGTGAAATCAAATCATAGTTGAAAACTCACAGGAAAAATATGGGGCTAAAATTTGTAATTTATTACATATAAATATGTAGGTAGGTAGGACAATTGAATCCCCTGGCCTGTATAATGAAAACAAAGAAAAAATATGGGGCTAAAATGGCGAGGGGGTAGAGTTAGTGTCGTTTTCCAAGTATTTTTGGACGTAGAATCCCCTGGCGGATAAAATGATTCCCTGAATATTTCATCAAAATCGAATCAATAGTGGCTGAAATCCCCACTCCTTTTCTTTAGTTGAAGGAGGGGAAAACGGAAAAAATCCTTGAGGGCGCTCAACGTATCTCAGAATTAAGATCATTTTTTTTATTTTATTTTTATTTTAATTTTTTATTTTTATTTTTCAAATTAAATTAAATTTTTCGATAATCGATTCTACTTTTCTCGATAATCGATTCAATTTAAATCGATTCATTTAATTTACGTCCGTCCGGGAGATATCACGTAGACCTTGCTCGCGCCCCTTAAAGGCTGATGTCCCACCCGCTCAGAGTGAAGAGTGAGGGCGGGGGGATAGAGGGCGTTGAGAGGATGGGAGTGAAGCCGAGCCAGAATTCACCCGACGCGATGGGTCGGTGGCGATGGCCCAGTTTTTTCAAAACTCAACTCGCGCTCAAAATTCACTCGATTTCGAAATGAATTTGGTCGATATCAAGTATTAAAATTCGGATCTCTAGGTAGGCGTAGGACGAAACGCGAAAAAAATCCGTCTATTAACGACGGAATAAATCGAAAAAATTAATTCAGCGAATTCGCGCGCGTCATAAAATTCGCCCAACTCGCTTATCGGACGTAAAATTGGTCGAGGAATCCGAATCCGGTGAAAAAAATAGGGGTTCCCATTTGAAATAAGAAAGTTGATGTCAATTGCGCGGATTTGAGCGCATTTTAGAAAAATCTCGACCCCCCTATTGACTCTTAAACGGTCGCCCGAGACGATAGGAAAAATCGGGGTATTTTTACGACTTACCGTTTAGTCAGAGTAGGCGATTGACATACCCACATAGCCACAGACACGGTGAGGATTAGTGATTTAGAATTTATCCGAATCCGGTGAAAAAAATAGGGGTTCCCATTTGAAATAAGAAAGTTGATGTCAATTGCGCGGATTTGAGCGCATTTTAGAAAAATCTCGACCCCCCTATTGACTCTTAAACGGTCGCCCGAGACGATAGGAAAAATCGGGGTATTTTTACGACTTACCGTTTAGTCAGAGTAGGCGATTGACATACCCACATAGCCACAGACACGGTGAGGATTAGTGATTTAGATAGTAGATAGTAGACTAGATGCTCCGGCTCGCTTTGCTCGCCTACGCACCCAGCTGGGGGGCTCCGCCCCCCAGACCCCCCCGTGGGCCTCGCTTCGCGAGGCCGATCGCTTAAGCAGACATGTGGGTGAATTGCCGCTTGTGGGTGTATTGCCACCTGTGGGTGTATTGCCGCCTGTGAGTGTATATTGCCGCCTGTGGGTGAATTCCCGCCCCCCAGACCCCCCCTAGTGGGTGTATTGCCGCTTGTGGATGTATTGCCCACTGTGGTTGTATATTGCCGCCTGTGATTTGGGTGAATCATGGTACGAAAATGATTAGCCGAGCGAAGTAAGGCCCCCTTGTCAAAGTGCTAGTCTATTAGCTGAGCGAAGTAAGTCAAAGTGCTAGTGAAATCAATTTTCAAAAGTCTACCCTCTACCGCCCGAGCGAGGAACCCCCCCCCCCCCCCCCCCTGCCATAGTGCTAGTGAAATCAAATCAAATTTGAAAACTCATAGGGAAAAAACCCATGGGGCGATATGGGGCTAAAAAGGCCGAGAAGATGATCAGCTGAGCGAAATAAGATGCCCCTCCTGTCAAAGTGCTAGTGAACTCAATTTTGAATACTCCACCATCATAATAATAGAATAGAACTACCTATGTGGGTGGCTGAGCAAAGCGAGCCCCCTCTGATCGGCAGAGCGAAGTAAGCCCCCCCCCCCTCCCCTGTCAAAGTGCTAGTGAAATCAAATCAAAACTCACAGTAAAAAACCCGGTGGGGCGCTATGGGACTAAAATGCCGAGGGGGTAGAGTTAAGTGTCGTTTTCCAAGTATTTTTGGGGACGACCTATGGAGCTTTCATGGGGCTATACGAAATTAGACCCCCTGTCAACGTGCTAGTGAAATCAATAATAATAGAACTACCTATGTGGGTGGCCGAGCAAAGCGAGTCCCCTGGCCGTTATAATGATCGGCCGAGTGAAGTATGCCCCCCCCCCCCCTCCCAACCTGTCATAGTGCTAGTGAAATCAAATCAAAGTTGAAAACTCACAGGAAAAATATGGGGCTAAAATGGCTAGGGGGTAGAGTTAAGTGTCGTTTTCCAAGTATATTTGGGGAAAGGGGAAGTATTTTTGGAGAAATTAAGGCCCCCCTATCAAGTGCTAGTGAAATCAAATTTGAAAAGCCTTCCCTTGATAATAATAGAACTACATATGTTGGTGGCCTAGCAAAGCGAGTCCCCTGGCCGTTAAAATGATCGGCCAAGTAAAGTATGCCCCCCTCCCGCCATGTCATAGTGCTAGTGAAATCAAATCAAAGTTGAAAACTCACAGGAAAAATATGGGGCTAAAATGGCGAGGTGGTAGAGTTAAGTGTCGTTTTTCAAGTATTTTTGGGGAAAGAGGAAGTATTTTTGGGGAAATTAAGGCCCCCCTGTCAAGTGCTAGTGAAATCAACTTTGAAATGCCTTCCCTTGATAATAATAGAACTACCTATGTCGGTGGCCGAGCAAAGCGAGTCCCCTGGCCGTTATAATGGTGGACCAAGCTAAGTAAGGCCCCCCTGTCATAGTGCTAGTGAAATCAAATTTCAAAAGTCTTCCCTCGATAATAATAGAACTACCTATGTCGGTGGCCGAGCAAAGCGAGTCCCCTGGCCGTTAAAATGATAGGCCGAGTGAAGTATGCCCCCCCCCCCCTCCCACCCTGTCATAGTGCTAGTGAAATCAAATCAAAGTTGAAAACTCACAGGAAAAATATGGGGCTAAAATGGCGAGGGGGTAGAGTTAAGTGTCGTTTTCCAAGTATTTTTGGGGAAAGGGGAAGTATTTTTGGGGAAATTAAGGCCCCCCTGTCAAGTGCTAGTGAAATCAAATTTGAAAAGCCTTCCCTTGATAATAATAGAACTACCTATGTCAGTGGCCGAGCAAAGCGAGTCCCCAGGCCGTTAAAATGATCGGCCGAGTGAAGTATGCCCCCCACCCCCCAGGAAAACACAGTAAAAGTATGGGGCTAAAATGGTGAGGGGGTAGAGTTATTGTCGTTTTCCAAGTATTTTTGGACGTAGAATCCCCTGGTGGATAAAATGATTAGCTGAGCAAAGTAAGGCCCCCCTGTCAATAATTTGGAAAAAGAATCGATTCTAATAATAATAATAAATACTAATAATAATAATATTTTATAATAATAATACTTTCTAAATCGATTCATATTTGAGAATCGGACATCCCTCGGACGACTTTGCAGGGATGGCTGGGAGATATCGACCCCCCAAAATCCCCCCCGGAGAAGAAAAAACCCCCGCAATCTGGGGGAAAAACCCTGATTTGGCAGCACTGCAAGGGGATGACTGGGAGAGATCTCGTAGACCTTGCGAGCTCCCCTTAAAGGCTGATGTCCCACCCGCTCGGAGTGGAGTGTAGAAATCAAATTTGAAAACTCCACCATCAATAATAATAGAACTACCTATGTGGGTGGCAGAGTAAGCGATAAATAAATTTTTTTATTTTTTATTATTATTATTATTATTTAGTTGAAGGAGGGGAAAACGGAAAAAATCCTTGAGGGCGCTCAACCTATCTCAGAATGTAGATCATTTTTGTATTTCTCGAGATTTTCAAGAATATATATAAATTTTTTTATCGTGAAATGTACCAATGTCAAATGGCCGAGCAAAGAGAGCCTCCTGGCCGTTAAAATAACAATATAACCTTCAATAACAATAGAACTACCTACCAATGTGGGCAGCCCAGGCAAGCGAGCCTCCCCTGGCCAGTAAAATGATCGGCCGAGTGAAGTAACCCCCCCCCCCCCCCCCTCCCCTCCCCTCGCTGTCATAGTGCTAGTGAAATAAAATCAAATTTGAAAACACAGGAAAAAAATGGGGCTAAAATTTGTTAATAATTTTTTTTTCCGATTAAATTCAACTTTTCGATACTTTTCTCGATAATCGATTCAATTTAAATCGATTCATTTAATTTACATCCATTTCCGTCTGGAAGACCTTGCGCATAGACCTAGCGAGTGCCCCTTAAAGGCTGATGTCCCACCCGCTCAAGTGATGAGTGAAGGCGGGGGGGTATCGGCATTTGGTAAGCCGAGCAAGAATTCACCCGACTGCTCGCCCGCCCCGCGATTTAAAGAAAAATGCAAAACTGAAATCGCCGTCCTCATTCGCTCAGCGTCGCAATGAATTTTTTCGGTATCTCCTATTAAAATTCGGATCTCTAGGTAGGCGTAGGACGAAACGCGACAAAAATCCGTCTATTAACGACGGAATAAATCGAAAAAATTAATTCAGCGAATTCGCGCGCGTCATAAAATTCGCGCAATTCGCTTATCGGACGTAAAATTGATCGAGGAATCCGAATCCGGTGAAAAAAATAGGGGTTCCCATTTGAAATAAGAAAGTTGATGTAGATTGCGCCCATTTGAGCGAATTTTTGAGAATTCTCGACCCCCCTAGAGACACTTAAACGGTCGCCCGAGACGATAGGAAAAATCGGCGTATTTTTACGACTTACCGTTTAGTCAGAGTAGGCCGACGACATACAGACACGACACAGACACGTACGGTGAGGATTAGTGATTTAAAGGATACCCGATTGAAGACCACTCCAGAACTCGACTCTTATAAGTGAATGATGTGTGTTATAAAAATGGGCTGGCCGGTGAAATTTGAGGCTAGACAAAATTGTAGAGGACCAGGCGGATTAGATGCAGTTTTCACTCAGATTTCTACATGATTCGATTTCAGTGACAACTTACCCAAAATTTACCACCTTGTCTTGAGGACCCACATCATGGAATTGGGGAGAAGGAGTCGATTGAAAGATCATTCCAAGAGACGTACCTATTATATTATATATATAAATATATATATTATATATATATTCTTGGAGACCCTAAAGAGAATGATCTGTGTTGAATGGCATTGTTATGTTGTTGAACGACGACTTGTGCTGTGTGGTAGGGATGGGAATAGAATTTTTTGAGAGATTAAGGAATTTGCTAACATCTTGTTCTTTCCTCCTTGGCTTATCTGGCCTTCTTGGTGTTGTGGGGTTAGGTGCAGTTTGAGCTACCTGTCAGTTAGTGAGCAAACATTATTATTATGTAGGTTTCATACTCACCTCCACATTTTCTAGTCATCGATGGCGTCATATGATAACCTCGTATCTCAGAAAAACCAAACTTTTCAGGGGAAACAAAAACTGATTATGACGTCAGAAATGTTGATTTTTATTGCATCAACCGTCCATTTGTCTCAATGGACTACCGTCTCGAAGTATTTTAAGCTCCTTGTAGCCATAGAAACTAAAATATATATTGCAGACCCGATTTTATTTCTAGTTACGAGGTTATCATCATAGAACAACCAGAAATACGCCAAATATACGTGGTTATCATATTATGATAACCTCGTATATCTGGTTGTTCTAAAAATGATAACCTCGTAACTACGGAAAATTGGTTATCAAAAACACTGCAAATTTTACACAAGGGTTTATTATTCTTTGATATACGTTACTTGTGCAGAAATTTAATTCCGTCAATGAAAAAAATATTTAAAAAAATTTTTTTTTTGGATTTTTATCTCAAAAAATTTTTTTTTTTTTGATTTTTTGTTCAAAAATGTGTTTTTTTCAAAAACTGTATTTTTTACTAGAAAAATATTTAACATCCTGGGATCCTTCAAAAATCCCATTTTTAGCCCCACGAATGTCCTAAACATCGCCCCAGTGAAATCGGATCGTTCCGGGACCCCAAAAAATGGATTCTACGTCCAAAAATACTTCGAAAACGACACCTAACTCGATCCCATAGCTAAAAGCCTTCAAAAAACCCCTCCCGTAGCCCCATTATAGCCCCATAGCGCCCTACGGGTTTGGGCGATCGGACTGAAAACCTTGCGGGCACAACTAGATGGTAAACCAAGTATTTTCTCGAAATTTCAGATTTTTAAAAAAATTCCTACTGCCCAAAACGGCCCGGACGGCGGACGGCGTACGGCGGACGGACATTTCGGATTTTGAATGTAGACCTCTTGAAACGGATAATGTCAAATTTTGAGGCCGATCGGAGTCGTCGACCCGTGTCGCGAAAACATAGGTGTATTATTCCAAGAATAATAAACCAAAAGGGCGCTAGAGGGCAGAAAAATGTCATTCCGACAACATTCAAAATTTGAATTTTTGAGTATTTAATACTGGCCGATGAGATACGAGGATTTCATTCAGAAAATGAAAAAAAAAAAAAAAAAAAAAAAAAAAATTGAGACGAGGTTATCATATGACGCCATCGTCATTTGTGAAGCATTCTAGTCAGTAATTCAGGATATAGATGTCTTGGAAAATAGGTAAATAATTTAGACAATTATTGTTCTCCTTCTCCAATTTGTGGCAAATAGAGAAGAGGCAATAAATGCAATGCGATAGTAACCTATTACTGGGAGTCGGCGAATGTTTTTGCTTCCTATTGTAATTTATTTTGTTGTGCTCTTTTTTTTTACTCCTTTTTCTCAAATTCTTTTCGTTTTTCCCTCTTTTTTGAGGATCCATGGCGCACTTCGGAGAGCATGTTTGAACGTAATGAAAATGCTTCTAAAATCGCGAAAAACGGTACGATTATACACGGAACAAATCATAAGTAGCTTTGAGAAAGAAAGAGGACCTAATTTTGCTAATGGGCGGTGCTAATTAGTGATATAGATTATAATCGAATCCAACTCGTGATGAGTTATCCAGAAAGCAGAGTTTCTTACCATGAATGGGTAAAACGAACGTCCAACACGTGGTGACGTTACCTGATCGAAATGATTCTTTTGGTGTTATGACCGTGTTTCTGTATGGTTGTGTCGGTGCCGAGTCTGAATTGAGGTTGAAAACGTGAAATTAAACAGTCTCTGGGTCAATTCAAGATTGGTCATCGGCAGGCGTGACAGGATCCTGCGGGCACTAGCCGCTCCCGATCTTTCTGTGTTCCCTCCTCCAAGTGGCTTTTTAGGGGGATCCTCAGAAGGCCGCTTTTTGAAGGGTTCGGCGGGGAGGGGTTCCTTCAGCTTCCACGCCTCCAGTGGGCCAAACGAACAGCGGAAGAAATTCCGGAGTCCCTAGACGGAGCCCCCAGATGAACCCGAAACTCCTTTCACGTGGTCGATCCTGGTGGAGGAGGCCCCCAGGCAGAGACTTGGACGTCTGGACTGGGCTTTCTCAACAGCTATCAAATCTCTTCGTATAGGTACATTGCTAAACAATATTCCCTCGTTTTTTCCTGTATCCACCCGTTCTACATCTCTGTCCTTCCAGAGTACTCTACAGCCACCTCGTGGGCCCCCGAGTCTGACGATCACCGCTCGCGAATCTGTAGGACCCCACCCCCCTCCACCAACCCCTTCTTAGCCAATCATTTACAGCCTCGCAAAACAACTCCCCCGGCCCCATCCCACAATCATCCCTCCTTTGCCGCCTAATTAATTGGCACGATCAGCCGTTTCTTTTTTTTTCTGTTCATTATTTTTCGGTTGCCTGCTGCGCGAATTGCGTCATGGTCACGTCGAAATGAGATCTCTTCTCAATGCCACCAATATTAAATTTTATTATTTCATGCATTGAAAACAGATATTTAGGATTCAGATGAGACTTTACAGAAAAACCTTAATGCTAAGTTGAAGCTCTAGAGCATCGTTGGCTTGATGTATTCATAATATTCATAATATTATTATGAATCAATCCTAGTCAGGCATGCGCCGACTTGGCCCCATCTTAGCAGACCTGGAATAGAATGACTTGGCTCTTTTAAATCTCGTCGACAACCATTACTATGTTGATGTTTACCAAGACGCTGAGTGTTTGTTTGCATTTTCAGGCCTAAATCTCGGCGTGATTGAGGAGGGAGGGGCGGTGGTTGTGGCTGTGCGCTCTCACCGCCTCTCCCTCCGGTGCGTACCAACGCACCAAGCTCAAGTCGAGTGGACCCACAACGACATACCCGTAGCTAAAGGAGACCCCAGGCAGAGGAGATATGTGGCAGACAACGGGTCTCTCATCATCAACAAGGTAAGAGCGCAGGACTGCGCGAAAATGGAGCTTGGGGACAATGAGGGTTGGACATACTCCGGGCCATCCTGGGCCGTGTTCTTACAAATCAAAAGTGTGGAAATGATCATTTTTTGTATGGCAAATATACTTTCTCACTGTTGAAATTGAATTATCAATTAAAATTTTATCAACACTGCGATTTATATTTGAAAGTTATTCTGAACCATTTGAATTCCTGTCTCTGACGGCGACTCGCGAGTTTGTCATATCACTGACCAATGAGGGGCCAGTTGTCGAAGGAGGGGATGAGTTAACGAATGGGAAGACCGAGTAGTGGGTGAGACATCAAACCAAACTAGAGATGGGGTTCAATTACTAAAATATCACTATGAAGAATATCGATATTTTAAAATTATGATTTATCGTAAATATTTTGATTTATCAAGCTCAAATATAGCTCGATATGAGGAATTGCGAGGTGTATGGATCTTTAAATTTAAATTAAAAAAAAAAAAAAATTGAATTTGAAAATTAAAAACCTTTCTCAGAAAAAATAATGTGGGCGCTTGCGCAGCTTAAAAACGTTGTAATACAGCAAAAACCTAATATCACAAAACCGTTTAAAAAAACCACGTTGCCGCCTGTGGGGTGTATTGCCGCTTGTGACGGTTTTACCTATGTGTATTGTCTTTCACACCTCCGAGATGTGACATTGAATTCAAAATGTTGTGTTTCAGGTTGTACATAACAAAAAGAAAGGAGAGACGGATGCGGGTATCTATCAGTGTAAAGTGAGCAATTCAGAAGGAGCTATTCTCTCAACACCAGTAAAAGTTGCTGTTGCAGGTCAGTTGTCCTAATTGCCTCTGTGAATGGAGATAATTTATTTAGCAAATTTCATTTGATGATTTGTCGTATTCGGTATCAGGCATGGCTCACGAGTTTTCCCGAAGTCCGAGCAACTCTACTGTAGCCGAAGGTAATCTCGTGAGACTGTCTTGCTACATCGAGTCAACGCCTAAGGCCAACATTACTTGGTTAAAAGACGGCGAACCGCTTCACAGCAACAAAAGGTACATTTTAGTGACATTTTACACAAACCCTTTCTCATGTCAGTAAAGTGGAAACTTCTTGTAATACATTTCACGTTTCAGAATTTACATCTCGCAGTCGGAATTGTACATCACGAATGTGAAATTTGATGATGCTGGAATGTATTTGTGAGTATCATTCATAGCTCACTCTCTTCCCTGATCTCTATTAACTTTCTTTGCATGATACAAAACCGCTTTCTACAGGTGTAACGCTTCGAATATTCTCATCAACAAGAAACGGTCCAGCTACAGCGGTGAACTGACGGTGGTGAAACAGTCTAATCAGCCTATTGCTTTTTTCCTGCCTGAGGGACAACCAGATCCCAATCGTCCGCGTCAAATTTACACAACGCTTCGCCATGGGGAGAAAAGTAATTTAATTTGCGCAGTTTCCGGAATCCCCAGGCCTAACGTCAGATGGATTCACAGTAAACCAGGTATCTGAAGTTTTTCATGTATTAATAATTAGGTATTACATAATTAAAAATTGGTCCAAGTGTTCGGTGTGGGTCATGGATTCGTTTGTTATTTGTGGAGGCAAAAAAGGAAGATTCAGCGTTTTCAAATAATCTCACATTTGTGTTTCAGATGGTGCTAACGAAACTTCAAACACTACCCATAATGGCCTTAAAGTTTTTAAAATTGATAGACTAGATGAAGAAAACGCAGGAGTTTATACCTGTACCGCAACCCAAACTGTCAACGGCATTTCTTCTTCTGTTTCCAAAGTAAACGCCAACGATAGCATCACGAGACAACTTTTGGGGAGACTTGTATGACCCGGTTTGTGTTGTTGCAGATTGTTGAAGTTGATGTTGAAGTTCCTCCAGTAATTGTAGTGAAACCCAAGTCGCTACCGTATCCTGCTGCAAAAACTATCCGTATCGACTGTGAAGTTCGCGGCTCGCCTCCGCCGACAGTGGTCTGGTATAAAGATGGGGTCAAGCTGCACATAAATGGTAAGCTCCGCGCGTTCAAATATTAAAAATCTTATTTGATCACTGATTATTGGGAAATTTCTTTTCAAAAACAATGTTGAAATTGCGTTTTTTTAAACCAAAACTTGCCCTTTTTACATTTTTTATTTCATTTTTTTGTAGGCCGCATTAAACAAAGAGTTAGGGAGCTTGTTTTGGGCGCTGCAGTGACACAGGACACTGGTGTGTACCAGTGCTTTGCTAATAATTCAGCCGGCATCGCTACAGCATACGGCCGGGTGGTCATCAGTTCCGTCGACCAACCAGCGCCTCCCACCAGGCTCAACTGCACAACGCTTTCCGCCACACAAGTCAGCCTTTCCTGGAACCAGACTGTCAAATCAGACTTCAGGGCTTTTTCGGTTCATTATTTCCCTACAGGTGAAAACATTTGAAATTTCCTTTTATGTTAATCTTAATACTCTAGCTGACTGATTCAATTTTTCTTATCCAGACGGCGGTGACGAGGGGAAGGATCTGACTAGAAATGATACCTTCATCGTCGGAAAACTAGAACCTCACACCAATTACACTTTTTACGTTCGATCGTACAATAGCAAATCAGCCAGCGAGCAAAGCAAGCGCGTGATTTGCAAAACTGATGAAGCAGGTTTGTCTCTTTTTTCTCGGGTCATGGAAATGTAGTATGAATAACATTTTCCTATGGGTGTTATTGACTTCGGGAAATGCTCTTCATTTTCCAGTGCCTACAGGAGCTCCCAAAGTAACCCTTATAACGACTAGTTCCCATTGTGTGACCGTTAAGTGGGAACCACCCACCTTAGCTCTTGCCAGGGGAACCATCGTTTCATACGAAATCCAATGGAAGGAAACAACCCAGACATCGGCCTCGTTCGCCGTTGTTCCTGGATCTTCATTGGAGTATGTGATTTCTGGTGAGTGAAGATTTCTACGATTGTAAATTTTACAAGCGTCGAATTTCAGTGTTTTCAAAGACTGACACTTTTTCCTTAATTTTATTAGGTCTTCGAGAAGGAACGGATTACTTGGTGAGAGTCATAGGCGCCACTTCTATAGGCTGGCCAGAACTAAATGAATTCCAAGCTCCCTTTTATAAAGTTACTACTCCACCGGAAAGCTCCTCTCAATTACCGTCTCCGTCCGTTCAACTGTATTCCGTCAACTCGACATTGATTGAGGTAATAATTAATTGTGTACAATTTGAAGTTCTTAGGGTTAACTTATCAAGGCTCCCACTCAATCATGAATTACCTAAGTGTTGGTAATTTAGGGTTTGCGTTATTATCAATCTCCCATAGCGCCTCACTAGCTTATCACAGTTTAGTTGAGGGAAAACAGAGGATACTCCAAACCCTTGACAAACCTATTCTACCAGTGCCATAATGAATTCTGAACAATAACTGCGCAACATACGTTTTCTGTGGTAATACTCTCTTGAATCATAGGCACATAGGAGCTGGCCGCGCTTGGGGTGGGTGAGGTCTGTGAAGGTCTCCCAACTCGGGTGAGAGATTTTCCAACGATCGATCGGCTTTTAGGTATTTTCAACGCCCATGGTGTCAGATTAGAATTCCAAAGATCGGGAGGTTTTTACTCATTTAAAGTTTACTTTTTAGTCTTGACCTAATAAACGAAAGGACGAAGAAACAGTTCGGCCGATCGAATTGAGGCCCCACTGTCAGCGTACTATTAATCTCTAATAATTGATAAATATTATCAAATTTTGATAATTAGAGATTTTAATCAGCGAAAAAATTGCAGCCGTTTAGGAGCAATCATCCAAGTAAAGTAGAGCCGTAGGTACTGTGATCGGTTGAACGCAAAAAACTCACTAAGGTAGAGGTGATTCGGCTACTTGTAGGAAACTTGGTACTTCGAAAAAGCATGAGCATTGAAAAGTACTTGTTTTTAATGTTTGTTTCGATCTTAGGCTCGGTTTTGAAGTTTGTTAGCTAGTTGTCAGACGTCTCCTTCGCGCAGTGACATTTCCATGGTCCAACCTGTGGTGTCATGGGACATCGTTGTGAAGCCTGAGGGCGGTTTTAAGGGATGGACTGCGGCTCCAACCCGCAGAACCGCAATGAATTACATTTTCGAATCAGTTTTGGGGAAAATATTTGTGGCTAATAACGTCTTACGTATTTTGCAGGTGTTGTGGAAATATGAAAACGACAGTTCTATCGATGGCTTTAGAATTGCTTACAGCAACAGTATTGACATCGATGGCGCAAAAACATTTTTAGTTCCTCCATTTGAGCGAAGTTACTTCATTCCTTTTAGCGGTGAGAGTATATGAAGCCGTGAATAGACTTACGGTTTTAGTTGTTTCAAAGGTGTTGTGCTGAACGAACCCTCGTTGATTTCAGAGCCCTCAAATTGGCACGAAGTATCAGTGAGAGCGTACCGGGAGACGTACCTCGGTGAAACCTGTTTGATCCGTTACTTCTCCGCAGACCTGCTCAGTTCAAAACCTACACTTTCAGTTCCTAGTGACTTGGACGCGTTTCCAATGTCTCAAAATACCATCAACGTTACTTGGTTTTTTTCTACCTCAGAAATGAACAGTCGTTCGATTCGTTTTACCGTTCACTACTCAGCGTTGCACACCAACAACACGTCTACCTCTGCTTCATTAATTGAGACGTGAGTTCATGGTTGCTGTTGCGGTATAGTTTCGGCCGTCTGAAATTTGCTTTTCGATAATTTAGAATTACCAATTAGTGTTATTCTTTTCAGAAACCAAACATTCGCGCTGATCAATGGATTGATACCTCGAACCGCCTACCAGATCTACGTGCAAGCGCATGGTTCTAACAACATGATTAGTCCAAAGAGTAACCTCATTGCTTGTAAAACGCTACCCGAAGGTAACATTTGCTACATTGTTATACTTGATGTTTTGTTGCCGTACCGTTTATACTGAATATACCGTTCTCTGATATAGTTGTTGGGTTGGTGGACAACATTGGTTGGAAAGTTCTGTCAAACACGAGCGTCGAGCTTACTTGGAACCCGCTGCCTTTCCCAGTGACGGGCTACACTGTTTTCTACAACACTCGCGTCACCGCAGATTTACCTGACCAGTGGCAGCAGCTGTCGGTGACAGATAACAAAACATCAGTAAAGGTGAATTGTTTGTGAAGTAGGTAGGTTTACCCCCCTTTTCTTTCAGTCTTGCCAGCCTGCCAGAACTAGTATCGGCGGGAGGAGCGGGTCACGAACCCCTCTTCTCCCGCCAGTGAGTCAGCCTTCCAGTTTGAAGACGGGCGTAATTAGCGGCAATAAATTGCCATAATATGGCAATGACACACAGTATATTATACTGTGTGTCATTAGCAATATATTATGTCTAATCGCAATTATTCAGGGTTTAATCCCCCTAACCAGGCCTCCCTTACGACAATTCGTAATCCCGACGCTTGGGTCCGCTGCCCAGGCCTCCTTAGTCTATAATCAGACTAAGGAAGCCACCGGGGCGTTCCCAGGTGAGACCGGGTCAGAGGATCAGGCGACCTTTGGCGACATTTCGTCTAAGGTAGCTGTAGCCCCTGTTCCCAGTATAACTGCGAGCCCAGGGAGAAACAATACCTGCCACGACATATCGTGTAAGGTATTGTCGTTCGTTCGGTTCCCTTCTGGAAATGACGCAGACCTTGACATACCACGTGAACCTGCAGCAAGCGAATCTCCGGTACAATTCGTGCGATGCCCTGGAAGGAAATGTTTCCATACTCCCTTCATCTTCCTCCAAAACACTGGCGACGAGAACGAGGATTCACGCGTCTGGATCTCCGCCAAACACACAAAACATAAATTTAGTGAATCTAAATTCCAACTTATAAACTCGTACATTTGTAGGTACACACCCATCACCCGCAGCATGGGGTGTCCCACAGTTGGTTTAGGGTGAAAGGGAATATCCCCAGTGGGGATATTCAACTTGTCTTTTGAATTTTTCAGTTGCTCGATTTGAAGACCAACATGGACTATGTTGTAAGAATACGGGGTGAGAGCGGATCAAATCACGGGCCCATGTCAGCAGAGACGTACATCTCCCTACCGATGGAGGACAAGTCTTACCCTAACGGACATATTTACCCCACTAACACCCGACCGTCCGATCAATTTCTTGGTATGCATTGAATCATCTTGCGTTGTATCACATTGCTGCATGCGCTCATGAAAATTAATTCGCTTACAGGGATTGTCGTTGGCATCTCGATAAGCATATGTTGCATCGCATTGTGCACCGGGAGTTTGATGTACCGAAAAAAGTGCACTAAACCCCAGGCTCAAGCTCCCTCGTCAATATCGGAAAATGGACAGTGCAGCGGACATTGTGAGCAAAGCAGTTTGACCAGCATTGGGATGAAGGTATGCTAGGAATCACTTCATTGGTACCTCTTTGACCAATTTGATTGTATTCATTATCACTTGGCCGAGTTTATCGTCACTGTAGAAGCAACATCGCCTAACCCACACCTTCCCAACTTCATAGGTGGCAAAAAGAAAAAAAAAGAAAAAAATTGTGTCACTGTTCCATTTAAAACCCGTTTCTTGTAAAAGCTGTTTCATTTTCCGACCGTGGGTTAGGCGGTGTTGCTTCTACAGCGACGATATTAAATTTTGCTTTGCTCTTTTTCAACTAATTGTTTTCTAGGACCTGCATCCTACGAGCCCGCTAAATGGAATGAAACTACCTCTCATCAGCAACGGGACTTTGCCAAATGGAAACAACCGTGAGAAAATTGTTCGAATTACAGACAACCCTCAGGTAAATGACTAACACATTTTTAATTTAAATGTGAATTGCCCGTTAGTACTATAAATAAAGTAACAAAAGAAAGACAAATGGATTGGATTTTTGTAAAGGGCGTCGTAACCCGACTGGGGATTAATTTGAAAGAGGGGATGGGGATGTTTTAACACACACCCCTTCAATTTCCAAGATGTTGTGGTTTGGAACAGCGTACACTGCGTTAGAACCGGCTTCGAGAATGCCCGCTCAACCATCCCCGTGCAACGTCCCTTTCGTCTGAGGTTCAATATCGCCCCCTCACGGCCAATCGCTCGCTTCGCTCGGCTGATCACTTTCTTGGACAGGGGCCGGTGCTCGCTTCGCTCGTCTATTTGAATAATAGGTCAAGTGATGTGGGAGGATACAGACGAAACGCTGACTCAATCGGACTGTAAACAACGAAGATAGGAAGGGTTGCGCGGATTTGCGCGCGTCTGAAATTTAGGGGTTCCCATTTAAAATAAGAAAGTTTGGCGCAAATGAGCCGGTTTGCGCGCATCTTGGGAGGATCTCAACCCCCCTAGTGGTTGGTAAACGGGAGGCTGAGATGATTAAAAAAAAAAAAAAAATCGCCATATTTTTATCACTGGTTTCGGAGGAGAAGGATTGTGACATACTCTGCCAGTTAGATAGTCAGCTAGTTAGCCACAGACACGGTGAGAATTAGTGGTATAGATTCATCATGAAAGTGAGGCTGTTTGGAACTCCCCATTCACTCGTCCTAGTGGGACTCCCTCTCAAAGCGCCCACTGCTGACTAGAGCTCGGGAGTTCCTCTTACATCGCTGTATTGTTTCAGGGCCGGCGTGGGGAGCGTAGCAGCAGTCATTCAACCGACGAGGGCGACAGCCTCCTGAGCGGTCCCGAATTGGACATGGAGCCTGAAGAACCGACTCAAATCACCCTACTTGTCGACAGCTCAGTCGTGGTCGTCGTCCCAAATAAAGAAACGGCTCCTGACGATGGTTTCTACGAAACACACATGGCCGCTCAGCAGTGGTGAACTTCGGTAAAACAGTTGTTTAACGCTAGCTGGTGCATTCTTGCTTAGGAACTCAGTACGGGTCTTTTTATTTTATATTTAATGTAACGAGGATTTTTTTTTTTTTTCAAACACATGGCTATATTTCTGTTAGTCATCACACAAGTACGGTCTAGCTTTTGATGGAGAATGGTCTGAGGGTGCCTTTACCACATGACATTATATTCCTTTAAGACACCAAACCACTCAGCATTCCGTGATTCGAAGATGTTGCCCAGAAGGTACTACTGTAGTTGTCAGATCAATATTTGGTTATCAACCCACTTATGCAAGTTTCTATACTTGGATAATGTGACAGTTATCTAAACAACACCTTCTTCGAAATTCTCTCTTTTCACTTTGACACTTATCCTCAATCTCTTTGTCATTACTAGAGCCTGAAATTACATGCAACAATCGGGCCAAATATGCCTCGAAAGTAAAGATGCACGGAAAATTCCCCAAAACTAGCTTGAGCAAAAAAAAATTGTCTGCTGCTAAAAAATAAATTGTTCGCTGTTGGTAGTAATTCAAAAAACACCCAATTTGTAACTATTGATATTAAATGTCATTATATTGCAGTGTCTCCTGCCGTTCAAAATTGTCCTTTTGCATGGAAAAAGATCGCTCCTCTTCACTAGAGGATATTGCACAAGACCAGTTCTTTCTTTATTTTGGAGATCGTAATCGCAGTTTATCATCCAGGATTTTGGGACATAAAATTCATGTTATAATTTAAAAATATCAGCAGCAGGTCAACGCCCAGCTTCAAAGGAATACCCTATATAGGGTCCTATATATACTATCTGAACTTGTAGATTTTTGGGAAATATACCCACGTACGTAAATTTTCTCAAAAGTTATTGTACCTAGGCCAAAACATGCAAATTAAAATTAAACCTTTTTTGAAAGTAAAGCGTAGGTACCAGGGATGTACAGAAATCAAAGAGAAAGACTTCTCAAAAATACCTAACATAAAAAAATACCAACAACAGAAAATAAGCATCGATAAATAAATCGACCGAAACTATCGATACCCGATACTATCGGACTATGCATCATTAATAGAAAAATATCGATATATCGGAGGAAATCAACGATATTTCGATACTATCGACTATCGATGGCCATCCCTAATGCGCACCATTCCAGACTCTAGTCATCGCAATTAAAACTGTCCCACATTGCTAAAAAATTAGGCCATAAGGATTTTCGCTATTGTGGCACTTGATTTTTAACTGTTTCATACCAGTTGATACCTTTTGGGCAATATCGGGTAATCGAAATTGACAAGATTGAGGGTGAGACCCTGTGTATTCTTTGCCATGTAATCCTTACATTCCGCAAATAATGTCTTCCGTTCGTTATGACTGAACTTACAAAGCCTACCTCGAACTTGGAAAAACCTCATATGGGGTTAAATTTGTAAACTGGATGTGACAATTGTTTCAATTTCGAGCCAAACAGGCCTGATTCGTTGGACCGGTACAGTATTTCCAATCGTTTCGTCCTGTTCCGTTTTTTAAAGTTGAAGCCAAACTGTTTCTAACCTTGGGCTCTGTGTTTCGCGCCCTCTCGGTTTGTACTTACTCTGTAGATAGCTTTCAATTTTTCCCTCCATGTCAAACCAAAGGTTTCACCTCCAGTTACGCCGGTCACCCGACAGGATGGTATATTACCAAACCGCCTAATCCTCGTTTAGCCTAACATTTCGATTTCTGAAGGGCATTGTTGATCCGCCTGGTAGGTTTCTCGCCCTTCAGTTTTAGCGTTGATTATCTTCGTTTATTTTTTACTCTTTAGAAATTATTCTAGTCATAGGAACCTATAGTTTTTCTTACAAGTAAATCAGGAGATTAATTTTTTTGTATATACTTTGCGCACTTTCAGAAACACTCTGATTTACCTTAGTATAACAGAGGGCTTCTGATGTGGTTGGACAGTTTTTTGTATCTTGCTATGACTACAATTTTCAAACTTGACGTCAACTTCTAAAAATAAGCCTTGCACTTTTCATGCATATTTAATTTTGCGTTTGCTTCAGTCTTATTTGATGATTTTTAGAATCACTTTACGCGCCCCCTTGAGCTAGCTAATATTTACTTACCTACCTCAAAATATGCTAAACTTTTAATATTAGAAAAATGTTCCTAAATAAGAAAAAAACGAGAAAAATCGCCTAGAGTGAGCTACACATTTTTTTATGGTTATTTTTTCGCACAAGTTTCATAGTATAATGATGATAATGCAAGGAAAAATGTACCTTCTCAACAAACATTTTTGGAGACTGTTCTTTAAAAAGTTTCGCACTTCTATTGTAATCATATTAATAATTATAATAATCCGGGCTCGTATTGTGGAGCTGCTCATTGACGGAGGTTCTACTTTGAGGAGACGTCCCTCTTGAGTCCCATTTGGGACTATTCGTGCAACGTTCTACA
Organism: Pilophorus perplexus; assembly: GCA_955831195.1. NCBI lineage: Eukaryota > Metazoa > Arthropoda > Insecta > Hemiptera > Miridae > Pilophorus > Pilophorus perplexus. The sequence goes on from OY037016.1 coordinate 20,346,291, forward strand.
ACAAGAGCCCTGCAGGGAAAAAACTACGTATTTTGTACCTACCCTTAGATGTCACATTATGTCTGCTAGTCTCTCTGTAGCCAAAAATAGAAAATAAAAAAACGAACGAGCCGATTAACATGAAAAATCGACAGCATAACAAATTAAGATTGAAACTAACAAAAAAGAAAAAAAAAAAGAAAAAAAAAAGCAAACTAAGCAATACTACCAAAAAGTACAAACGTTTTACCTTAATTTTTACTCACTTGACAGTAGCCGCAGTTTTTTAAATGAACGAATTTAACAAGAAACATCTCGAATGAAATCTTTTCAGTTATTGTGCTCACACATTGAATTCAAAGTTCTACGAGCAGATAGGAAAATGCCTTGTAGTTCTGTAAACGTTACTTTGGTCGTGTGAAATTGCATTTTACGTAATTGCTGTTGTTGTCGTCTTTTTATGTTTTGAAGACAGTTTGGCTAGTTTCGATCGTATTTTAAAGCTTTTCTGGTGAACTCAGTTTCTTATATTTTTTTCTTGAAAATATTTTCTAAATCTTATTGTTTCCTTTTTATTTTTTTACAATTTTTTTTCTCATTTAATTTCGGATTCATGCGGGTAATTTGAATGACAACTTTGAAGGATGTGGGTTTTCAATATATTTTACTTATTTCTTCGATTGAGCGGGAGAAAAAATTAATGTGTAAGCACATTTTTTGTTTGGTCTTTTCGTCGTGTGATTTTATTCTGCGTCGTTTTTGTGAATGTATTTCGTGCAGCTGAAGGAATTCAAGGAACAATTTGTGCGGTTTTGAATGGTCATTTGTTGAAAATGGTCGTTTGTTTTATTTTTTCAAACAAAAATGGGCGACAGTGGCGCCCCTATTGTCAAAACGTTACAGGGAAACAAATTTTCAATTGTGGTATTTGACGAGCGACCATTCACAACCTAAACGGCAGATTTTATATTTTGCTGTTTGTTGAAAGAAGCGCATTTGCTGAGTTTGAAAATTTAGAAAAATTTGTGGTTTTGGTGTATTTTTTTCATTCCATCGAAAAAACGTTTTGTGGTAATTGTGTGCTATTTGACATTCACCTGTGATTTTTATGTAATTTAAATAACTTACTCTGGTAGTTGGAATGATAAAATAGCTGAAATAAAAAGTAGTAATCTTAACACTGGCAGTGAGCGTGGCCGGCCGGTCTGAGTTGGCCTCATCAGCGGGCTTTGATTGTGAGAAACCGATGTTTATCTTCACTATCCCGTCTATTGTTTCCATGTTTTGTTATTGTAACTACCTACACAACGATTACAGGTGCTCGAAAGTAAAAAGTACTATGATTTAAACAAACTGAGAAATATTTCAATTTGCCTTTCCGACTTTTTATTTCATCTATTTTATCATTCCAACTACCTTCAAAGATACTTCAATTAAATAAAAATCGCAAGTGAATGACAAATAGACACAATTACCCGTCTTGTTGTCTGTTTTTGTTGTTTTGTTTTTATGTCTTCGTTAGTTTTTATTTTTTACTATCATGAAAAATTGACTATAGGAAAAGCGCACTGCATTATTAAGGAAGGATTTTGACATTACATGCATGCGTGATGTATTATTTGTAAGAAAGTAGACATTTTTTAGAGATTTAGAATTAACGTGAAGGTGGACTTGGTGAAACCGGCGTGGGTCGTTCCATTGACAGTCTTATAAATGGAAAAGTTGTGCAGAAAAGAGATTGTAGTTATAGTGTTTGAGACCAGTAAAAAATACCTCATTTTAAAGGAAACACCAAATCAGGCATAGTTTACTTCCTGCGGGCTGAAATTTCGACAGCCTGCGACGCACATCACAATGCTTAGGCACTTCGTACTTATTTAGTCTAATTTCTACCGACTGAAACATAACATCACTGACACAAACCTCGCAGATGTGTACAATTAAGTTATTTAAGTTTGTTCAGGAAGTTTTCTGTACAGGTTGAAATTGAGGTGGATTGAAATGGAAGATTTGGCGTGTCTGGGGGAACTGGCAGAGAGTTATGTCGGCTCGCTCTCCCCCATCCCGCCGGCCCAGTTCTGCCAAGGGTGAAAACAACCCCCAGATATGCCCATCCACTAACCCTCAGTTCAGTGCGAACAAGCTGCAGTCCACATTTTGAATTAGGTAAGGTGTGGGAAGTGCAAAAACAGGGCAAGTGCGTAAGTGGGTTGTAAAAATGCTTCAGAAAAATTTCACGTGATGTCATTTAGTGGCTTCGTACAAAACTTTAGGTATGCATGACATCACTAAGTGACAAGTCTTGTCGATGCAAATGGTAACCTAGCTAGAAGGTTATAGTCTTATTGAGCCGTTTCACTCAGCTGCCAAGTTTACTGCTCAGTTTTTATCGTGTTCCATCGGGGTGCGTGTTTTCAAGTGCATTAAAGTTTTTTATAAGTTCAGTAGGTGTTGTTCACTCATTGTTTGAAATTCAGTGTTTCCTTTTTCTATCAGGGAGTTGGGCCCAACCATGCACTTACCTCAATTAGTTTATCAAGAAGGGGTATGTGTGCGGTTGATTCGCGAAAGTGCGTGACACCATGCACTTCCCCTGGGTAAGTACATCATATGCACTTACCCTTTGTAAAACTGGTTGCCTTCTTGTGTCAGTAAACACCTAATTTTCCTTGTAAACCATGATGTTTTTGGTAAGTGTGTTAAGAATTTTTGTCCAATTTTAAAATTTCAAATTGCTGTCAGTGATTTTTTGTTTGTTTTGCTTTCGTCCTGGTGAAACCTGAATAATCATTGTAAAGATTGAACAGGTCGGTAATGCAGTTACCCTATTTCGATATGGTCGCCCCGTAAGTCAGACTTGGACAGCTATTTCTGTCATAATTCTCATTATTGACAAAACTCAATCGAACATTGCAAAACAAGGGAGTCAGAGGTATCGACGGCAATAAAAATTGACGTAACGTTTACAAACTATACCAACTTTACAAACTATACCACGCACTTCCCCCACCTTACCTTACCGAAAAAAAAGACGCTTCACATTTTGGAAAACTTGCCCAAAACTCGTCCTTCTGAACGATTGCTCATTTACTTTAAAATAGACTGATGACCGGAAAAAAGCTCCGATTTTTCGTGTCCACATAGTTACTACTTGGTGCCATCTTTTGTCTTAATCCACAAGGTATTGTGATTTTTTTCTATTCACGCACGAAGTCGGCATAATATTAAGGGAAAGAGTTCCACGACTGATGTGTTCCGCGTATCCTCGTTTAGCACGTAACTTATCTACTCGCAGAAATTTCGCCTTTAAAAAAAAAAATTCGTGTTGATTTTTTATACAACGGTAGATTTCGACCTCTTGATGGGATGACCCACCCCACCATCTGTTTACATAAAACAAACTGTATACTTGAATTTCATTGTACCTGATCTTCTCACTTCTCAACTGTTTATTTTTTATTGAATAGTTTCGAAGGAATAAGAAAAAACATTTATTTTATGATTCCCATTTAAAGAACAAACGGTGAGCATCGTCCACCTTGGTAATTATAATACTCTTGAAAAATGATATTGATATAAAAAAACAAAATATTATGTAGTTTGTAAATATTGAAAAATTTATTATATCGTAAGGTTTACAAATCGTGGAGTCCCACTACAAAAATTTATTTTAAAAGCAGGACAAGATAATTATTACAAAAATCGCTTACATTTTTCGCAATATGTGTCTCTCTCCTTAGACTGAGATTCGTACAATGTACAGACAAATTTTTTGGGCAGATCATCACAATTTATATTGAAAATATGACGAAAAATATAGCATATATTCTTGTATCGATGGTATTAAAAGAAACTTGTAAAATTTTTCGAATTTCAATTATTCCTGGAAAAGACATCAAGTTCGTTGGTGCCTTCAGTCAAATGAATATTTTGAAAGCTTTTTTTTTTCAAGTTCTTAACAAATAATGTGCACGGCGTCTTGTTCACTTTACTTAAACGAGAAAATATTAGCGTTTTTTCATAAAAGAATATATTATTGTACATGAAATGAAAAACTAATTGTCGCAAGTTGGATTTTTCTTGAAAATTGGATAGTTGAAAAATTATTAAGGCGGTAACCGTTTGTTGTATTCTTTTAAAGAAGCTTATCGATTGGAAATTTCAAAAACTAAATAGGTACATAGTTAAGACAGTAACCGGATTGTGATTTTTTGTTTGTTCTCAGTTAAAAATGATAGAACTAGCGGTTTTTGGTATTTAAAGTGTATTGTAATCTGGGAAATTTGAACAACAAAAAAATGCTTGTAACCCCAAGTTTTCTGCCTTTTACTAGCAAATTTGAAAAGACAAATCTTATCTCGAGCGGTTGCTACAGTTGTACAGTGTGAAAATCGTAGGGACGTTTTGTTCATTTGTGCGAGGTCGATTGTTGTAAGTACTGCGTAGCGAAGTTCGACCAAGGGGTTTGTTCTATTTGAGTCGGTTGTTGCGCACTTTTCGGTGTTGACCGTTTTTACTCATGCCCGAAAAAAAGGGAAAGGACCTGCACGTTAATTGGACCTTGTTCATACTGAGTCCTACCATCAGCCTTTACGTAACGTCAGGATCGTGCAGATTCTTCCCGTAATAATTACGGAAGAATTATTCTCAACCGTTTTGTACTAAATTTTGTTTTCGTTTTGAAACGTCGTATAAAAAAAAGAAGGGCAATAAGATAGTTGGTGTGCAGTTTTGCTCAATTCAATTTGTACGTGAAATAAAATAAAAAATGAAAAAACACTTAAGCTTAAACAAACTCACCCCATATTTAGCTACTTTAATTGAGAATCTCGCTTGAAGGTTTTCTTGTTAAGACGTGGTAGCTTTGTTGAGAATAGCCCTGATAATTTAATAATTCTAACTAATTTAGTCTTCCGAATGTTTTTTATGCTTTTTCGAAGGGTGAGAACATGTTCAGTGGTTTTTTTTTCTCTGAAAACACATTCCTTGAAATCCTCTCGTGCTTTTTGTAAGCCTCCATGATTTTTACTTGCTGAAAATCATAACTATGAAAAATTACGTATAATTTAACTACTCGGGCATTAATTTGCGAATGTGTTTTCAAGTTGAGACCCTGTTCTTACCCTCGAACGGCACACGAATCATCAATCAACAGTATTTTGATTCCATTCCATTCTGTACACCTACCTAGCTCATTTACATTCCGTTACCCGTCAAATGTCGCTTCGGTTCCATTTGTATTTAAGTCACGCAGAAAACCTAGTTTAGTTAATACCCTCTAGACTTCACGTTGGTATTTTAATTACTTTTCCCCCGTTAGATGTTTAGAGTGTGAGTGTCTGTGTGCGTCAAGTATGCAGTTTTTTTATAATTTCTTCTTGACTATTTTTTGGTCGTTTTAATCTACCTCATATTTTATTAGTTATTTGTTCTTTATTGTCACTTTTCGCTAGTTACTGGAAAAAAGTTCAAAGCTACGTCGTTTGTCTTACACTATTTTTTTTTTTTTAAATTGAGCTTTGTAATTGTACATAGATATAATGACGTAAAGTTTTTTTTTTTTTTTTGCTTCTTGAGCGTTGTAAACTCAGGGATTTACCTATTGCCTCCCTTTTGAAACATAAAGGAAACTCACCAAAACCTACGATGTCACCATGAAAAATAGCTTGAAAAAGTGATAAAATAACTATTTACTTCATCCAATGTAAATATAATATTTCTTAAGGAGGTGCTTGGAAACATTCAAGTTCGTTGTTTTATTGTTTCCTTAATCCTCAATGGAGTTACGTTAAATTTTAATAGCACAAGGTTCAAATCGTCATATTCGGAATCAACACTTTTCAATACCCCGATATCAATTTTCAATTCAATATTTTATAGACATGCGCAAAACTATTATCTAAAATTTCGAGATTATGCGCAGGTGAAGAAACGGCTGGAACAAGAACGTTTCGCGTCGAACCCACCAGAGAGTGCTGAGATATTGTTTTGACTAAACTGAACTCACGTCATAGCTCTGATATTTTTACATGGACATGTTTTTACGGGAGTGATTAGGTTGAAAGCTATGATGACATCACATTGTGAATGAGTGAGGTGATCAGTGAGAGTAGCGAACAACTTAATAAACCAGGCAATTTTACCAGGTGCCCGCTTGGTAGAGTCCAACTCTGGATCGCCATCTCAATCCCATCCCTAGGTAATTCTAGACTGCACTACACTAAGTAGTTAGTAAGTAGGGTGGCGCAATAGGATCAGACGTGTACATTCCGGATTGTTCTCAAATAGTCAATTTTGAGGATACCGGGTTGAAACAAAGCTTCAACTGTCGAGTTGAAATTGGAGTTTATTTTACAGTCTAGTGATCTTAATTATGAAAAACGATGTCCATCAAATGGCCTTTCTGAATGATGCATTCGTGGAGTCGGTCGTTGAAGTTCCGCATGGATTGAGGCGATTTCAGCTTGGATAGACGTCTTCAACTCCTGCATATTGCGGGGTTTGTTCCGGTACAGATAGCTCCTCTAGAAAAAATTCTCTGTGGTCCTCGCCAACCTCATTCTCCCTCTGAACACAAGAGCCAGTTCGGAGTTTGCGCAACCAACTCAAAATCGTGTTTCGCGAAGGCATTACACCGCGATTGGGAATGTTGAACCGCCGGCGGAACGCGCGCTTGACGGCAACGATCGACTCATTACTCCACACAAACTCCTCATACGCACACATGCAATGTTTAAGCGACTTCGTAACTGAAATTCCCCTTCTTTCTGCGGGCGACGCCCAACTAAACTGCCACCCGGTTGTGGCGCCTCCCCTTTTCGCGGGAACAACTGCCACCGCCGAAGCCTGAGTGTAGACCCCAACTGCCTCCCCACTATGATCCCGGTACCGGCAGAAACATGAACTTTCCCTTCCGCTCTTGGAATCGATGTGAGGTTCGAGCTCAATGTGGGATTGCAGTAGCAATGAACGAAAAAAAGGCTGCAAATTCGAAAAATGGTTTCATCGGAAAATATTTGTCTTCCTGGGATCCTTCATTTGTAGCTCCACGAAGGCCATTCAGATCCCCACAGTGGAATCGGATCGTTCTGGTACCCCCAAAAATGGATTCTACGTCCGAAAATACCTCGTACACGACACCTAACTCGACCCTATCGCCAAAAACCTTTTTTTTAAACCCTCCCGTAGCCCCATCATAGCCCCACGGGTTTGGGCGATTGGGGTGAAAATTCTACGGGCACAACTAGATGGTAAACCGAGTATTTTGTCAAAATTTCAAATTTTTCAATTCCCTACTGCCCATAACGACCGGGTGGCAGTTGTCAATGCCTGGAGCAGACGGCGGGTGGCAGTTGGGAAAAAAACCGCGAGCTGGGTGGCAGTTGGAAACCGCCACTTTCTGCACACAACGGGCGGGTCGATGACTCCCACCATTCGGTCACACCCTCCCTTTCAAATGTGTCTGATCCTATTGCGCCACCCTGTAGGTACTCAGTCCTTCACTTAATGAGGAGCCTAACTAGCTGGGAGGGACCATCCAATTCCGCCAGTGAAAGAAGCATCACACATGTGCCATGGTGTTCCTGGATATCTGGAACACTAGGTCTCGGGATCAATGGAGCTCAGGATTTTCTTCTTCTGATCTACAGATCTCTGAATCTTTTCCTGGATCTCTGGATTTCTGTGCCAAAGGTCCAGTGAAGCTAGTAACCTATTTCGCTCTCCTTCTTCTTGTAGGTATTCTTGTATTGCTAACCCCAGTCGAGGTGTTGACGTCAGCGGTAAGCGAATCACTGGAACTGAGCTGGTGGAGTTAGGATGTTTTCAATTGCAGTTAGCTGGACTTGAGCAGAGTTGGATCGCTCCCCAGCTGGGTACTTAATGAGGAGCCATATCAGCTGACTAGTGAATGAGGACTTCTCATCCGCAGCAAAACCGTGAATGGGTGAAATCTTCCTAGTTTTCCCTACGTATTCCGAAAAACATGAACCGGGGGTTTGGGAGTGTCCACACTCATCACAGGTGGAAATACGACCCACATTCTGCGACGCTTTTTTATTCTGTGCACAAAGCATTGCTGGTTATGGTGGTGCTTTTGAATTTTCTCGCTGAAGGGATCATTAAAAAAAAAAAGAAGAAGTTATATTGAACTTGGACAAGTCATTGGAGTCCAATTGTTAACTTGTCCATAAGTGGTTTCCGTTCTTTGTTTTACCTCCTTTGACAGTATTCATTTTGATGTTGCAGTTACATACCATTTCAGTAGCCATTTTAGTAAATCCATGCTTGTTCTGCTTGTTGATGGTTCAACAACCTTATCTAAAGCAGAATTTGGAACTTCTGCCGTTTTGTCTACATTTTCAGGCATATACGGGCCATTTTCTCGTTTGTTCCTTGTGCTTCTTCTCTGTTGCATCAGCAAATCCATGAAGTCCCACATCACCGAAGTTTTTCCCGAGTCGTCGCTTTGACTGGGTCCAGTGTCGTGATGGTTTCTGGTTTGACCTTTGTGAAATAGTGATGTGAATTTATCCAGCAGGTGAATCAGTGTAGTGTTGAGTTTCGTGATGACTGCTAGCATTTTCTGGTAGCCTTCTACAATACCCAAGTTTCCTCCTGCTTCGGCTTTGATGTGGTCTGAGCCTTTGGTTTGGTAAGTGTTTTCCGTTTCAGGAATTTCCTCAGGAAGGTGTTTCTCCAAGAAGTCATTCAGTTCGATTTGTTTTTCAAGTTCATCACTCTGTATGCGGCCTTCTAACGGTGACTGCTGTTGATGTTTGGTATATTTTTGGCTTCCATCTTCGCCACTTTCTTCATAATCATATTCATAATCGTGTTTCTTTTTGAGTCTATTCATTTGTGATTTTCTTACAGATTTCTGTGGACTGTATTTCCATCTATTTTCTCGTTTAGTTTTTCTTTGTTGTTTTGGTCGTGTCTGAAATCGACTTGTGCCGTCTCTACTTCTTTGGTGGGTTTTGACCTTAGCATGTGTCATTTTCGGCTCAACAGGGTCGATGAAGTCATAATCTTCATAGTCATCCGTCTTGTGTTTGTGATTCCTCGGCCGCACGCTGAAGTCATCCACATATTCCGCCGTCATGTTCTGCCTTCTCATCTGCCTTGCCAGCATGCACTTCAAAACTTCCGCCATTTTGTGTTGGTCGAGGTCTTTGGGAGGGAAAGCGCCCGACTCTACCGATGGCCCTTCGAGCTTCACGTTCATGCTTTCATCTTGCGTCACGTCCGCAGCCACCATGTTTTTGTCATTTGATCGGGACACCCTCTTTTTTTCATTGATTGTCTTCGGTTCTTCAGGATCTTTGAGGTTTTGGAATCCATCGAGCGTGCCTTGAGGTTCGTTTTTGGGATCTTTAGCCTCCTGGAGCGCTTCCAAATGTGGCGGCAGTTCCGGCCAGGCAGTCTCTATTGGGATGGGCAGCCCCGGCGGTAAACATCTCTTCATCTCTTCTAAAATGGCCGACGGTGAAACTTTCCTCACGACGCCATCGCTTCCTATGAACGTTGGTGGCTCCTTTTTTCTGTTTTGCTTGCCATTGCCTTTTTCTAAAAAATGAATTAAAAAAAAAATGTAAATGAAGTTTATTCAGATTTTCATGAGACCGGTTGATGGTAGATATTTGTAGGTATTTGGATGGTTAACTTGCCTTCTGTACAACTGATAGTGGTTTGGCTTCGGATTTGATCAGGAAATGAAATCACAAAGAAAATACCTGCAAATTTACCAAAAGAAAAATAGGTATTAATTAAATTTAAATTAAATGACACGAGCAGACATTGTGGTACAATGGTTGCATCTGGGATTGGGGAGGTAACAAAAATCTGCAATTTTGGAGCTACTTCAAAGTTCATCTTCTGGTGATTCTTGATCTCAAAATAACTGCAAGCTAGCACAGGATTGAATTCGAGGTTTCTTAACTTACCAATAAACAGAGAATATTCGGGCTTCATCTTCGTTTGTATTCATTCAAGAACTAATTTGCCAAGGAGGTTCTTGACGGGTCTTGTTCGTCCGTTGCTGAGTTGCAGAAGTGTTGACCATATCCGTTTCAAGTTCGTGGTCACCGAGAAAACAACGTAAGATCCCAAACTCGGGAACTGGGTGACGAACGAATTAGGATTTGTTACGGGAACAGTTACGGTGTGGTCAGGTTTTTCGAAGTAATTAAGAACCAGAGTTGAAAAAGATACGTATTTTTAAATTTATTAATAGAACTTGTGTTCATTTGAATCGGTACCCGTATATACATGATTGATGATGGTTCATAAATCGCACCGCTAAAATAATTACTGCCAGTCTCCAGGCATGGAGAACATTTTAGGAACAAGATAATACCAGAAACATGTCAGATGAGGTTAGATTTAAATGAAACTATTTCAAAAATAACTAATATTAAATATCGAGTCAAAATTTTTTTGACTCACAAATACCGCTTGTTACAAATACAGCAATAATATTTGTGTTTGTGAAGTTTTTCGAGCTAGGTACGTCATTGGTAACATCTTTTTTTTTCACAACTCACTTGTAGTAAATTTGAATTTGATATAAGCTTGAATCATAAGACATCAGGCGACACGGTGGCTCTGATAACAATAACTGCGAGGCCATGTCGGCGTTGACGTTGTGATTCGATGATTAGGAAAACAACTTTTGGGAAACTACGATCAGCAGACACATCCAGGCGGTAAGTCGATGAAAACTCGTGCGAGAGCTGCAGCCTCTGGCCCATTGTTCGTACAAGGCTGTGAACATTGAGGTTGGAGTTAAAATAGGAGCTTTTGGAAATTAAATTACAGAGTCCGTCAGAAAGGTTGAATTTAAAAATAACGCTGCTCCAAGAGCGATTGATGTAGACGCACTTGAGCCGCAATACAGGCGAATTCAGGTCGAAAAGAGCGCTTCGCGATGGCCGTCGTCTCCTTTGGATCTTCTCTCACTGCTCGCCTGATTTCCCCCTTAGATTCATCATTTTGGCTTGTTGATGTAGACCTTCGATTTAAGGTAGGCCCCATAAAAATCGCATGCGACGAGAGCGGGGGGGTGTCACCAAAGCCCGAAATGAGTCGGCATGGGAATTTTCGACGCATAACGACCAGCAGTGTGGGATGTGCCTCCATCTTGCTGAAGACCGAAGAGGCATGTCGACGGCGAAGCTCAGGAAAGAAGAATTGGATCAGCATTTGAACATAACGATTAAAATTGACAGTCACCGTTTGTCCGGCGTCGTTTTCGAAAAAGTAAGGTCCGATGATTTCCGTCGGACCGACTGCACACCAAACGGTGAGTTTTGGGCAATGAAGAGGGTCTTCATGTGAAATTGCAGGGTTCGTTGGGGACCAAAATCAGGCGAGCATTGAGAGAAGGCCGCGAAGCGTGCGCAGGGAGCGGCTGAAGGGCGTCGTATGGACGATGTAATCTTCAAAACTTCAAATTTTATATATATATATCAAAATTTTCCATCTCTGTGAACATTATGAATCAATAAAAAAAATGTCTATCTCAGTTGCTCTTGGCGCAGCGTTATTTTGAAATCCATCCGTTCTTTCTGACGGACCCTGCATTACGCTCCTGACTTTCTGAGAACCTGAATCTTGTTCTGTCGTCACCCATCCAATCATCGGCTCGTCTCTGTTCTGCACCCTCAACCACAAAGACAGAGGTTTGAAGTATTCCAGCATCGGTCTTGCGTCCAACCCGCTGGCACTGCCTTTGGTCGCCACTCGGAGTATTTCCGTCCACGGGCGGCTAGCTCCGACTGCCATGATGTCCCTGAAATTGATTTTAAATTTAATGTTTGAACTTTTTCGGCGGGCTTCGCACGGTGGCTCTTACTTACGCGAGTATCCTCCCAGCTTCTCTCGACCTGTAGATGTCACATGTATGAAGCGTCCCGACGTGGCCAGCAGCCGTGCACAGGGCTTGGTGAATTTGAAATTGTAGCACCAAACTGATGAAATATCTTTCAAACAAATTTAAAAGTGTGTAAATTAAGAAAAATAATCAAAAGTATTGATTTTTCTTTCCAAAGCTTACCTTATGTACGGCTGGTCCGATATTATGTGGTATTTCGAGCCTGGGTCGAAATCGTCTTCGGATCTCGCCACTGGGGGTATCACTCCTTGGTGGTAGGATCTCAACTCCCACCAGGCCGTGTTCATTTTGGACGTGCCCTCGGAAAAAATTTGCCACCTCCACTGGAATATAAACCAACGTTAGTATGTAGGTAGTTAGGTAGTGGAAGGTGCTGCACCTCTGGCCGATCGCTATCACTACTACTACCATTCCTCCCTCTGATAAGATAAGTAGCAGACGAGCCGCGAAGGTAGTAGGGCATCTGAGTAGACGCACGGCAAATATCAGGGCCCAGCAAAAAGGAAACTCCATTTATTATTTAATTACTAATTATTTAATGCAAAATCCGCCACGAAGGGTGAGTGTAATGAATTCACTGGCTGTTTATAAAAAAATTGACCTACCTCAATAAATAAATGAACAAGCCATCAATTGAATTGAATAGATGAGCGCAACCTTTTTGTTATTAATATTTAATGAGCGAGAGAAACTAAGAAACAGTAGGTATCTAGCGACCAAACTATGCCACACAACACATCAAAAGTATCCACGTGATGCTCATTACGTAAACAACTGCACCCTAACGACCGATGCGTAATAAAACCTTATGCCGATCAGAGGTAACGAACGGCTCAGGCTGCAAAAATCGTTTTGGAGTCGTTGGAATCAGCCTGAAAAGCTCATTCCATAGACCCTTGTACCAACGAAATCGGACAAAAACTTTCGTCCCCCTTTTGAGGCCTCCTTAGTTACACATCAGAGATAAACAACTTTCGTCGTGAAGGACCTCCCGAAAACCGATGAAGGGGATGAGGGAGGGAAAATCAAGGTAGCCTATAACCACCCCCGGAACTCGCTGATGACAATGAGACCACCCTCATGAAAATCTGTTGAGCCGCTCGGACGTGATGCTCTGTACACAAACAAAAAAAAAAACAAAAAAAAAAAAAACAAAAAAAAAACATACATGTCGAAGAGGTGAGCGCACCTTTCCATTTTTTGGAAAAAGGTTGCGCTAAAAACTGCTTAGTAGTATCAGTACTACTAACGACCACCGCAGCAAGCGTTTTTATTTTAATTTGTTTGTTTTCATTCCATTCGGCTGGAGGTACAATCAGGTCTGGCCACCGGCCATGGTTGTACGTGTGGCCGATTTAAAATTTTTGTTTAAATTGTTCCTGTGAGAAGCGTAATTGGTATTTTGCAAATTTTTTCCGCAGTTTGGTAGCCATACATAGTTACTCTTTGAGAAAATGTTGGAAATGTTGAAATGAACTAGAATTCTGGTACCGAAAAAGTTTTTTTTTTAAATTTTTTTTTAAGTGACCAGAGGTACCTACCGCACCTTCCCCTACTTATCTTAAATCTCCTAAGAAAATATATTTAATACTTTATAAAATAAAACATTACTTGCACGAGTAAAAAAAAAACATCCCCCCGCTGAGCGGAAAAATGAGTTTGCTCAACACCGAGAAGGCCTCAAGCTAACGACTTACTAAATGGATAACCGTGAAAAATACCCAGCACCACCCGACATCCGTGTAATCCGATAGTGTGATAATCAGCTCGTAAACTGAATAGCTTCCACCTACTTTGGTATGGGAAGATCGAGGTTTTTTTCGTCGCACATGATCGAGCGCGTTTTGTTGCCAAAGCCATAACAAATAGGTAGGTGGGTGCCACATTCTGCCTATCCCACGTCAGAACCTTTCAATGCTACGATTCGAATGGAAAACGCCGATAGAAAGGATATAGACGATTTCCTTGACTGAATAGCTAATAGATTGTTTAGTGCTTTAATATTTATTTTTTGGTCCTTATTGGTTTAATCTTGGAATAATACACCTAATATACCGCGAAGGGGGTCGAAAATTCTGATCGGCCTCAAAATTTGACATTATCGGTTTCATGACACGTAGATTCCAAAAACAACTGGTAGGTAGGTATTCGATTTTTTTTAAATCTGAAATTTCGACAATATACTCCGTTTACACCGCAAGGTTTTCAGCCCACACCTGTGGGGCTAAGGGTGGGGTTTTTGATGGTTTTCGGGTATGATTTCGAGTGGTGTCGTTATCGAGGTGTTTTTGGACGTAGAATCCATTTTTTGGGGGGGCCCAGAAAGCCCGATTTCACCGAGAGGATCTACGGGGCTTTCTTGGGGCTACAAATGGGGCTTTTGACTCACGTAGGCCATCCAATAGACAAAATTACCTATGTAAGATTTGCAGCGTTTTTTTGGTTAAAAGCGAATTTATTTTTATAAGCGGAGATATTTTTTAATTTATACAAGTTATCGAGAATTTAGAAACGTATTACCTGATCAACAATGAAGGCAAACGGCAAGTACGCAACTTTGTCCAGCGCCATTTCTAGCAGAAAATTGATATCGGTTTCTGGAAAGACAAAAATTAGTGTTTCACGTTTTATTTTTGGTTAAAGTACATTTTATTTTGCGTTGAAGACGTTCTCATACCATAGTCATCGGTAATGTTGTTCAGCAAGCCGATCCTGTGTAAGTGCTTAGGGGTTGTGACAGAGTGAAGTATAGCGTCAGCCAAAGCTTCGTGAAACGCTGGAAAAAACTCATTAAATTCTGATGTTTTCAAATGAGGTTGTTAAGCACGTAGTTATGATTGTTTGACTTACCAGGGTTGGCACCATCTCTGAATACGTAGGGGAGATCGGAATAGTGGAGATAGTATTGGATGTGAGTCATCTCGTGGTGAGTGGTGAGGAGGTCGTCCATCGCCACGTCAGTGCACTGTTTTATCCTGAAGCAAATAAATGTGCCTTTAATAATGGGAATGATGTTCGTGTTTTTTTCTCGTTACTTGCTCGTGGAGATGCTGCAAAGTAAGTACTCTTCATCCTTAATGCATTCTTGATTTGAGTACCTACCTGTAGTCCCGGCGGTTGCAGAAATCCCAAGCGGACGCTTTGCAAGCTACGTGCCGGTTGGTGGGCCTCTCGAGGAGGGACTTGTGCCAGAATTCCACCGGCATCGGTTTGAGGCCCATCGAAGTGAAGAATTCTTCGGCCGTTTGTATAATCCTTTGAGGGGTGTAGCCCTGTCGCAGCATTTCCGACGTGACATCGGCCCGTCTCTTGCCAGGATAAGGCAGCACCAGGTCGAGAATGTTTTTCCAATTTTGGGCCCACATGTTTCCTGAATTCCAGAAAATGTTCAAATATGTAGTCAAACAGTCAGGAACATGGAACGGATGGGTTAAACGGTTATAACAACCATTTAACTCCTGGGATTCTTCATTTTTAGCCCCATGAAAGCCCTATAGATCGCCACAGTGAAATCGGATCGTTTCGGGACCCCCAAAAATGGATTCTACGTCCAAAAATACTTCGAAAACGACACCTAACTTGATCCCATAACTAAAAGCCTTCAAAAAACCCTTCCCATAGCCCCATTTTAGCCCCATCGCGGCCCAAGGGTTTGGGCGATCGGACTGAAAACCTTGCGGGGCACAACTAGATGGTAAACCAAGTATTTTGTCGAAAAAATTCCTACTGCCCAAAACGGCCCGGACGGCGGATGGACATTTCGGATTTAGAATGTAGGTCTACATCTTGAAACGGATAATGTCAAATTTTGAGGCCGATCGGAGTCGTCGACCCCCGTCGCGAAAACATAGGTGTATTATTCCAAGAATAATAAACCAAAAGGAATGAATTGAAATATTTCAAAAATATGAAAATTCATGCCTGAATAGAGCAAAATAGGGATTGCAGAACGACGAGAGGTGAAGGAAGATCAGCGACTACTGACATTTACCTTAAATCTGCCTTCGTAAGAAACAATAATAATTATTGTTTCTTACGAAGGCAGATTTATTAGCTTACGATAATTATTATTATTAGCCGTTTAGATTAACGTTGATTCATTCTAATGAAGCCCCCATAACCACAAATCCACCTCTCACAAATAAATCATTGATATTATTATTATTTTTCCAAACTAGAGAGAGAAGTTCTATAACCCTTAAAGTTTGTAGAGTCGAGGACAGGACATTTTTCAGAATTCCTTGATTGGGCTATGGTTTATGATTAGGCTGCCCGGCCGAAGTGTTAGCAAACCGCTCACGGTCTTTGCTTTCCACGTCGATTCCGACTCGATTGCCAAACGGAATAAACAAAACTTCATTTGCACAATAGGCGGGATTTCAAGGAGGGGACAGGTCCTTTTTAGATGTCCTCCGAGGGCGGAAAAGTGTACGTGTGGCGTAAAAAATAGGCAAATCAAATGGTTTGACACGGGCAGAAAAAGACAATGAAGCCGAGTTCATTGTGAGGACCAGACCCGCCTTCATTGTCGAGGCTGTCGATGTTTTTCTTCGGGTGACCGACCGGAAAGTGTACTGAGATGTGCATCGTCAGAGTCGGTTTTCCAGAATCAAACAAGCGTCATTCTTCGGTGATTGGGAAAGTGTAGTGTGAGGAGAAATTTATTAGTTGATTGACAATCGCTGAAAACGGGGAGATGTCTCTTGAAAAAATCTCACTTAGCGTTTATGGGAACGGAAACCAAATTGTGAGTGAAACGTGCACCTAGGTGTGGTTGAGTTTTTGCTAAATTTCAAATTGTGTTGGGTTGGCGCATAAGACTTCAGTAACTGAGCGGCCACAGGAACTTCCCAGCCATCCTGCCCCGGTGGCAACAAGGCCCCAGCAGGCAGCAAAGGGCCCATTCGGGGAAGCCCTCCAAATAGTGGACCGCCCAGGCCCTGGAGTTCCTCCCCATAATAAGGGGCAGTTGAGCAGTTGCTCCCGCCCGAGATGGAAAGCCTCCCTCTACCCCTATATGGGTGGCAGGAGGTGACGCCAGGCAGCAGCTGAGGGAACAAGGTCAGAGAAATGGGAAAATCCGGCCGAACATAGTTGAACTAATAATGAACAATTGTTAGCACTTTAAAGCTTTAAAGTACTGTACTCAGTACAGTTAGCAATGAAAAATTAGGTGTCTGAGCAGAGGAAATCACTAGTGAATATTTGGCGTTTTGAATTTTCCCGCGTGACACTTTAACCAATCCGCTAGAGTAAACTCGCACAAAAAGTAGAAAGTGTACAAAAAACTTTTTTATTTTTCGTTATGTTGGTGAACATGAATATGGTGTGTCCTGTCACGCTAGCGTCAGAACAAATCCGAACGACTATTTTCCTTGCGATTTCACCTTTTCTGATCTCGTGAATCTCTCTGAATTCATGCTTTTAGTTCATTGGCTGACCACCAGAGAGCACTTCTTGGAAGCGCCACTCTTCCCTCAAGATTCAAAGTGGAAGTGAATGTGTGAAATTGCTAGCATTTCATAAATTGACTGGTCGTTTTAGGGGTTCTATAGAATGACTATGCAATATAATATATATTATATAATGGCGGATTTCACACATTGACTATAACATAAACACGCCCAGCCAGCCACACAGACAGGTTTGAATTAGTTAAATATTACGGTGATTTTCAAATCCTCCAGACAGAAATCACTTTTGCTGAGATCTATCGATCACGCATCGACACGCCATAGCCAAGTAAAAGATGCATGACGAAGAGACTTTCAGAACCAAGGGCTAGTTTGTTAGGGTGGACACTCATTCGGCACGGTGTGGATTTGCAAGGTAAAAACTGTGTGATTTACACGGCTATATACCCCTTGGTCGCGGAACGATCTTAAAAAGT
This sequence comes from Pilophorus perplexus, assembly GCA_955831195.1. Taxonomy (NCBI): domain Eukaryota; kingdom Metazoa; phylum Arthropoda; class Insecta; order Hemiptera; family Miridae; genus Pilophorus; species Pilophorus perplexus. Next base: position 20,364,053 of record OY037016.1, read on the forward strand.
CTAGCAATACATCATGGATTTACCCAACAGTTGAGCGGGTATGGGGGCGGTGGGGTTGATCCTGTGGGGCGGGGCGTAGTGTCGTCGGAGGCGGGAGCGGACGTAAGCGTGAAGTTGGCGATACAAAGGCGCCAAGGTGGACCAGACCTCGGAGATTTGACTCCGGAAATCCTCCACACCGTAGACGGCCCTCTCCTGCTCGCCAGCGTCCCTGAAACCTAATCACAGGCACGATGCTCAAATCAGTGATTCCAAACCCTCAAATTGAAATCAAACGTGGAAATGTGTTCGTTCCGAAGCGTTCGAGGACGCGTAACAGTTTAATTTGAAGGATTTGGCTGTTAAGAGTTGAGCCCAGGCACCTTTGACTACAAATTTTGATCACATCATTGAGATTCCTTCTGCAACAACCCGCTCTTTATTAATACCCCCGGTTGATGGAACGAATCAACGACGCAAGCCTGTTGAACCTCTTAGTTCTGATTAACCTCAGTTATAATCTCACCGTTCAACCTTGCCGCTTCATTGGCGAGTTCCACATATCTTGAAAATCGGGAACGGAGTTTAGGCCCCGTCGCATCCCTCCAGGATTTCCAAGCGTGCAATTGCTCCTCGTAGCTCCTCGAGTGTGCCATCACCCTCGTCAATTCTGTACAACAAAGTTCACATTTAAAATCGGTGTAATGTGTTTCTAGCAGATACTATCTACCTTTTTTAAAAAACTGGAACCCTGGATGCTTTTTGCTTTGAGCCTACGGCTAAAATCCAAGAAACAAGGAACATGCTTTATTAACCGAATATATATGTGTTTTCGGCGTGTGGGATTGAAACACGTCTTCTGTACTGGAAAAATGACTGTCCGACGCTGAACTAGTGGCCTGACGGTGAAACAAGTGACGATGCCAAACTAGTGGCCTAACGTAGGTACGACAGGTGCACATGAGGACGCGGAACTAGTGGCCAAATGGTTTTATGTCCTAACAGAATAGTAGCAAAAAGCCTAGGCGGGTGATTCTCCGAAGCCAGGGATATTACGGTCCCACGCCTGCCCAGTGGGTTCTGTGGAGAGACGAATGTTTTTAAAGTAGCTCGTCTATCTATTTTAAATTTGGGCGTAAATGGGTGATTTTCCAGTCCTCACATTGTTCCTAATTGGTACTTTTCAGAGTTCATTTGACCAGGAGTCCAATACGTACCATGAAAAAAATCTGATGAACGTATAATTCACTAGCGTCTCTCAGAAGCAATTTCACATTCGTAAATTACACAGGGTCACTTAGTCAGTCCCTCACGAACATTTAATGCAACAAAGGGTCGAACTGAACCCGACTTTGGCGGAGGCAAAGCTGCTTCGTTGCTCTGCCAACAGTTTGCCACTCTCGCCGAACTGCTGTGGACCGGCAAAGTTGGAAAAATGAGCGTGGAAGTTGCCAAATCATCATTTCGCGTTCCGGTCCCTCACACGAGCGCCCTCTACACCCGATAAGACTGATTCAATCAATTTTAATTGTTAATATATATTAGACTTTCATGCGCACAAATGGCTCTCAATATATCTTTTAAAAGATAGATTAATTTCAAACAAAATTTGCCATTGAATTATCCAGTTATTTAATATCATGATAATAAAAGTTTGATTGTACGTAATTTGAGGTGCCACAGATTGAACGCAAAACTAGGATATATATTCAATATGACATATTGAACTACATTGTAGTTTCTACTGGTTTTAAATTTTAGTTTCAGTGTGATGATTCCTATTAACTGCAAGGACCTTTGCGAATGAAAAGCGAGGAAGCTTTACCAGGTTCGAGGGACAGGTCGCACTGGGAGGAGCCGCTGTTTGAAAATGGGCAAACTCTCGCTCGGTTGAATATCTCTTTCATCTCGGCGACGATCCTCGTGAGCTGAAACACGAAAGAGAATACAAGGGAAGCCCAACAGTCAGTCAGAGCCCTCAGCCTTAGTTCCTGTTCCAGCGCAGCCTCTTGCGATTTCGTGACCCCCATCACGACAAGTTCAGAACTATTAAGACGAGTTGCCTGTTCATCAATGTGTGAAGAAAGCAAAATTTGCTGCATTCATTGATTGTTCCCATCTTTTATTCAATATTAAATATTGAATAAAAGATGGGAAGATCCAAATTTTGGATTAAGCTTGAGTAAGTGAATAGGATTTCCAATAAAGTAATTTTCCCATCCTAATAATTCATATGAAACACCCATTTCATTTTTTAAATAAAACTTATCAATCCATCACTGAAAGGATGTTTTCTTGTCGACGATTAACAAACGTTTCGATTAACAAAGGTGAAGGGGAAATATGACGAGGGACATGTCGAAACAACTTCCACTCACCTCTTCCTGTTTTTCCTGAGGCAAAGCGGCTCTCCCCTTGAGTGCCAGCATCTGGAGCTGCCTTCTGGCCATCGGGTCTGGGAGTGAGGACCAGCCGAACTGTATCGCCTTTTGCCAAGAGACGCGATCAAGTTTGGCTTGAAGGGACAACGCGTCTACCTGTCAAATTTCAATCGCAGACACTGAGTGAAAATGAGGAAACCCTCAAGTTTTCGAGGGTACGATAAATATATATACGAAAAGAAATCACCGTATCATACCATGCGCTTTTTATTCTGGTCCGTGATGTTAGTGACGTAGTGCCACTGAGCCTCCGTGACTCTTGTGCACATCGAACTTGCCTCATTGTCATATTCTCTGAGGAACTGCAACGCTTCGCCCAAGTTGTTATTTGCCCCCTACAAGTAAGGACATTTTTCATAGACGTTAGGCGCGTTTACAAGTGTGATCGGAGTGGCCAAGAATTCAATTATTCATTTCAATAAAATTATTTTACCCACCTCCGTAACTTCACAGTAATTAAAAAAGATGCAGAGCGTGAAATTGATAAAAGCACATCCATTTATCCCGAAAGACATAATAGTGAAGTAGCTCTCTAAAGGATATCAAAGGGATGAACGCAACTTGCCGTGCGGATCAGTACTGACTACCTGCTAGCATGGAGGACCACCAAAGTACAATTTGACATAGCCGCAATATGAACGGAAGTTCAAAAATTTAGGGCATGAATCATCATCCGGTATATTACAAAGCACACATTTACTCAGCTGCGGGGAAACCCCCCTTTGATCTCTGGCACCTGTAAGCGGTTCGTGGGGGAAAATAATTTATTGAATCGAAGACTGTGTTGCTTTTTCATTTCTCACTTTCTCATCTTCAAATTTAAAACAATTTTTACCGTCGCAGATTTGATTAGCGACGAGATATGACGCTGACGAGTGTGTAGAAAGTTGCTACGAAGGTAATTTGTAGGCCCGGCCTGGTGATTTACTGCGTGCAAGCTACCTAGTGTGCCACATGCCTACTCACAAGTTCACCCACATTTTACCTGTGTGAGAGAGTGTGCGTCACTTCTGTAATTTCTGATGGGATAGGTTTTTCCAACAACTTTCAGTCAATGTGCATTGAATATTAGTAACGTTTTGACGGAAGATAGCTTAACGTAAGGTAGATGCGGCGAAATAGTGGGAATCCATCCTATAAAAAGACGATTTCAGACGAAGTAGTCTATTTCCACGATAAATAAAATAACAACTTGTAGACGCGTTTCGGTTTACTAAACCATCATCAGTACAATACTGTATTGTACTGATGATGGTTTAGTAAACCGAAACGCGTCTACAAGTTGTTATTTTATTTATCGTGGAAATAGACTACTTCGTCTGAAATCGTCTTTTTATAGGAAGATAGCTTTCCAACTGCCATGGAAAATTCATTAGGATTGCGAGCGATTCTTGAGGAAGTTCCTAGATTTAATTTAGTACAACGGCATTTAGTAGGGGGCTTTTACAGACTTTTACTGTTTTTTCGCTTCGATTTACTCTTTTATACATTCAAGTATAAAACGCTTCCAAATTTACACAAAGGTTTATCATTCTATGGTAAAAATGATCCAACAATTGATTCTGTCAATAAAAAATTATTTTAAAAAAAGTTCAAAATTAAAAAAGAAAAATCTGTACTCTTGTACAGTCTTTGGACAGATGTGGAACTCCAAAAAATGGATTTTACATCCAAAACTACTCGGAAAATGACAACTCATTCGACGTTCTAGCGTCCTTCAAAAGTCCCATTTTTAGACCCATGAAAGAAAGCCCCATAGAACCCCACGGTGAAATCGGATGGTTGTGGGATCCCCAAAAATGGACGCTTACGTCCAAAAAACATTGAAAACGACACCGCATTCGTTATCATACTCCAAAAACACCTCCCGTTGCCCCTTTTTTGCCCCAGAGAGCCCCACAATCGTGCTGAAAAGTTTGTGGGCACAACTAGATCGAAAACCAAGAATTTTGTCAAAATTTCAAATAAAAAATAAAAATCGTAACGCCCAAATCGGTGTAGACGACGCACAGTAGGGGCGCATATTAAAAAACAAACACAGAAAACCCTTACTTTAAGGAAATTTGACGCCATGTCCAATTATTGCTTCTTATTTAGCCTTATTTTTTCCAAAAACCCTCAAAACACCACGTTTTTCAGTATATTTATCAATGTGGAAGCCAAGCAAGAATTCTCACGAAGTGTGAACAGGGAGAAAAGTTGTAGAGCAATAAATTTTGCGTCGATTGAACACCCTGTAATTGAAAATTCCTGCAAAAATAAGAGCGTAGTAGATGTTGTTGATCGATTGCTGATTGATGATGTTGACCCTATGATTGCTGATTGGACACCGTAAAACTGATGAATTCGATTCGATTCGATTCTGTCACCCTAAAATTGAAGATTTCTATAAAAATTATTTGTGTCGAAAAACAACATTTCTTAGCAGCAATCTATCGGTAAACTAAAAAAAAAAAAAAAGAAAAAGAAGATTAATGTTCGAACAAACCGCTTAATGAAAGAAGTTTAAACGTGCACAACGACCGGTAAGGCAGAATTTTAAGAAAAATTCTATGAGTTAACATGTCTGGAGCGAGAAAACCCCATTCCCATAAGAGCAGACCGGGGCTTCTCTTGCAGCTCTTCCGATTCCCAATTTGTACGGAAAACTCGCGACTTATACCTCTAAAACGGGGTAAAAATTGTTTCCCCAAGTTTGGAGGGTTTGGGTTTGGTTGCATAGATGTACACTTCATGATTTCCCCCCCCCCCCCCTCTTTTCCACGTTCATAACCCTCATCGACTCCTAAGTCGAATGCATAAAAAAATCCAACATTTTGACTTTGAGCCCCAATTTACCGCCTAAAAATTGATTTTCCCTGCTGAAATGGGACTCTGTGGCTAATATTCTGTGAGAATGATGAACGAGATGATCGAAATCAGCATGTTCGGAAAAGGATGATTTTTGCCACTCTTGCCCCACTGTGCGGCGGACGGACATTTCATTTTTGGAATCTACCCACCATGAATCGTGAAAGGTCAAATTCTGACGTCGAATTTTGGAACCCCGTCGCAAAAACCTAGGTTGATTATTCTGAGAAAATAAACCGACAATGAAGATTGTTTTTGAAAAAATTATGCTACACATTTCCCTAGTCAAAGGTACCTCCTTTGAAAGGGTTGTTCAGTTTATTCGTATTTTAGACTACCAAAAATGGAAACAAGATGAAATTCAAGGAGGCCGGTTTCAATCACCCAATAACAAGGATATCACGCTGATATGATTTTGCTTCTCAAGTTGAAGCAAAAAAACAACCCTCTTCGCCATTTTTAAAATTTTGTCAGAACAGTGCAAAGTGTGTGTGAAGAAGCAACCCTAAGTCTTCAGGTCTTTGGGCATAGTATGCCCCACTACGTGAAAAGTCGAAATATGGGGATGTCATTGACCTGAAGGTTGGTCATGATTACCTCAATAAACGTCCTGTCGTACGACCAACATCGCGAGGCGCACAGAAAAGATATCACAGCGAAAAACCAGCGCATCTCTTAGGACCTAGCAGTAAAAACTAAGTTAGGTAGTGCGGGGGCGTTGGTTCCTTTGGGCCTGAGCTCCCCCACCTCCTTGGCAGGCCATCCGTAACACGTTACCTATCCCAGGGAGATCCTCTGGAGTGTGCGCTACTCCGTGATACCCCCGACACAGCCAAGTCCCATTATGGAATGGGTGGGCACGGCATCCCGCCCCGATTAAACGGGTACGAACTCCCTAGTGTCGTCTTTTTTTTTTACCGGGGAACCTCCTTTTTTTGGGGGTGAGCGAGTAAGCAAATCGTGAAAACCCCGTTTCCTCCCGAGTCACATAACATCCCGAGGAGAAAATGAGGTGACGACGGTGACAAAAGTTACTGCCTACCAGCGAGACTTGTCGGCTAACTTGTCGATTAGGTCTGCGTTTCGGCGGCCCGACTGGGAATCATAATCAGTGGCCAATAGGAAGAGGCAATGTAGGTGACAGAAGGAGTCATGCTACAAGGTACTTGACGGATAGAGGTGATTATCAGTTTTCCTTCCGAGAGGGGATTATCAGTATAAGGAAGAGCAACCTTTGACTCGGCAGTCCAACGCAGTAAACAATGTTTACATCCCTCAATTCGTGAATTTGGGCATGTACCTAGTTCGAGTGGCGTTTCGAAAGTTGAGCCTATTTTTCAACTAACATCAGCATTTCGTCTTCAATATTGATGCAATTCAGTGTGCGAGCGTTTTAAATTTCCGTTTTCAATGTTTAGGAGTAGGACCTTTAATCGAAGAACGCTTTGAATGATCCTCACCTCCCCAACACTTATTTTTCAATTTGCGGTATTCAAATCTTGTTTTCTTCGTTTCAGCACTTACAGATTAAGAACAAGAGGGTGCCTATGAATTACGGAAAATAGCTGCCAAATAATAGTATATTTGGCATGAATGGCTCTCCCATCTTGGAGTGTCCTAAACCTCCCCGAACATTAAAAAATAGGTACAAATAAGGATAATGTTTGAATCTTGTGAAGCATTAGATATCCTTAGTGTTTTCTGAGTGCAAGCCCTGTGTCTTACATTAAATGCTATTCCACGTTATTTTTCGTACGTTTGTGAAGACCCCCCCCCCGCCGAAAAGGTCATCAAAAATATGTACCTACCACTTTTTGATTAGGTATTTAAAGCGTTCAAACTAACTCAACATATTAAAAAATATGAATAGATTACCCACAAACGAAGAACTTCGAGGAATTCGTTTAAAATAAATGGTAAAATGACAGCTACTATTCAATAGAAATGGGACCACAACAGGGCCCGATTTTCAGAAGAAGGACATCTACAAGGTTCTTACAAGATTTTTGAAGATGACTGGATCACATCCTGAAAGGTAGAACCCTTCCTGCTCTACATCTGGTCACCCCTATCGTAGTCTTCACAATTATTTGAAGCTATTTCAGCCATAGCCCCTGGCTGAAAATCATCCGCTGAGTTGAGATGGAAACGATTCTTGTACTTAGGACACCAGCTCTTCTATTAGATAATTGAACATTGAATAATTATTTGCGCAAAATAGCAGCGTTTGGAGCTCTTATAGGCCATGCCGTACTAAACTGATCAGACCCTACCGTATTTGTCGTACCTTTTGCCAGCACGTTACAAGCTTATACGAGCACTAGCTAACTAGCGCGACAAATTAAAGAGTCAGAACCCCACAATTTCGGTGCTCACCAACTACCGGCTCCTCTCCCTAATTTCTTCACGTTACGTGAGAGGCATTTAGGGAAATTTTCCTAAACGTCTTGTAACAAGAAATAATCATAATATTCCGACTTCCAGGCCCACTCGTTACGTAAGTTGGTTGAATTCAAGTGGGTTTCGACTCTTATTTTACTTACGAACCTCTTATAACACAAAATTTGCATTCAATATCACAAATAATATATATTCACCAAGTATAGTGATAAAACCGATAGATGGTGTGGAATTTTGCGCTGACCTTATAAGCGACTGTGCTTTACTACGAAATCAGGAGGTTGTAAGTGAAAATAAACGATGTGTACCAAAAGTGTAAATCGCAAAATGGCAGCTTTATTGATAAATAATGTATCAAACAAATTTTCATTCAATAATGATTGAAGGAGCAGTTATACAGGTTCTTATGCTTTATGAATCCAAGGATTGTAAATTCGTGAAAGAAATATGCTCACGCCTGATGTCATTTTCTTGGTTCCCTTTTTTGGCGGTATAGATCCACACAGACAAGCAGAAAAGGGTGAAATTGAATACGAAACATATGAACCCGATTATGGCAATTACAGTGACGTATGCGCCGCAGCATGATTGGTTTATTGGTCGTTTGGCGTCGTAAATCCTTGCCCACCATTCGATGCATTCCTCAATGAAATCCGATTCCGGCCCTTCCAATCGCATCAACATGCTGACGAAGTGTCCGTTGGTCAGATTTTTGTCTGAGTGTCCCATTTGAAGAGCGTCAATCAAACATTTAACGTCGTCGGTGATGTCGTCGTCGGTGAGATCGGCAGCCGTCACGTTGCAATCGTCGTCTTTTACGAGCCTGCGGATGAGCTTCAAATTGATCCCGAACAACCCGTACGAGTCGCCCCAGGCATCGTCGCGGCGGTACACGAAATCCGTCTTCAGGTTCGAGACGTTACGGGCGTGGCAGACCAAAAATGGAACGTCCCAGTCCGGAACTCCAAGATCTATCAGTTTTTCGGACAGCTCCAACGGCTCGAAGACCTTCCCGAACGTCACTCCGCACACCAACACCAAAACCACAGCTCCCAAAATTTTGAACATGATGAGTCAAGGTTGAATAAGAACCAGCATACGAACTAGTATTGATTGAAACTGAACACCCCTACGGGTGACAAAGATACTTTATCTTCACTTTCCCATTCCACTTTTGCCCGGTTTGAAACTATCTGATAAAGACTGGTGAAGATTGGTTGTATTGAAAGATATCAATTTCTCGATAAGCTATTGAACACAGCTAACGGAATTTCGGAAAGTTGACTACACTCAATTTTCTTTCTTCCACTACGAGGTTGTGTAAATGGTAGGTAAAACTAGAATCATCATCTTCATTATCTGCCGTTTTGGGCAGTGGGAATTTTTTCAACAATCTGAAATTTTGACAAGATACTCGGTTTACCATCTAGTTGTACCCAAAAGGTTTTCAGCCCGACCGCCCAAACCCGTGGGGCTAAAAAGGGGCTACAGGAGGGCTTTTTTGAAGGGCTATGGGATCGAGTTAGGTGTCGTTTTCGAAGTATTTTTGGACGTAGAATCCATTTTCGGGGGTCCCAGAACGATTCGAATTCACTGTGTGGATCTATTGGGCTCTCATGGGGCTACAAATGGGATTGTTGAAGGCCAATAGATCCCCAGGTAATTTTGGACGCATAATCCATTTTTCGAGGTTCCACATCTTTTTGGACAGATTTTTTTTCCCAATCGTATTTTTTTTATTGACACAAAATTAACCCTAGCGTAAAATTTTCAGCGTTTTTCATGAAAACCGACGTGGTGACGCTGACGAGAAGCCCCAAAAACATTTTTTTACCAAGGCTGAAGGGTCGTTCTTTTCTTAGGTAAAATCCTATTTGTACTAATGTTATTTGTAGTTCACATCAACCTATTAATGGGTCTGTTTAAGCACAGATTTGGCGAAAATTTTGTTGTAACCTTTTTCAACCATTTTTGAATAATACCTCTCAAGGGATAGATAGCAAAGGTGTCAATGAGAACAAATACGAAGTGCTTCATGTTTTTCACGTATTGTTAAATTTTCAAGTCAGTCAAATCCCTCATTTATAGCCCCATCAGTTTCAGATTTTAACAGTTTTTCGAGCGTATTTTGAGATTTTATCGAGAATATCAATCCGAGCACTTCCAATGAGACACTACCAAACAAGTTCAGAATAACCGTGGGCGTGAGTGGAAGCGCCTCTGTGACAGGGCCACAAACATGCAAACAACGAATCCGAAGTCTTCGGCGATCGAATTAGAAGAAGCTCCGAGCGGAAGATGGTCGTTTCTTTAGGTAACTGCCCTGACTTCCCGGATGCTGGTCACCCCGTCAAGGTGAGGGTGACACCATTATATTTGCTATTTGGGACCTGTTGAGAAATAAATGTTATCCACCTCCATCTTACCTTTCATTGTCCTGTAGACAAGCGCTTCAACCTACCTCATCATTGCCACCCGATCTAAGAATGAAATAGGTCAGGTACCAATTGTCTTCAATTTCAGCAATCATGAGTTGTTTCATTAGATTCAGCATTCCTTTGTGGTAGCTTACAACGCTGTTTTCTTGATGATCATGATATGATCCTGAAATTTCCGCACAAAACTCATAAATTGCGAACAAACGAAAGACGGGAATGTGCGCTCGCCTATAACATTAGGGAAATAGGTTGGCGCAGATAGCCGAATAGTTTTTAAACCTTATAAGGTACCTATTGTTGTATGGTTTGTGAGGATGGGTCGTGTTTGTCACCACCCGCATGAGATCATTGTTCCCAGCCCCCCTTTTCCACTTCCACGTGCGTCTTCTCCGCCACATTACCGTCTGTCACGGCCTGATAACTTTTTGCTGCCAAACTACCTTACCTACCTTATCTAACTACCTTAAAAACGAAAAAAAAGAAGTCAGATTGCTATTTAATTGATGCTTAACCGATCTACTGCAAAGACGCACCAGCTCCTGTTGCTGGTCCATATGTGTCACTTCTCTGACACTTTAAGGAAAGAAAGAAAAAGAAAACCATCTATTCGGGGAAAACTTAAGTTTAGCGGGTTTTATCCACTTCTTGGGCACTTATATATTATTAAAAGTCAGTCACTTGAGTCAGTTCTTTCAAATCTAGCTAAAAGACGCGAAAACTCTCGGCTTTTTTAAGGACTGGAAACAATCAGTGTTGGAGTTTCTTTCAAATGAAATAGAAAATTGCACATCACTACGAGAATAAAATTGAATGTCGTATGGTGTAAAGTAGGGTTCAATTTTGGGGCCCACCTGTTGCTATGTGTAGGCCCGCCTATACTATTATAGTACTATTATCAGCAGGCGTATAATACGCCTGCTGATGATGATAGTCTTCTGCTCGTCGGGGATGAAATAACTGATTTCGTAATGATGGATGCTCTTAGTCTGAGTTGTCGCCTTGAGGTCCAGTTTGTTTATTGAAACCCGCCTGCTAGCACATTGAAAATTTCAGTTTGAAATGCTTCAAGCCAAGCCTTCATGTAACGTGATAGGTGGTACATCAAATTCGTAGGTAGGTACCTAAGCCATACTAATACGTACGTAATGTCGAATACCCACTCACAAATTAAACAACGCACTTCACTAGGTTTGTCCAAACAAATTGAAGTACAATATTCGGAAAAGAAGGAAGAAGATTAGAAGGTATATTTCAAAACCATTCAAACAAGCGATGTCAAAAAAGTATCGATTCTCAAAAGAATCGTTTTTCACAAATGTATCGATATTTCTAGATTTTTTCTCCTATGTATGAAAATGTATGACAATCAAGACAACTAATAACCTTAGTTATTGAAAAAAATATACGATTTAATTACCCACCTACATTTTTAAAGTCATTTCGTCGTTGTCACAGCAATTAGGGATATCTCACTTGGGAAGATTTTCCACGAGAGTCGATTTAGGGGTTTCCAATGCATGTTTACAAGAAGATGTGTGCAATTTACCGCTCTGCTGTGACCACTGTTGAGTTAAGGGCGTTATAAATTTCTACTTCATTTTCTCCTTCATGCTCACTTCTATGGCCATCACACCATTTTTAATCGAAAGGACGTCGATTTTTACATGTAGGTTACCTAACTCAAAACCTCCAAAAAATGAGATAATAATCACATTAGGCATATTATGCCTAATTACTGTGGCGACGACGATTTGTCATTAGAAGTTTCTGGTAAATGCACTCTGGCTCGTTTCGAAATTTGAAGAAGTATCGATTCTTGAAAATATAGATACGATCGATACAATTCTTTCCAAAAATATCGCTACAATTTAAATCGATTAGTTTTGAAGAATCTGACATCCCTGATTGAATCAAACAACTCAAGCTGTTTCGTTGACTTGATTTGAAACAGCGGTGGTGGTGAGACCAATTATTGACGGTCTTGAAACGCGCTTATGACGAATGTTCTCGAGAAATGTAAGGTGGATGCCGAATAAAAAACGTTTGTAGTTTTATAGATTTCAGAAAAAATGCAAAACTGAATTTTCAGTTTTGCCAAACTGAAAATTATTCATCATTTTTAAATGATGGCAAATTTCAGCAAATTGAAAACATGTTACCTTTATGGAGTAATCTAACTTGATATTAAGCATTGTGAGTTATCAAATAATCTGAAGGGACGAGCCATGTTTCAGAGTTTCATCAAAGAGAAGGAATACAGAGTAGTTATCCTTCTGCTGATGGAAGATAAAGTTTGCGGTGTAATTAGAACGCCAGGAATGACACCTTTAAGATGCCACGACATCCCCCCCCCCCCCCCCCCACCATCTCATATTGTGCCTTCATGACGATACGGAGTGTGATCTGTCGAAATTGCGTCTGTCCTCGTCCCCCATCGTTTCCGCACGGTGGGCTTCCCAGCGCCAATTTGATTCATATCTGAGAAAATCAACGATGTTTAGAGTAAGTTCCGCAACGGGTATTAATAATTAATAGCCCAATTATTGGGCTCGAAACGGGTTCATTTATGTCGTTCGAAATGTAGGTACCTACTAGTAAGTGTAAAAAAACGGTAAATATCCTGATTGAAATACAGAAAACTTATTGTTGCAGTTGATGCTCATAATTCAAGTTCCAATGGTTTCAATTCCGTTAGCCAGTCCTAACGCTGTCCCTTATTTTGGGCTATGAGAAAATACCAAAGGTGTAAGAGATCTGTTATAATTAGACATGGTTGCAGGCTACCTTTTAAATTATTCTATTGTGGGGATTTAATCGATTAGTGTCGCTTGACTACCGTCTGGCCTCTATTACAGGTCATAGCTTGTTCACTACTTGAGTCGTTCATTCGTGCACCTTTCACGTTTACTCAATCTAACCTTTCACGTCTCAAAGGGCTCATATTATTTGATTAATATGAGGAGTACTGTACTCCTCCCCCTGTACTGTTCCCCTGTAACAGGGGAAATACATGTTACTTACCTCAGTTTTTTCGAAATGAAGGAACATAATGATGGTTCCTAAAGCTTTGGCACACGAGGAATCCGATGGCGAAAAACGTGTCCAAACGGGAGAAAATCGAGAGTGAGTAAAACCCCTACAATGGAAGAACGTGTTTATCAGGGCGGTCCCGAGGAAGAACGTGTCAACTTGTACTAGAAGAATGAGTGAAATGACCAAGAAACTCCGACTTCAGGGAAAAAAAAAAAAAAAAAAAAAAATTATTATTATTCTTTAAAGAAACTCCGACTTCAAAGGCAAAAAATTACTATCAATATGTGTCTCTAAAAATTATTAAAATAAAAAAATATTGAATCAATTAAAATTAAGTTAAAAGGCGTTGCCGCCTGTGGGGTGTATTGCCGCTTGTAGGACCCCCATTATTACAATTAATATTAATTAATTATGAATAGTAATCATAATTATGATCAAGGATCAAACCAATGGAACACAGAATTTGTTTTTCCGTGATTCCACAATGGGCTATTCTTGACGGAATAAACATACCGATAGAGTGGGGGGGGGGGGGGGGGGGGGGGGTTAAATTTTACGGACATCTTCAAACCAATTCACTCCCAGGTAAAACCACATTCTCCCAGTTAAAACCACCACGATTTCAAAGGCCAAGAATTATTTCAAAAACCTGCCTCACGGGTCATAATAATTATACGTTTTTCCCGTGTACAATTTGGGTTTTGCTCTATATTAGTTTTATAACATCTTGCCAATCAATTTTTTAATGATTTTGGTACTCACATTACGTGGAACGTACACTCCAAAGGAAAATGGCACACTGGCAGGAAAATAGTAATTCTGAAAATTCTGTAAAAGCTGAGTTAACACGTTTTTTGCCTGTACTGTATTATGATTTTCTTTAAAATATTCGGGTTTTTCGGAATTGTTTGTTACCACACATCCGTTCGCTGTTAGGTACTCTGTGCTACACATGCGAGACTTGCTTTGCTAAAGTTTGGACGTGAAAACCACGAAACTGAATTGAGACTAAGTCTCAATTCAGTTTCAAGTCATGATGTAAGGTCTCGAGGAACACCGTCATCACTAAAATTGATCAAACTTTGAAATTTTTTATTTAATCTAACTGATTACTGTATTAATGACTGTAGGTTTGATTTCATCTTCTTCGCCGAAGTGATGGTGTTTTGTAAGGTGCAACTCCGTACATAATACAATTTAATTAATTTTATTAGGATGCAGTTCTCCGCATCTTGTGCTTGGTAGGATCAATTGGAGAAGAGCGAGGGCATCCAGCGTCAAACCAGTAAAGCTTGTGGTTAGTGAAACTTCCAACAGGTTGCTCTGGCGTTTCCACCGAGGCCCAGTGCCGACTCGAGTGAGGATCATCGGCAGTAGTTTCAATTTTTTAAAAAGCTCACTTTCCAGTAACGAAAACACGATCGTGAACCTTCACTCCAGACGCAGGATAGCAAATTTAATAAAATTTTTGGCCATTCATTTGTATTTGTTTCTACACTTTTTGATATATACATAAACACATATACGACTTTTTCTCAACAAACAACACTTAAATCTATTCGTTAAACTTGTTTCAGGTTACATAAATTTTTACTTTTTGTTTCTCAAATATTATTCTGGTTTATTATTATCAACAGTCACAAAGCAGTTCGACCCCCATATCGGATTTCTTATTTTGATTTGAAACGTACATAACTATGTAAACATTTGAGAAAAATCACATTTTTAACTTAATTACAACTGGAACACATCCGTTTTCTAATAGAATATCTTTCAAGAATAACAAACAAACACTAAACTATAATTACGTAACGGAATTAGCAATCATACATGTAATGATTTATATGTACAAAAACCATGGTTCTAAAGTCTATTCTAGTTGTACCGATTTCACATGAGTGGTGATTCTTGCTTCGTATTGCAATGCAATAAAATCATAAAACTTATCAAAAATTATGTTTCAAAACTTTCCAAATGCTTTTATTGTACTTGTTGCTAATGTCATTTTTGAAGTAAAGAACAATTCCTCTTTTGTCAATAAAAATAGAATTGTAGAACTTATAGGTATTTTATCATTTTCCTTAACGTTAGTGGTAACATTATTTGCATTGGTAACTTTTATCCATTAATTACATATCTACGTTGTTTTCCTCACCGATCGGTTAAGTTTCTTCTGATAATTTTTCAACGCTTACACAATGCTTTAAGCCACCGCCTTATAACCTATGAAATTTATTATTGCATTTCTACACTTCGTTTTAATGATTTTTTTTTTTATACTTCATTTTCACAAAGCTACTTTCATGAGTTTTATGCGTACACACAAACGGATTACTGGTAGGATTATATCGCATATAGATTCATTACGGGGTTTGGTTTAGAACGAAATAACACAGATCACCTAAACCTAAACAATGTTTGGCTTGTTTGGGTATGTCACCGTGTAAACGCAACAGTTGCTGTGTCAGGAACGTTTGATTGTGTCAAAAAGTATTGTACTGAATATCTGCAAGCGTACCATTTAGGATTTGAGTTTAATGGGATCATGACTTGGCCTACGCTTGATCCAAAGATATATTGTTTTTCTACAAAAATAAGCGCATCGAACCACAAAATAATTTCAAAAAAGAAAAATATGCTCTTTTCCCAGGAAGTTCAAGTACCATATTTACACTAAGCTAAAAAAGTTCCGCCCTGAGAGCTCGACAGATTTTGATATATTTTGAAAAAACTCGCAACAAAAATAAATCGCCGCTATCCTTTTATCACAAAAAATAAACGATTTTACTCCCGATAACACCAACATGCATTTTTTTCCAATGTACACCGAGATGGTAAGCCATGAAGTCCATCTCTTCCAGTGCCAACCTGTTTTTTTTTTCAGATGCAGTATTTCTTTAAAATTTTAATGATTAATCTGTTAATGAAAGTGGAGCCCTTAAATGGAGCTGAGGATTACTTTCCATAGCCAATTTAACTTTAGAACATGAGGTGAAAGAGGTTGGCACTGTAGTATCTCAAGGTTTACTCTACCTAATCTATACTGCGGCAGTTACCCCCAATCTACACTTTACGATATTTTTACAGCCACATTTTATTTTTCATTATTTCACTCTTTGACGAAAAATACACATCTATGTAGTGTTTGTGGTAGGCAGTTTTTTTTCTTCAAGTATGTACAATTTTGAATACTCCGCTATATTTAAAAAGAGATTATTTCACCACTGGCCTTCGGGACGTCAATTTTTTCTTAACTAGCGACGGAAAAAAAAGCATCCGTCCAAAAACCTTTCATGGCGAGATCTTTCACAACCAGTCGGTAAACGCCGTTATGATACACATTCCTTAAACATGTAGTACGTCACAAAGCAAATTTGTAGATTTCATGAACTTAGACGATTCGGTTGGACTTATCCTAACAATCGTTCAATGCGTTAAAAAATAAAGTCGGTTAGATTGCATTATTGCCTCACATATTATGACTCTGAAATCTCTCAAAAATTAACCACTCGAAAACCTGTAGTGAACAAATCCTTGAATCACGTTTTGATCCACTACATTATCAAACAATTTAAAATGTACAAAATCACAACTAAATGGAAGACATATGAACATTTAGAACCATCTTTTCAAGTACACCTATGTAAACGGTAATAAGTACCGATTTCATTATTGCTAAGTTTCTTGTATATGGAAGACGTCGATTTGTGTGTTATTTTTTGTGAATTAAAACAAGGAAGAAGAATACACACACGAAAAGCTAATAAACAGCTTAATCTTAAGGGTGACACAGGGGTGGTGCGTTGTTTTTTCTACTGGATGACTAACTAGATTTATGCTTCTTATATCTTAGTAAATGAACGGCTGGTTGAGGATGTTGTCTCGGGGTTTTTACAGTTCCGAGCCTAACCGGTCCATTTCGGCGAGCATGAAGTCGACGTCGTCTTTTTGGACGGCGGCCGAGCTGAAGATGCTTCGGAAAAAGTTGGGCCGCTTGTCGTCAGGTTGATAGCCGACCATCATCGTCCCTTGTTCCATCATGCGGGCTTTGAGGATCGGGCAGATCTGGAGAAACCAAATAGCCGTTGACGTCATCACTTTTAGTGTCGTTTGAAATTTTACTGTGAGGACATTTACGGTACCTTGGCCAATTCAGTGGTTCGCTGCTGATTGTGTGGCTGGCCTCTCAGCCTCTTCGGGATGTACCAGAAGCTAACGTTGACGCATTCCGGCTCAAGGATGAGGAAAAATTTGTCTTTTTCTTCCCGGATTCTCTGCACCAGATACTCGGCCATTTCCATCAAATGGTCCATGTGAACCTCAAAGCCGTTCAACCCCTGCAATGGTATTATAGTGAAGTTAGTATCTATAGTTAGGTTATTTTTGAGTTTTACTCGTCTTAACCTACCTTAGCCCGGAATTGAAGCCACAGCTTGAAAATGTCGTTGTGGCGACCGCATTGTATCACTTTGTCACCAGTGTCGTACTTGATGTCGTATAGTTTATCTGTCATGAAAAGGTAGTCAGCGGACATCTGGTTACAGCTCAACAACAACCCCTGAAAAAACAATCAACTTCTTTGAAGCCACTTTTCTTTCCGATTAAATTATCTATATAGGTTTTACCTATCGGCTTACTTCAGTTTTGAAGTGAATAGTCGAGCACTGCAGGAGGGTTCCCATAAGCTTATGAGGATTCCATGTGACGGAGTCAGCCCTGAAAATTAAATTTAGATAAAATATTTTCGACAATGTGGAACTGTAACCAATGCGACCGACAATACAATACGAATTTTAAAAAATTAAAAAAAGAGTTTGCTCTGTGAATTACTCAGAACGGAGGGAAGTCTGACTTGGAAACCCACTCGTCTACTATTGGGAAGAAGTGGGTTCCAAGGATGTGAACTGATGACGACAGTCCGAGTCCCTGCTACTTAAAGCGATCTTATCACAACCCCAAATACAGAAATCAGCTGAGCATTGTTCAATAGCGCTCCTTTGCCGCCACCTTTTTTTCCCTATTAGAGAAAATCCGTTTATAGCAAATTTCTCATCTTTGGTCATTCTAAAATTATGGGCCTTTTTGAGGTAACGAAAAAAGTGAAAATGAAAAGTTGATTTTTTACATTTTGTTGGTTCCTAGAGTTTCTGTAGGGTCTCCTCAGTAATACCCTGAAGTGGGACCACACTTTACCTCGTAGTTTTTGAACTATTTAATTTTAAATATTTTGGCTATTTTACCACATTGTAGGGCGTGAGAATAATTTGTAGGTTGTGAGATAAACTCCAAATCCATTTTTCTTTCTTTTAACCCGTTTTATTTTCAACAATGTAACAATATCAAAAGTATGACAAATACAACCTTTTGAGCTTGTTGATCACAAATGAGTGTCAATAACAACTAGCATACCGATTTTCGGAAATTCTTAGCGACTATAATATACCCACCGCGCTTGGTAAGGACCAATAATTGGTCCTAGTATTGATGAGCTGGGATCCTGCCTCCTGTAAACCACTTGTGCCTGAAATGCTGGAATGGTTGGAGGCGTAACATCTTAATGTTTTTTACGACCTATCCGTACGACTAGAGAAACATTGAGGTGGGTCCCGACTGTACCTAGGCTCATGTTGAGATGGGTTTCATAGGCCATGGAGGATACATTGAAGTGGATCCCATTCCAGCAGTTATTTAGCAACGACCCAGGAGACTGATGGTGACATTTCTAACGTTATCCCTAATAACTTTGATAAAGCGACAAAAGTAGGTAGGTAACTCCTCGTCTATGTCCCCAACAAGAGCAAACATTAAAGGTTTGCTCAAATTTTGATCTGGCGTTCTTTTTAGGCAGCCCCGACTCCGTCAGGAGGTCCCTTCCCGTGTCCAGATTCCGTGTAATAATAATAATTATTATTGCAATTATTGCTTTGTAATTCCACGTTGTGATTTCCACTGCAATAATTGCAGTCAATTATTGACTATTGAAGCGACTTTGCCAGAAGGTAAAATATTGTTTTATTTCGATACTGTGGGGTAGGGATGTCCGTAAAAAAGTGGAGAACTCGCACATTTAGAAGAGAATCTGTTCTATATCTGATATGGAATCAAACAAACTAATTCCGAGACGGTCTAGTTAAAAATTTTAACAGTTAAATTTTTTTTAACTATTTAACTATATTTAATATGGACCTCACTCTACATCAATTTTGAACATGAAAACGCTGCAAATTTTACACAAGGGTTATGAAGAAGAATTATTCATTGATATAGGTTACTTGTGTGAAAATTAACTCACACAGTCAATAAAAATATATTTTTGAAAAGAAAAAAAATTGTAATAATTACTACTTGGTACTAAAAAAATACTGTAACACTTATTGTTCAAACTAGGGCTAGAAAAATGGATTATGCGTCCAAAATTACTCGAAAAATATTTGACCTCCTGGGATCCTTCAAAAATCCCATTTGTCGCCCCATGAGAACCCAATAGATCCCCACGGTGAAATCGAATCGTTCTGAGACCCCCGAAAATGGATTCTACGTCCAAAGATACATCGAAAACTACACCTAACTCGACCCCATAGCCAGAAACCTTTTAAAAAAAACCTCTCATAGCCCCTTTTTAGCCCCATAGAGCCCCACGGGTTTGGGCGATCGGGCTGAAAACCTTGCGGGCACAACAAGATGGTAATCCGAGTATTTTTTTCAAATTTTCAGATGTTAATAAAATCCTACTGCCCAAAACGGCTCGGACGGCGGGCGGACATTTCGTTTTTGAAATCTTGACATCTTGAAACGTGTAATGTGAAATTTTGAGGCCGATCTGAATTTTGGACCTCCGTCGCGATTACATAGGTGTATGATGCCAAGAATAATGACTCAAAAGCCAGCATTTACAATGAAAACGAGTGTGATCGCATTCGGAAAATTCTACTTCTCACACCCTACAATTATTCTCACAACCTGCAATCTCGACTTTCCTCACTTTTGTAGGGCGTGAGGGTTGTAGGGCGTGAGATTTCTCATGTTTTCAGTGCGTGCTGTCCACAAGAGGGGATATTTTGGACAGGAAAAAATTACATGCAAATGATACATCAATATCTATAGTAACTAACTGTAATTATCAATTTAAACTAATTATTAAATTAATTTGGTCGTTGTAGGTTGTGAGAAAGTATAAAACCACGCTCAAGAAATTGAGGATTAACCGATTTTTGCTGCAGACAGCCCACGACTAAGCTGATCATCAAGTGGGTGCTTGGGAAGCCATGATGTAACAGTGTTGGATCCTCCTAATTTCATTGCGAAATTTAACTTTCCCTGGTTTTGGGGGGAGATTTAAAAAAATTGTAGGTCGTGAGATCAAAACCATGTGACAGACGAAAACCGGTATGAAAGTACAGTCCAGAGACGGATTTTATCTTCAACCTTCACTTATTATTGAAGAGGAAAGTAACCCGAGTCTAAAATATTTTTGCTGTTTTTTAAAACGGGGTTTAAAGGGCTCAAAATAATTTTAGAAGTAGACAACCTATACCTTGTGACAGTTGTAGGTCGTGAGAATTGGGTTATTCAGCTTAGCCTGATTAAATTTGTGATCACCTATTGATACAAAATTGAGAGTATTCATGTAGAAGCTGTAATGTTACCTCCCCCAGAAAAAGAAAAAAATATCTAGCTCGAACGGTATAGGCGTGAAGGCTTTGTGACATGAAAAGTCCCATAATTTTAGAATGACCCTCTTATATTTTTCAGTATTATTTTCCCACGCTTGATTAAAGATTCTGTTTTTCATTAAGGCAAGCCCCCGGACCCCCCCGGATGCAATTTGCTAGGAGCCTATGGCCAAAATTCAAGAAACATGGAACATGCTTTATTAACCAAATCTATTGTGGCGTGATGGAAAAGTAACTGCCTGACGCCGAACAAGTGGCCTGACGGTGAGACAAGTGAGGATGCCGAACTAGTGGCCTAACGTAAGAAAGGCGAGGGCGCCGCACTAGTGGCCTAACGCTAAGACAAGTGAGGATGCCGAAATAGTGGCCTAACCGTAAGACAAGTGAGGATGCCAAACTAATGGGACCACTTGGATCCTATATACAGGATAGAGGATTCTATGTATAGGATGTTGGGTCTTAAGTAAAGGACACGGGATTCTATATAAAGGATATAGGATCTTATGTACAGAATCTCATATCCTATTTAATATATAGAATCCCATGTCCTATATCGTGTATACCCTGTGAATAGGATACTATATCCTATATAATATATATAATATACAGCCTATATTGTGGGCTGTATACAGCCTATGCTAAAGCATGTTCCATGCTGAAAATCTAGTCTTGCCAAACATAAGGCAAGGCAAGATTCGGAAACGTTCCCTACCACGAAAGCTGTCTTTGGAATGCCTTATGAAGACCAGGAACCCAGAAAAACCAATAATACGAGGGAGAGCCAATTCGGGAAGAAAAAAAATCTCATATCAATTGGCCAGGCCTATTGAGACCATTGAACCGTAGCGAACATAGAGCGTGATCCTTCATCCTTCCCCCTTCGCTACCAAAACTCTAAAAGCTGCCAAAACATTATAAAAGGCAGCAGGCAATTTTGAAAGCCCCCCGACCAAACTCAAGCCCCTGGCTCGGTTTCGGGAATGTCGTTAACGCCGAAAGGCCTTCAAACTCTCGAGACAAATTGAAAGGCGGCGTAATTTATTACCATAATGTGGGGGTTGAGGGATTATTCCTGACTGCACGGGGTTCAATAAGGGGAGGCTCTTGTAAACAACAGGAAAAACAAAGATGCTGAGTTACAGGCCAGGTTGAAATGTTGAAATCCACAATAATTTTTACAGGATTGATTCAGTCCTTGTAGTCGGCAATGAAAAATAGTTGTTTCGTTCAATCAGAAGGAACCATGGTGGTTGGTTGTGCACAAGGGTTAATTATTATTTTATGTAAGTGAATTGGGCAAAATTAATATTATGTCAATAAAAAAATTAATCTGAAAACAATTAAAAAAATTTACGTGAAATGTTTCGATAGATTTGAACAGGAGCGATAATATCATTACGAGATAATGATTATTAGCTCACTCAGCTGATCTGGTTGGAGCCCGTCATGTCATTCTCGAATGACGAGTCTCGTTCTGTCTCAGGGAGACCCAATTTCAGCTTTCTAGGGTGAACACTACCACTAGGTATCGAACGAGGAGAGAATTTAGCTGCAAAAACCCCTCCCGTAATCCCTTTTCCCCCAAGGGTTTGGGCGATCGGGCTGAAAACTTAGCGGGCACAGCTAGATGGCGAACCGAGTACATATTTAGTCAAAATTTCATGATTAGTCATCATGTACCTGTATGTTCAAAGAAAAAACTAGGTAACTATTCGTTATCAAAAAGCGAGTAGTAGAGGTCTAAGGCCATGTGGGAGAGGTCGGGGGTTGGCTGGCTTTAGCCAGCAGGGAGTGCCCCTAGTTGTAGTAATTGTTTCTTCCCGATTGCGCAGGTCAGATGAATCGGAAACGTCGAGCAACTTTGAAGTATGTATAATAATTATACATACTTCAAAGTTGCTCGAATTATTCAGAAATACCCACTCCAGTAACGTCAGTATTAAATAAATTGTATTTGTGCATAAGAAGAATAAACCAAAATAAAATACAGTGATGATTTTTGAATAATTTCGAAACAATTTGAAACCGCCAATCTAAATTTTAACAGCCATTTTGCACTACAGATTTCTTTTTCGAAATTGAGGAAAAAACTCCAAATCCAAATAAATGCACATTTGCAGAAGGTGGGAGGTTGATTTCAATTAAGCTAAAGTTTTTTCCCCCATAAAATCCATCAATCTTGTGCAGACTGCATTGTAATCCAAACAGGAAAGGGCCACTAGGCGTTGGCTCAGCCTCAATTATAAATTTGCGGCCAGAATAAACCGTCGGCTATCAAAAAGGGGCGCTGTGTATAATTAATAGCAATTCACTCTAGCATCTGAGCCTTTAGGACCCCCCTCAGGAGGTTTTCCTATGCAGACATTAGAATTCAATTAAGCAGATTTGTGGAGGCTGTATAACACCCCTGTGTTGGGGGACGGTGTGGGGTATGGCCTTCTGGGATGGGAAGGGCGTATAATGGTTTATACGAGGGAAAGGCGGATCAACTTGAGTTTGACTCGTATATCACTTTGAGGTGTGTAGCCGACGTGGTGAGGAGATTGAGGGTATAAAAACTGCCTTTGGAGGTTTTGCCTTAGCAGTTGGTGATCCATAAAACTGCATCAAAGTAGCTTGAAGGTGACCCAATCCAATAATTTGTTTTGTACACACATTGCGTTTTTTTCAGGTGAGTTATTGCTCTTACCAAGTCTGAGAAGAGCAACGAGTCTAATCATAGTGTAAGGTTCTTGCCCTTTCAAATAGTTAACATGTTACCGAACGCTTATTCGAAATCCACATTACCATCCGTCGGATTAAGCCAAAATCCGAAGATTAAGTGCACTTGCCCTCTAAGTGCACTTTGCCCCTTTGATAGGGTGGGTATTGGCAGGAGGGTTTTCGGGGGGTAATGCGCTAAGAATTAATCTCCCCGGTAAACATCCTGCACTTTCCGGTCTGCCGCACCCCCAAAGGCTCACCCCTCCGGACACTAATTCTGCCGTATTCTATTCTATGGACCTTACACACATTCAGCTGTACGTTGAACAACGCCTGTGACGTTAACTCAAACGTTGGTAGTATCCCGTGGAGCTGTGACTGACAGATCAGAGTAATGGCTTTGAGATAGATGGTCCTTAGTCTCTCCAGAACTGTCATCACTTCAGTCAACAGCTGCATTTAAAAATAAGGCACTTCAAATAACCTGGGCACCAAAATAAAACCTAAGAGTTCTTCGTCACCTCCATCACAGTGAGCTGCCCTTTAATTAACAATGTTTACAACTATGGGAAGGCCCAACTGCCACAGAGATTTTTGAGAAGCGCCCTTATTTGAACTCGATGAGCAAAACAAGTGCAAACTCTCTCATACCCCCATCCCCTTTCAACCCCTAAAACCCCCGCGGAATCAGCACTTTCCATTAGGAGCAAACTCGCACGGTGAGAGGGAAAACGGCAGGTCTGATTGATCTGGTGAGTGGAAACCGTGAAAAATACCAATACGAGGTGAACCATGAAGAAATGATGGTACATTATCCCACCTCTTCACTGTAGTTTACAAAAAAAAAGAAAGAAATTAAAAAAGCATGCTGACAATTTTCAATTACTGGTAGGTACCTTTCAACTCCTGAAAATCGAGGATTACGATATTTCTTGGAGAGAAGAAGACCACCTCCCCAAGCAGCCTGAAACAACATAAAAAAGACGCACAAATTTAAAAATACTGAATGTCATGGGGTAGTACAGGTGCCCATTGGGAAAAAATGCCATTAGCACGCCCCAATAGGAACTGTTTTATAGAAGCTCATAAACCTGTAATTCTTTCAAATAATTTTTCAATAAGAATTACAGAAAAGAAAGTTCACGGGGGTCATGATTTTCAGGGGCAATTTTTAATCGTTCGTACAGTTTAATATTAATGACAATTAGGTAACCTACTTAGAATTAATTTATTGGCCTTCGTCATCTTTCAGGTTGTACGTAGGTACCTATGCTGCTCAGACTTATGATCATGAAATCGCACCTCTGGTAACTTTCTGTGTTTACGGTCAATCGGCTCTATCTCCGACCTTTATTTGGCCCTAACTAAGGTCTGTATTTACAGTCAATCGGGCCTTCTTCACATTTACTTGGCCCTGACTGAGACCTGTATTTTCAGTCAATCGGGTCTATTTCACCTTTATTTGGCCCTAACTGAGGCTAAAAATCCCGATAAATTTTTTTCTTCGCGTCATCTACGCTCATGAGAATTAGGTTCAGCAAAATTCGTACTCCAAATAAGGTTAGATCAATAAAAGAACGATTTCAAAACTCACATCGATGTGGAGCCACATTTTGTATTTTGCACAGACGTCGGCAATTTCATTGATGGGGTCGAAGGCTCCCAGTACGGTCGTACCAGAGGTACAGTTGACGAAAAATGGAATGTGTCCCTTGGCCTTCCTTTCTTGAACTAGACGTTCCAGTTCGGAGACAATCATGCGGCCACTGAAATTTCCAATCAGTTTAATGATTTTATCAGAAATAAACCAAAGAGGGAACAAATGAAAATGAAAACAATTAAGGGCAGCTATAAAACTGAATCCCCACCATAACTACCAATTTTCTTCCCCTGAGTGTTTTATCCGAGGATTTTTTCCCTTTCACCCTCATCTCAAACTGACGGTTTTTGAAGGTCCCCAGGGAGTCTTACCAGTTCCCGCGGGAGGCTTTAGGCGCCCCCTCGGCCACCTCTCGGGTGAATACCCTATTTACTCGTCATCACGGGATATCGCACCCCGACAGTATCTTTTGAAGCCCACGTTGAGAGAGTGCACAAGCGCTGACAAGATAATCTCTGGTTTTCCCATTTACTGCGTTGGTAGGGGATCACGTGAACCATGAAAACAGGAGAGGCAGCTAGCTGTTTGATATTCCCTCGACCTATTCTCCTTCTATTTTATGTGGGTTTTTTGACTTACTGTTCGTCTGATGGAACTTCAACGCAGTTGTCAGTACCCAAACCACAAACCGCAGCGCAGCTCTTTATGGAATAATGGCACTAAAAATATATAGAAAAATCGTGATAGGTAATGGTTTTTTTACTTAATACATTTTATTGAAATATTCCATTTCCAAATCTGAAAACCAAGAGGGGCCCTCCAGTACCTAACACAAATTGTAAAATACTCACCTGGTCAGATGTGAACATGACGAGTTGAGCACCGAGTGAAGATTGTCCCTTCTCTTTGTAAGTAGGAAACATGTGATGCCTGGCGGCCAAGAAAGCGTACAGGTTGGACACAGACCCACCTGAAAATTCATTCAAGTTGTATATCTTATACCCAAGGATGTATTTACGGTTTATTTCTTCAACTGGCAGCTTACCAGGAGCCAAAATGGAATCGCCTGTTTTCCATCCGATGATTTCTCGCATTTTAGAGAGGACGACTTCTTCCATCAGGATGAAAACGGGGGCGATCTCGTAGGTGAACATGTTGGTGTTGGCAGTCGCCGTCAACCACTCCCCGGCCATTGAGACCAGGTCCAGCCCGCACGAGAGTTGGTTGAAGAAATGGGGGTGACCTGAAAAAAAAAAAAGCTATTGCCAGGGCCATCCATCAAATCTCTCCCTCGCCCAATATTATCAACAAAGTGCACAGTATGTAGAGTGTGAGAATGCAAAAATGGGGGGTTGCTTTCAACCTCAAGAGGATATTCCCTGGCAGAGCTGAAAGATTTGGGTCCGGAAGCGACGAAGGGGTTTGAGGTCTGTATAAATACGTTAGAGATAGTGGGCACGTGCCAGTTTGCAGATACCGCCTAACCTTTTCTTCCGGTTTCTCAAACGGATGCGAACATCCCCCTGTGTCACGAAGGGGTGGCGGAGCATATTGAATAGCCACGCCGCAAATCAAATCAAGTGTGTGATAATCACTAGGGTGGAGTGTCAGAATAAACACGAGGGAAACGCGGCCAATCGTGGTGGGAGGGGGGTCCAGGATGGATCAGGAAAGTTTGATTGTTTAAAACTAAAACCTGACCGTGTATATCTGTTTTCCAATCTAAATGGAATAATACACCTATGTATTCGCGAGGGGGTTCGAAAATTTTGATCGGCTTCAAAATTTGACATTACATGTTTCAAGATGACATCTACACAATGGCTAGATTCCAAAAATGAAACGCCCCTCCGCCGACCAGGCCGTTTTGGGCAGTAGGAATTTTTTAAACATCTGAAATTTTGACAAAATACTCGGTTTACCATCTAGTTATGTTTCCAAGATGTTCAAACCCACGGGCTCTGTGAGACTAAAACGCTACAGGAGGGGTTTTTTAAGGTCGAGTGGGTTGTTCACAGAAGCATTCGATTTTTATGGTACTCCCCTCGTATGTTACCTACTTACCAGGAACTCGATATCTAACGGCCATGTTTAAAATCCCGTCATATTTTCTCGGGCGATCATGATAATGAACTACGACTCGCGAAGTTCCAAGAGATAGTAAAGAACCAGAGATAGTTTTAATGATAGATCATTTAAAAAAATATCGATATGCCTCGATATTCCCCGCTTGATATACCTATCTGAGCACGATATATAGACGTTTCAAAACATCGATATTATTTCTATCGATTTACTTGTATGCGATACCCATCTATATCCCGTACTAAGATGATTGTACTGAGTGGATTCCTTTTTCCGTGGAAAAATGTAACACTGTTTCACTTCTCAATGCCACACAAGTTTTTAAATTTGTGTCTCTTCTCGATGAAAACATGTACATTGCTTGAGTTGATGTCTGCTTTACTTATGTCTTTCTCGAAAATGAATTTCCTACTCTATGAAAAATTTACTTTGTTTGAATGTATCACTACCGTATACTAAATTTTCCTATGTCTTAGACATACGCGTACCTACTATTGTATAGTGAACAATTGTATATTATAGCATACCAAATCCTATGTAACGGTGACTCCGTAGACTGAAATTTGAATCCTACCCTCCCCTTTAGATTTCTCCCCACAAGATGTCGCAAGGGATGAGATCACGTCCCCCGCAATATGGTAGCTATCTAATATTGAATATCTTCCCTCTTTTCAGTTATGAACGAGCACCGCAATCTAGTTAGTGTCATCAGCACCGAGAAGTTATTAGGGTGGGAGGAATGTTTTGAAGGCAACTCCCTCCCTCCACTGAAGTAATACTGTTAACTCGGCCACAAAACGGCTCTGATTGCCTTCCTGGATTCAATTAGATCTACTCCTGTGACCCTCGTGTACTTTCCCCATGTCTCTTGACATTCCATTCATACAGTTTGAGAATAGCCTGCGAGATTAGGTTTAGGATTCTGGATATGAAAAAATAAGGGATGCTAAGGGAGGGGATGACGTGTCTGGCGGTTTCAGTATCAAAAACCACTGCTAAAAGACACTGAAGTTTTGGGCGTATGAGCGTTTACTCTTGTTCCTATAAAAGAGTACTATTTACTCCCACAGCTTTACGTCAAGGGGAAGTTTGAGGTTTACTCCCCACATATTTCCTTACCCGGTATATTTGAGAATAATATTCGTAACTTGGAGGCATGTACATTGTACATGCCAGACATACATTTTTGTCCCTAGTTATTCCTCATGACTGTCAAATCGGGGAAAGTGACGTAAGGCAAATGGAAAGTGATAGATAATTGTTGAAATTGTGATACGTACGGGCAAAAGTGTGCAATGGTTTTGACCAAAACTTTTGTTTCTGCATTAAGACGTGTTTAAAGTTGAGTTCCTACTCCATGGGAAAATTTAACGCTATTCGATATAAAAGCAAATCGCTTCCTAAGGCTAAATTTCACAGAAGCAGTCAGATTTGTGTCCATACTTGAGCTCTCTCAATGAGAGCAGGTACATAATATGTACATAATATTATCTCTATAGAGAATACTCTTCCGAACAGTGTCACTGAAAACACATGTCCCTACTCTATGCAAAGGTGTACGGAATTTAATAATACTGTATGCCAAATGTCTTTTTAAAGTCTTTAAAATGTATCCCTACTGGATTTTTTTTCTTAACTTGTTTCCGCATTAAGAAGTGTTCAGGTACAGTTGAGCTCTTACTGCAAGGAAAAATTTTACGCTATTCGAGCTTGCATCACTTCTTCATGCATAATTTCACCAGTCTTCTAATTAGTATCCCTTCTCGATGAAAACATCATACGCAATTAAAATTTTTTTTACGAATCACTTCTGTATGTTAAATTTTCCAGAAGACGTTTAATTTGTTGCCTCACTGTATGAAAGAATGAGGAACTTTTTGAGCTATTATCACAACCTAATTTTAATGATTAATATGAAATTATTTTACAGAAGCATTCGAATTTGTATCGGAACTCTACGGAAAAGCTCACACTATGCGAGCTAAGGTTTGTTCCTGGAGCCTGAGTGTAAGTTGAGGGTGAGTGTAAGCGTGAGGGGATGTATACCTACTTATAAGTGTGGTTGTGATTTTTACAAGGATATCAAAAATTAACTCAAGTACACAAACATTTGTGCACTTGACACTTTTGAGTCAGGAAATAAGAGATATGGCCAGGTTACACAAGGTAAGTTGAAGAGGCGGTGCCTCCAAAATGTGAGCAAGTGTGAGCAGCTTACATCGCCTCACACCCCTAGAACAGCAAAATTTAATTCGATCCTCACATGTCACTCCTGGAACTGCGAGTTGGTGGGCGTGGGCAACGAAACGTAGCACTGCGCAAGCGCAAGCTCCTCACATTGCTTCACACTCACATGTGTGTATACCAAGAACAAACCTCTTGTATCACTACCTACTCTTTGCAAAGGTTTATACAAATCAATACTGCCTATTTGAGTTTCCATCAAAATTATATGCCGAATTTATGTCAAAAGTATTCAAATTGGTGTCCTCACCTACCATACTTGTGTACAGACTGTTCACCTATTATAAACGTTCAAACCCACTTATTTTTCTCAGAAGCGTTTTGGGTGCCTAGCCATTGTGCCAATTTTGTGCCCACAGCCATAGAATTTTTTTGAAGTATGGGATCCGATAGGGGTGTAAACGATCAAACTCCCTTTTGACTCGTGATGGTAAAGGAGGTTAATTAGGAGGTTTTGACGCAAATTTGTGAGTAAAAAAAAAAAAAAATTAATTTGTTATTGGGGTTAGTTGGTAAGATCAGAGCAGCGGTTTCAGTTCATCCCGGCTAACGTCCAAGCTTATCATGTTTTTTTTTACATTTCTGGAGAGATAATAATCTTTTGATGAGATATTATTTTTTATTGTAATGACTTTTACATGTTTATAAAATAAACGTGCTTTCTATCTATCTACCATGCCGAGGGTACTGAAGGAGAAACGCTCTAATCAGGCCCTCTGCACCAGGGAACACCCTCGACATCCCAAGTTTACGGGAAATAGCCTGCAACTCCCGGTCATCTCCACCAACGAAGACAAACTTGAGGAAGCGCCTTCGGATCTGCCCATCACACAACACAATTTTAAATTTAACTAGAACTGTAGGTACACATTACATGATTATTTTGGGTTCAGTTCCTATTATAATATAATTTCCTCTACTGTTCTCGGTATTTGTTGATATTCCGCAAGAAACCACCATTGGATGAAAAGAATGTCTCGATTTCTCAAAGACGACAGATGTTTCTAATTGGGGGCCTTAGGTGCAATCTAACGGCAATCATCCGCCTCCCCGACTCCGGATGAAGCTGAGGGTATTGTGAGGGTTTTTCTACTTCCAGTTGCACGAAAGGGGGAACATTGGAGGGTTTTGGCGTATAAAATGTGAGGAGTTGGGGCTGTTCGAGACGGGCGAGCGAGGGGCTATTAACTCCGGCTTACGTCACTTTTACTGTACGAAACTACTCTGACTGTTTTCGGCTTGGCTGGACAATACTCAACCCCCTCTATGGATTTAGCTGGCGTTTCTAATCGCCTTAAACCTCTCCCACGCACTCACACGGACGAACACGCGTTGTCAGCCTAATAACAACACAACATTTGATGTGAATTAAAAACAAAGAAGGCAGCTTAATCCTGAAATAACTGTTATGCTTTATATGGGAACTGACCCCATTGGTTGTTATGTTTGCCTGAGTGAGTGTTCTTAACAATGTTGTGTGATGGGTTGAGTTCCAAAGGCGCCAAGTCCAAAATCAGCTGCATGCGGTCGGAGGATGTGTGTGGGCCACGTTAGTTTTTCCGGGGAACATGTTTGAAATATTAATATATAAGGGGTTCCTCAGGGTCTGCAACAGTTACTAATTAGTTACTAATGGTGGCAGTGGGAGCGAGGTGAATGAGCCGGTCCCTCCAATTCCTAGTCAGCTTTTAAGGAATGAAAAAACCACTGAAAAAAAGTACGAAAGCGCTTCTGGAAAAGGTACGGATGCGCTGGATCCACGAACGACAAAACGGACCGAACAGGCCGTGCTTCCTCGGGCAAGATGGTCGCGTCCCAAGTACAAGAAAAACCACTATTCCTTTGATTGGATTCATAACCAGTTCACCAGTAGTGATCGGATGAAGGTATGTCCTGTGCTAATGGCTTGTCAGATGGGCGTCAGCAGACGGAAGGATGGGGACCATGAGGTCAGGAATGACACCTGTCAACTCTTTTCCGGCATTAGAACTCGGAGGTAGAGGACTGCACCATAGCCCATCGTGAAAGATGGACAGATTTCAAGATAGATTACAAATCACTGCTATCCACTGAGTTGAGGATAAGCTTGGAACTACTGACCTATTTGCGGAGCTCAAAACCTCCTTGCTGTAGAAGCTTGACAACCTGCATCCACAACAGAGCGGACGTATGTGCTTTCCTACTAGAAGAAAGGAAGTTCTCATACTCGGCTCTGTCGTTATGATTTTTCTCTAAAAACTGGCGCAATCGTTCCTAAAAATTTGGCGCTTTCGTAATCAATCCGAGGGAGCGAACAGTGCAACTTCGTTAAAGCTATCCAAACACCATCTGCCCCCGCCTCGCCATACACCCCGATTCCCGATCCCCATGCTTAGAAGGTCGTCCAAGGTGGAGGCGAGCACTACAGAGAGCGACATTACAATGAGAGAATACTGGCAAATTCAACACGGCCAGAGAAGGAACGGCCCCCAGTTTCCCACGCACGAAAGGTTCACCGCAGAAGTACTTCTGTCTTTCCGCCGCTGATTTCTGTTACAGAGTAACTGAAAAGAGATTCACCATATCTTACTTACCAGTTCGGACTTGATATTTGAGAGTTCGGGCGCAATCGTCGATCAAAGTCTGGAGAGGCAGCCCGTCCTGAGGTATCGACAGGTCTAGCAGTTTCTTCATTTCTTCGGGATGGCGGAAGTCCAACACTTTGTGGTTCCTGTCGTTAGTTTCATTGACGAAATCCAAAAGGACTTCCGTCAATTGCTTGAGCATAGCCTCAGTTGTGGCCTTCCCGTTACGATCATGAGGATACAGATCTGAAACAACGAGGAAATACTTGCATTATTGTGACGACCGCCAGGCGGATTTGTGGATTTTTCACCAAACATTTTCTTTTGCCAGGAGATGTTAACTCGTCTCGACCAAGAACTGGATCTACATCAAGTATCCCCCACCCAAGAACCGTGTCAAGGGCTGTGGGTGGCCAGGAAAAGGCAGACTCATTTGCGGGTCTTATCCGGGCGATCTTCCACGTCAGTTTCCTCGGCGATTGAACTGTCATTCAATTGTCTGAGGAAAAGAGCCGTGTCGGGGCGGGAAGGCCGAGCCAGGAAATTGCAAGAAATGGAAAAACCGCTCAACCGCAAATGGGTTCCAGGCCGAAGGAATCCCCTCGCTAACCGGAGAGCAGCTTTGGTGCAGTTCCGTTCGCAACTGCAAATAATACTCACACAATGAAAAGAAAACGCTGAAACACAAAAGTGTTTCCTGTAATAAAGAAAATAAATGAAAATAACCTTTTAAAAGTCTGGAAATTAGAAAGGCTGGCAAAACGAAAACTTTATAGTGTAATTTGAATTAGTCTTCACTCAATACGTTCCCGTGTAGGTAACAGAGTTTCCAAAACTGAAGTGGCAGCGTTCAAAAATGAATCAGCGCTCGGTATCAGTCACAATAACCGGCAGGGGACTGGGTTGTGACCTTTATTGCTCGGCTGAGTGATACAAATCATCTCTCAAGCTGTGTCAAATGTGTCATCTGTAACTGACACGTCTGTTCCCCCTTCGTGAGAGGATGGCCGATAAGGACTCGACGT
Organism: Pilophorus perplexus; assembly: GCA_955831195.1. Lineage (NCBI taxonomy): Eukaryota > Metazoa > Arthropoda > Insecta > Hemiptera > Miridae > Pilophorus > Pilophorus perplexus. Next base: position 20,397,088 of record OY037016.1, read on the forward strand.
CCCCTACAGAGGCTCGATTTTCTGCAGGATCCTCGTGTTTGTTCAGAGCTCTACAAATGTTCCCAAACAGTACGTCTACGCTACACACAAAGATCTACTAGGTTTAAGCTACAATGTTTTGACGTGGATTAAATCCACAAGACAAAATTTAATTTTGTCGATACTTTTACTAAAAATCGATTAGATGTGAATAGTTCCATTTTGGAGAATCGGACATCCCTACAAGAAACACTTTTGGTGCCTTACTAAGGAAGGATGATGATGATGATAATCTGTTGTCAACATAGACATATCCACTCAAAATGAAAGATACATTTCTGTGAGATGATCTCCCAACTTCCTGAAATGACCTATTTTTCCACATCCACTAGAATCACTATAATCTAAATGGCGAGATATAATTTTGAAAGTACCTACTGTACTGCTTTCTGGCATGCGGTACTGCTGTGCATAAGTACCCTGGGAGACTCGAAAAATGTACATACTTCTTTCTGAAATTAGCGACTTAACATAGGTACTTTGAAAACAGAAAAATTTCTTCAAAAAATTAAATTTACTTCAAAAATTAATTAGTTTAGGTACATAATTAGGAATATTTTATGCTGAACAACTTGGATTTTGAAAAACAGTGAACAAGTAGGTTTTGGTACAGCATACGTACATGGCTGAACAGCCGTAACTGTAAACTTATTAAGGCAACAAAAAAGTGGATACTGAGTGGCTCAGCAACTTTAAATCAATATTCATTGGTATTTGATAAAATCGCAATGAAAAACAAGTTTACAACGATGGAAAAGCTGGCCGAGTGGTCAGAGGTAAGAACCATCGCTCGGTACAGGTGGCTTTTCATCAACATGGATTCAAAGAATTTGCCGTTGACCAACTTGAGAATTGTTCCCCCAATTAGTGCTCTGCCGTCCTGGGTCAATAAGTACTCCAATTAAAAACTATTTTCATCGATCAACAACTACTTGGGAGAAGAGAAGAGTCGTCTCTCAGTGGACATAAGAGAAGTAATGCAAGTTTCCAATAACTTTAATAAACCTGCCCTAAGATAATATCTTATTATTATAATATAATATATTATGGGAAATAAAAAATCCACTTATTGATGTACCAGCATGAAGTGTGGATACTCGATGACCTTTTTCTTTTCTTTTTCTTTACAAAAAGGAGAATAAAGTTTTCGTAGATTAAAATAACACACCGCTGTTGGCTTATGGCAACGATGCTGATTTGAATGGGCCGGATTGTTCTGGCTTCTGGGGTTTTTGAAGGGGGTGGGTGAATGATTATGGCTTTAATTAAAATCCAACAGAGACGGTTTTCACCCTCTGTGACGTCATTTAACATTCGTAGCTCAACCCGAGGGGTCGCACCAGATGCTCGGCATTCCTTTCCGCACAAATAACATCCCTTCCGTCCAAGTCCCGAATATTTCCGATGGGGATCTCCACCCCCTTGAATTCCGGAATGTTACCAACCCGTTATGCCTTTCAGTTCAAACAAACTGCTGAAAATCGCCATTCCGAGCTACTGACGAAGTTTTGAAGGAATTTTCTATTTGTGTCGTTAACTTGGAATGCGTACAAAAATGTAAACGAGATAATTCAAGTTGAGTTAAAATTTTGAAACAGGGGAAAATGTCGTGGCCCATTTTATTATCCCATTTCTGACTGACTTTGAAATTTCCTTTCGTTTTCTCAATAGGAGCATTTTGTTTACAAAGGAATAGAACTACGAAGGTGTATTTTGTTGGTTAACTCAACCTTCCGATCTCCCCCTTCAGAGTAACTGCAGATAGCCGAGCAAATAATCATAGGGATTTGAGAGTGTATCATTCCGAAAGGGAGAACTCGGATTATGTGAAAGATATATGACTGAAAGGCTAATCCCGAGGATTCTGTGGGGACAAATTGAATGCTTTTGCTCTTCTGGTTTTGCCTTGCGGGTTTTTTTTTCGGCGGGGGTTCTCCCCCATTCAAGGCCCGTCACTTCAGGCGAGAAGGGTATTTTTCTTCTTATAAGCTCAAATCCATCTGCCTATAAGGCCTAATGGATTTCAAAAGCCGTTTACTTTCAGTTCATTTCAATATTTCGGAGGATGTGGAGGTTGATTCAGTCTTCATTATCAGCCTACTTACGCCACATTGCCATCGATCGTATGGTACTCGTACTTCAATTTCTCAATGTCTCTGTTACGTGAGTACCTAAAAATTTCCTAAAAGGAAGATAATATCGGATTATGATCTGCTCGAAAATCCTGTAAATCATCATGGTACGATGGTATGGGAAAAGAAAATCTTTAAGTTATTAAATAAAACAGTACCTAAGTTCATAAATTATAAAACAGATAAGTTAGGTATCAGTAGGAATGCTCAAAATATATCGATATTTTTCCTTAAAAATCAATACATCGATATTATTTCTATTTTTTCATGAGCACAGTCTACTGCAAGCATTGATAAACGCACCCTCAGTTCCTGTGGAACCTCCAACTCTCTCACACTCCCTGAAAATGTGAACATAATCGGATGAAAACTCTGGAAGTTAAGGCTGCAATAGTAAAATTGAGAGAATTCCAAGTTAGCCAAAGTGCTGAGTGTGCTGCTAATGTAATCATGTCGAAACTCATGTGGGACCTCAGGGGGCCTCCTTGAAAATTTGAACAAAAAATCAAAACTGTTCAAGTTATGCTACTTTGAAGCATTTCAAATTAGCGCACTGCTTCGATCATGACGGTATTCATATGACCTTCACCACACACGGAACCAAATTAGTCAGGAATTCCTGAAACGAGAAATGCGAGTTGATTTTGGAGGACAACAATTCTTTGGATTCTGAATGACCTTCACTTAGTGAAGCTTCTGCTTCAGTAGGCTCAGAAGCAATGAATCCGAAACACCAGCCAGTGTATCTAGGATCTAAGAAGCGGTGTTTCCGAAATGGGCCCTGCAAATGAGGCTCGTGGACGAAATCCCCCCCCCCCCCCCCACAATTCACAGCTGTAGATTATTCAGCATCGTGATTTTCTGAAGGCTCTCGTTTTTATCCTCATCTTCCACTTGCTCGAATCTGACTTCAACAGCTGCTACCACCCCCTCTTTTCTCCTCTTGAAATGGTTAAAAAAGAAGGGGATTCTGGGGGTGGGCATGAGGGGAGGATTACACGGATAAAGCCCTTTGTCGACCCACATCGTTCTTCTCTTCCGCTCCCAACAGCATCCCTTCCCTTCGCTTCGCTTCAACTCCAAGGATGAAGGGGGTCGCCCAGTCTTTTTCTTGAGTTTGCACAGTGTGTTGCTTGTAAATTGCAGTTCTTTCGCCCTACACGTACGTTCTCCGAAGCAATTTTTCTTCTTTCCATTCGCCCTTTTCTTATTTCAATGCAGTCTTTCAAATATGCCTACACGCAAGATATCATATTTTACTAGGAGGGTATTGGCCGAAGTTGTGACAACTCCTCTGGTGGTGGTCTGAATTCCAGTATTATTTCATAGGTACACAGCTTCTTGTGATAGTTCCTGTGGGACGGATGTTGAGGGTGTCCATGCACAAAATGTGTTCCTAATTGATTGCTAGGTTCATCATTGATTGTGATGTTTGGGTGGCGGAAAGCCTCTAGTGTCACATCTAGGATTACACCGCCATTGTCTTTGAAGGAAGAGGAGGGGAGTGCATGAATATCCCTGCCCAGGGCATAACGCAAAGATCTGCTGGCCTGGAAGGTGATATCGATGCATAATTGGAGGATTCACGAGCCCCAGGTTGGCACGAACTGTCGTGTAGGCCTGTGGTGCACAGATCCTCGGAAGGGTGCAGAGGGGAATCTGATATCAAAGTTGAAGTGTCAAGCCCACAGTTTTACTTGGAATCAGCTGGCTGGCTTCCACAAATGAATTGTCACCAATGGCCTGGCCAGCTGACCCAGTATTACGAAGGTTCGATCGCCCGGCTCCTATAAGCGAATTATCGCCAATAGGGGCCTGTGCCTCGGACCCGCGCGAAACAATTGGTTCCACCGTCCTGGCATCCTCAGGTGAAGTGTCATCAGAGAATTCCTGGTCAGCCAGACCAACCAAAAATACACTGCGTTTTAAATTGTGATATGCTAATGAATTTAAGCGATCAGTGAAATGATTGGCGGCGAGATTTGGGACGGTCCGGGTCTTGGGCAGTGAGAAGCAGGAGCGCCCAATCTCGCCGCCGACTGCAGCACTTCCCGGGGCCTCTACAGTAGAAAAAACTGCGCTTACGTCGGGCTGGCGAGTTTAGAAGAAGAGTGGGGCCCTGAGTTCCCATAATGTTGACGCCTATGGCTGTTTCGGATTCCTATGTTCCTTCAATGGACGAATGTTACTAATGTGGTGTAGTCGAGAAGATTCGAGGAGGGAGGACGTGGATTTTGAAGGGGTGGCATAGAAAGTGAGAGACGTGCAATTAAGTGTCATTGTGGGGATTAATTGATGAGGTTGAAGGGCGCTCCGAGTTTGGTCCACGCGGGGAGGGATTTGTAGGCAGCAGAGAAGGGGTTGAACACGGGGCTATACAATGCTTTCGAAGGATACTACGACAGGAAGTTTTATGTATGTGCGTGGTGGGAGGGCTTTGAACACGACTGTCAACTGTGCCAAACCTTTAGTCAGTCAAAGTAACCAGAACAGAAGAAATTCGTGTTATCATTTCGTAAGACATTTCCCTACTCAAGCAACCTTGAACGCTTGTTTCCTTAACCAATGTGAGCTCCCATTTCTACACGTTCCTTGAGCTTTTAGGGAGCTTCCAGTGTGATTTGAGGGTGCCTGACTTCAAAATGAACGGCCCCTGGGGAGTCTGCACTTAATGGTCTGAATCCCGCACCTGTGGTCCCCCTCAGAGCTCCATATGGAACCAATGTTCTTGTTATGATGTAAATGAAAACACACCGTCCCCTCTCTAGTCCTTCTTTTTCACGTGACAGTTGGATTGAATTCTATTGACTCAGGAATATCGGGAAGAAAACCGTGTTGACTAACGGCAACATAATATTGTAGATTGATGGACCAACAAAAAATTGCAGCAGATTTTGGGATTTTCTAATCGATGCCAACTAATAGCTTGGTTTTGAGGAGCGAATTAAAAAAATAGCCCTACAGGTATGACATAATATAGTACATATTATGTACTATGACATAAACATACATTGTGTGTTTATGACTTAGTGAGACTTTTTCAGCAGATTTCAGCAAGTATGCGGTGATATCATTTGACCCCTAAACTGTAGAAATTTTTTTTCTTTCTGATTACGCCTCAGAATGACATAATCTAATAAAAATAGCCACAGATATGTTCATCCTGAGACATAGTCAGAAAAAAGAAAAACACTGAAAATTGTACACAACGGTTTGATATAAACTATCCAAAAATTATATCTAAATCAATATAAAATATTTAATAAAAAAAATTTAATCAATTGTTCAATTTAATAATTTAAACAGATTAAAAAAAAATTATTTCCTTGTAAAGTTTGTGAACGGATGTCGGACCCCGAAAAATGGATTATGGGTCCAAAATCGGAAATGGTCACCTCATTCGACTTCCTGGCACCCTTCAAAAGCTCCATTTATAGCCCCAAGAAAGCCTCATAGATCCTCACGGTGAAATCCGTTTGTTTGGGGACCCCCCAAAAATGGATTGTACGTCCATAAATAAATCGAAAACAACACCCCAGTCGATATCATACCCGAAAACCTGCAAAAACCCCTCTCGTAGCCCTTTTAGAGCCCCACGGGGTTGGGCGCTCGGGCTGAAAACCTTGCGGGCACAACTAGATGGTAAGTAAGTACATTGTCAAATTTCAGATTAAAAAAAAAAAAATCAAACTTTAGGTATGGGCAGTATACTGCCCAAAACAGACCGTAGGCGGACGGCGAACGGACATTGCGTTTTTTATTCTACACATTTTGAAACGTGTATTGAAAAATTTTGAGGCAGATCAAAATTTTCGACCTCCGACACGAATACATAGGGGTACGGATTAGCCGAGTGGTTACGAGCGTTAGCCAATTAGCGCTGCATTCTGATGAGGCCACGGGTTCGAATCCCGTTGAAGAGTCTTCGTATAAAACACTTCCTGGTCAACCCCAGGGGGAAATTAGCCTTAATATTATTGTAGTCGTAGTAGCATCATAAGACTGGTACATGTTACTGATATCAAATAAATTGATATTATATTTATAATATTTATAAAAATTGTATATTACCTATAATAATATATTTTATAATTGTATAATATTATTACTATAAAAATATTATAGTATAATATTTATAAAAATGTATAAATATTATTAACATTTAATTATTATTAAATTATTATGGGCCGGTTTCACCACCTCGAGTTAGGCTAACCCACGAGTTAGCGAAAAAATTGCGTTTCACCTGCAGTTGTCTCTTAGTTAGGTACCAGGACGGTAACTTCCACTTTTTTAACTTGCGGATTTTCGGAAGTTATCTCGTTAACTTGAAGTTACGTTGTTGTTGAAACATCATTACCCTAACTTGAGCTCTGACCTCAAAATAGCTAACTTGAACTTTAACATGAGGTTGGTGAAACCGGGTCTATATTAATAATATTAAATTATTATATTAATTAAATTAAAGAGCAGATCCTCAGAGTAAGATTTCAAGACACTCACAAAGAAGACCGAAAAGTAATACTTGAGCATGAATGGAGTACGTCAACCGAAAATGGCGTTTTTGAGCGCTCTTATTCCTCACCCTCAATGCCACCTCCTACTGTTTGTTATCGCGAGGCTCCCTGCAGAGCTCATTCAACATATCGCAGCCTTTTTCGTTCTTTCTTCCTTTGAAATGGTGCTCTTTGACATAGGCAGTGTTTTCATATCACACCTACGAGCCTCTCGGGGAAGTGTTGTCAGCGAGGGATGGATAGAAGATAATTATCGTCAGAATGAGGTAGCTAGTACCACGATTCCGTATGGCGTTGTTTCTGCCCTGCAAATCACATTTCGGCAGGCGTAAATTAATTTACCTGTGTACTTCTGGCCTGCGATCTTCTTGTCCAATTGATACTTCTTGTCGGCCATTTTGTTCTTTTTGTTCTTCTTCTTCTTCCTGGGGTGACCTACAAAATAAACAGAAGAGGCGGTTTGAGAATTTCAAGCGAAATCGATGGAAAAGCGCATGCGGCTTAATCCTGCGATTGCTGGTGGCGAGGGGGAGGGGGGTAGTGGATTAAGGTTATGACAAAGCTGAACGAGAGGGGGGATTGTTTCCTGACAGATTATCGGTCAAAAAGTTAAAATTGGCCCAAAATTGGTGAATGAAGTAAACGTCAGTTTAAAGGAAAGGGGGGGGGGGGGTTGCTGCAACTTTTACCCCTAATCCACTCCTTGTGAACCTATGCAATATTCAGTTGTTCCTTCTCAAATCTAAAAAAACTGGAAAGTGTTAAGTGGCGAAGCCCTTTTTAATTGGGGTTTGTCTCTGATAAAAGGGTGTTTGGACCCTATAGAGGAGCTAAGGCTTATGCAATTTAGGCCCGAGTGATTGATGGTGGCGGTTAATCCTTGGGATATTGAAGTAGGTCGTAGACCACATCTGGGATTTTCCAAAGGATAAGAAATACCGTTTTGAATGAACCTACGACGTTTTGCAAAGGTTTATTTGTATACAATTCAGACTATTTTTTCCATTAGCAGAGGAAAATCTAGAGTCAAAATCAAAAAACGATATCCATACTCACTATGAAAACGGCGGGCTGGCAGGAGCGGTGGCGACCGACTGGACGGGCAGAGGAACAGGCTGTATCGAACGGGGAAATTGGGGCAGAGGAGCGCCGCCTCCGCCTTACAAGGGACTACGCCCCCACGGGTACCGCCCCCGGGAGATCGATAAGCCCACGCGAGGGCACCCAAAGTTTTAATGCCGCCCCCCCCCGTCGGAAGTTCGCATTTTCATATCGGATCCGAAGTTTCGAGCGGCCCGCTCAAAGAGGACGCAGAAGAGGAGCAACCAGGAAGGAAAGGTCCCGTTCTGCCGAAATCAAAAAAATGTCTCATGAACGGCCCTAAGGCGTTATATTTTGGTTCATCATTCTCTGAATAATGTTTTCGCGACGGGAGTAAAAACTATTCATCGGGCACACATAAGAGTACTGGCTAACACATGATTTTACCTCTTTTGCTTCCGAGTCTGCAAGGCAGCGGAAGCAATGTTTTCATTTTTGAAATGGAAAAAAATTTCTTCTCCAAAATCAAAATTTGTAATCGCATTTTTAGCTTCAGAGCCTCCTGAACAAATTTGATTCCGTGTCTGTCTGTCCGCATTTCCTTGCCACAGCCATAAGTTATGGCCCATAACTTCCACAATTTTGATCGGATTTCAATGACATTTTCAGGGATAGTGCGGTTTCTTCCCTAGATGGTCTTACGGTACAAAGCTCCTTTCATATAATTGGATAAAATAACATAGGTTTACAAAAAAAAGGTCAATCTCAGGCGCCGCAGAAAAAACCATCAAACTCTATGGTTTTTGGGGTGCTGAATCCGAATCCGACCCCCGTTTTTTCCGGTCACGTCCAAATTTTCGAGATATTGGCGATTTTTCGTTTTTTCAACTTTTTTCCGTTTTGAAAATCACAGCTAAACGTGCGGATGCCCAAAAATTCCACAAAAACTCTCTTCTTACTGGAAATTTATCGCTGATTCCGAATATATATATATATATATGAGTTGGTGTCTAAAACCACGAGAAATGTGTGATTTTGCCAAAAAATGTTGAAAAAACGTGTTTTTTTCAAAACCAAAGTCACGTTTTTTGATACTTTTTACCTTCTAGCGTGAAACCTAAGGCCGTTAATAAAATTTTTCCAACGAGTTCTTGTAGGTAGATTGTTTCTGCGTCGAATGGGACCAACCGTGATTCTTTACCTTCCATAATAAGGGAGCTATGATTTTTCAAAGTTTCTACCCATTTTGCCCATGTCGTAGAACATGAACTCCTGGAGTCGGCAATGCAACTTGATCACAACAAAACTTTGTTCCGAGGAATATATTGGACTCAGAGGCATCAATTCAGACCGACTCAAAGATGGTTTTATTCATCAAGAACTCACGGAATTGCACTTGAAGCCCTGAAAAACAAGCGCCCAGAAACTTTGAAAAATCATAGCTCCCTTATTATGGAAGGTAAAGAATCAAGGTTGGTCCCATTCGACGCAGAAACAATCTACCTACAAGACCTCGTTGGGAAAATTTTATTAACGCCCTTAGTTTTCACGCTAGAAGGTAAAAAGTATCAAAAAACGTGTCTTTGGTTTTGAAAAAACCACGTTTTTTCAACATTTTTTGGCAACAGCACACATTTCTCGTGGTTTTAGACACCAACTCATATATATTTTCGGAATCAGCGATAAATTTCCAGTAAGAAGAGAGTTTTTGTGGAATTTTTGGGCATCCGCACGTTTAGCTGTGATTTTCAAAACGGAAAAAGGTCGAAAAAACGAAAAATCGCCAATATCTCGAAAATTTGGACGTGACCGGAAAAAACGGAGGTCGGATTCGGATTCAGCACCCCAAAAAACATAGAGTTTGATGGTTTTTTCTGCGGCGCCTGAGATTGACCTTTTTTTTGTAAACCTGTGTAATATTTTCGACGTTGTATACGTCGCATTCTATAATATCATATTATGATGACCACAGGGAAAGAAGGGGGAATGTCGGAAAACTCCCCATTTTAAGAAAACTGAAATTCTAAGTTTGACGCGTTCTACTCATTTCCATCCTCATGAACGGCTGGGGGCCTTTTAATTTTTCCTCATTAGTTAATCTTTCTTCTAACGATATTACGGAAGGAGAAATCAATTAATGAACATCCACGATTTGTAAATAATTTTATTAAAAAAAGAAAATTCACTCTTAGTCAGAACAGTGGTAGAAGGGGGAGGTTCAGAGACAGATGAGTGTAAAAAGGGGGATTAAATCTGTAGGAGGAATGTCTCAAGTGGAGGAAATTTTAGTACTTTTCCAAAGAGATCGGTCGCCGGCCTGGAATATAAGCACGACAAGAATAATTAATTACCTACTAGTACTAATAGTGACGATGAACAATTTTCTGAAGTTTTCCCCGTTTTTCAAATCTCCCTCTTTCTTTCCTTGTTTTTCAAACCTTCCCCTTTCTTTCCCCGTGATTCGGACCTTCCACCTTCTTTCCCAGTAATTTCAAATGCCAACCTTCTCATTTTCGAAAAAAGTGACATTCCCCCTTCTTTTCCGGTGGTCTTCATATTGAATTTCGATCCTCGTAAGAATTGGACATCACATTAAATGTCAAATTTTGAGTTGAGCACTTCAAAAAACAGTTTCACTCAGAGGTTCAACTCTTTGGACACATCCCGCCAACCTAAATCCGTCCCTCTATCCATCCTGAACCTCCCTGCGAGTTGGGGGAGGTTATATTGGCGGCGCCCCCGGCAATTGCATTGTTCTTCCCCTCGGGGGGGTTTATCACTTGTGCTATCCCAACTTTTTTCGTCGGGTCGTGACGCAGAGCGTGGAAGGTATGATGGATTAAAAAGAGGGAGGCTGAAGGGGTTGACAATTTCGAGAGAAAATTAAGAGGAGAAAGAAACGAGAGAAAATTAAGATAAGAAAGAAACGAGAGAATAAGTCTAAAAAAACTACTTGCAAGAGTTGATGAAAACCTTGGAGTTCATCATAGTGAACTTCGAGGATAATTTTTTTTCTCTCATTCTTTGTTGTCAATGGGCCCGGGAACCGAGTGTCGACTAATACTTTTTTTTTAACGAACTTCATAATTTGAAGCCGTAGCAGTGAGTTTTGGGCTCCTACAAATTTCCAGGGCACTTTCGAAAATTTCAACTTTGTATCTGGAGGGAAGAGTGGAGCTTCCAAGAAGTGCTCTCTGGTGGTCAGCCAATGAACTAAAAGCACGAATTCAGAGAGATTCACGAGGTGAAATCGCAAGGAAAATAGTCTTTCCGACTTGTTCTGACGCTAGCGTGACGGGACAGACCATATTCATGTTCACCAACATCACATAACCCAAAATAAAAATTTTTTTCTTGTACACTTTCTACTTTTGGTGCGAGTGCACTCTGGCGGATTAGCGGATTAGTTAAAGTGTCACGCGGAAAAATTCAAAACGCCAAACATTCACTAGCGATTTCCTCTGCTCAGACGCCTAATATAATTTCTCAGTGCTAACTGTACTGAGTACTTTGTTCATTATTAGTTCAACTATGTTCGGCCGAATTTTCCCATTTCTCTGACTTTGTTCCCTAGTCCATTTGAACCCACCGACCCTCAAGCTTGGTGATATTTTAATATCACCAAATGCGCATTTTTGGCGCTGCCCTATTTGATCACAACGGACATGGTCTTTCTCCTCCTGGTCCTCAAGTTTAAAGACAACACTTGAGCTAATAAAGTCAACGAAATATTAATGGCCGTCGTCAGTGTAGCAAAGACAGTAACAAAAGGGATGTCTTCCGTTTTCCGAAGACAAATCGTTAACCCCGATTCGAAGGTCGGAAAAGCGAGTCCCACGCTGTGCGGAGGCGGCGGGAGGGAAGTGGAGGTGGGAAGAGGGTTAAAGTTGGAAGTTCGGGGGGCGGCCGGGAAAAGTTTGGGGGCGGTACCTTCCGTCGCCTCCAATGCCGTCGAAGGCTCCCGCGCAGCCTCCGTCAACTCGCCGCCCCCGGGTCATTGATTTTAATTTGATAAAACCCACCGCTTCTCTGCACGTGCACTCCAGCCCCTGAAACACCTTTGACCTCAAACCCCCAGATATGATTATAACCATAGTGAGTGTAATTACTGTCAAATATTCCAATTGGTTAAAATTTATAAATACATACTATCGAAATAGTAAAAATAACCAAAATGAACGTTAGTTCAAAGTACACTGAGTCCTGAATCAGGAGCAGTCCGAATAAGGTCTCGCTTTCAAATTAATTATGGGCTAATCTTTATCCCAGACTTGACAAACTAAGCTAAAATCATACAACAACCAGTGGAATGCAATTTGCAGCATTTATTCGTTTTTATGATTTTTCCGTTTAGTTTTAACGTTTAATTTCTTCCTGTTCTTCTCCTTTCTTGTCTGCTATTGAAACACATCAAATTTCCTCTTTCTGTTCTACTGAATGAGAGTAAGGGAGTCCATCAGAATGCATGAAATTCCTGAATCCTTTTCTACTCGCTGCTTTCATTCACATTCGTTAGACGACGTAACTGAACCTGAGCTGGGGTCTTAGTTAAATTATAAGCCCCGCTCGTTACTCCATCACTAAGTAATTCAAGAGGTAATTATTGCATTGTGTCGTCAGTTTAAAATTCCGGAAAAAATTCCCTCGGTCTTATTTTTCTAGAAATCTGCCTTAACGCCTTAAAACAAATAGTTGAGGATCTCGACCCCCACATCGCACCTGGTTCGCAATCCAGATGTGTAATATTATACAAAACACAGTAAATTGTACAAAACACAGAGGGGTTTTTATGGGGAAGAAGTAAGTCACTTTCTTTTATTTTATTATTTTTTATTTCTTCATTTTCATGGTACTTTTCGGTTATACCCCCGCCACGCGATTTTGGTTGGCTTTGGGTGCCTTAAAGCCATCGGGAGGGGTGTGTTTGAAACTCGAAATCGGGGGGGGTTACAACGGAAAAGTACTAGAATTTTGGTGCCTTAAAGCCATCGAGAGGGGTGTGTATGAAACACGAAATCGCGTGGCGGGGGTATAACGGAAAAGTACCTTTTTCATTTACTTGTTGTGACTTACTGTTGTAAGTAACAGTGTTACTCTTAATTCAGTTTCGTTTCAAGCGCATGCAAGACAAAGCCCCTCTTTACCTAAAATTAATTTATTCTGGATTGGAAGGTATAGATTCTATTTGACAGTTGGTGGACCTTGAATCCATTTTTAGAAGGTTTCATTTCCCCAAGAAAAGTTGCTTTCCGAACTCCATTACATTAAATTCAATTTTCATGGGGTTAATAAAAAAATCAACTCAACATAGCTGTTGAGGAAGAATGGGAAAACAATGAGAACCCAAATGATCCTTATTACCATTACGGAATTTTGGGATTCGGCAAATTTTATTTTTATTTTACATCATCAATTTTACGAATTTTTAAAATTTTATTTTTAATGACGTAAATAGCAGTATGTACTTGACAGTCAAATTAGCCAGTTTCGAGCAAATGAACTACGCTAAAAAAGACAATGACTGTGGATGGTGGAAGGAGAGGAGCGAATGAGAAGTGGAGTAATGTATAATCACTCAAAGCATTTCAATGTGTGGTGAACGATTTTTGAGTGGTGGGAAATGAGGACGTTATATTTTCCCGAGCAAGGATCGGGCCAACGTCGTAGCCCTATTAGTCTTGTCGGTATAGGGGTTTGAGCTTGCATAAAATCGGAACAAACGGGAATTTTTATGGGTGACTTATGGGTGACTTACCCAGAGAACGGGTTTTTAGCATTTCCTACTAGATTCTCCTTGTGCTTAACTTTTGGCGCCCGGAAACCGCGATTTTTTTTGGCACTTGTTTCAGTTTTTTTGCTTACAACTCGTAAACTACCTACGCATCCTACAGAAAATGTAACTGCTTCCAAAATTAAACAGCAAAAATTTCGCATCGGATGACCATCTCAAAAGTTAGTTTGCCAATTTTTCTCAAATCGGCTGAAAAATGAGTTACGCTCACGTTGCAAAGCCTCTAAATAAAAAACGGCGTACCCAATCAAAAAATGTCACTTAATCAAACTTGTAGAGAATTAAATTCCACGTTAGGACCATGCAGGGTTGCGGAAATGCAGTCAACTGAAAATGGTTGATTCATTCAAAAAATCCCCCAATCTGACACCGCTCGGTAAGCGGAAAAACCACGTTTTTCAGAACGTTCTCGGCTGTAGCTCGGAAACTATTTGCCCGATTCCAAATTAATTTTCTTCTCGTGAAAGCTGATTCAATTTCCCATCGCAGCTACTCTACGCGAAAGTTTGATTTGAGCTTAGATAAGGAAGGGGCAGGCATGGCAAAAAATGGTAAATTTTAACAAAAACGTGTTATTTACGCATATTTTTGCCCATTATTCTTTGATACAGGTTAATTGCGCAAAAATTAATTCTGTGTCATTTAGAAAATATTTTTGATAAGATAAGAAAAATACAAATTTTTTGTAAGATGTTTGGACAGATGTGAGAAAAACTGTGGCACAACTAGATGGTAAACCGGCGGACGGACATTTTTTTTAATCTCCACCTCTTGAAACGTATAATGTCAAATTTTGAGGCTGATCAGAATTTTCGACCTCCGTCGCGATTACATACCTAGGTGTATTATTCCAAGAATAATAAACCAAAAATCCAAATAGTGAAAACGGCTCGGATGTTGGACAGACTAACAGTCTGTAGTGGGTGTGCATGGAGAGAATGGAGTGCAATTGTAATTTTCAATGTGATATTAGCCCAAACATTAGCCTAACATTAGCCCAAACACTAAATTTACAAATTTAATAACAAGTTATATTATTTGTTATATGTTTGGGTTAATGTTAGGCTATGAGGGGTGGAAATTCATACATTCCTTTAAGAAAGCGAGAAATTCAAGCATTTGGTTCACCTTCCGGGCTTGTCCCGTTGTTGTTGTTGTTGTTGTTTGATCAGTTGATAGCCACCAACGTCGGTCGTGAGCTCTCCGACCAAGCATCTTCCCAGATCTTGAGATCCACCTGCAAAAACATCCCAATGGCGTTCAAGAGCTTTATGAACAGAACAGAACAGCAACTGATGGCAACAACCGTTATGGCAAATCTGTACACAAGATACAAAGGTGACGGGGCAAAGGTTTTACTCAACGAGCCAATGTCCTTGACCAACAGTCTTCCAATCAACATACTTGACGTCTTGCTCGGAAAAATCAATTTGGCATTCATTCTAGTAAAAATAAATAAAATCTCTCAGCAACGTCAGCAATTAATCGACGATGGGTCCAATGAGCTCCTAGAATGATTTAAAAAATTGTTTTTCTTGGAGAGGTCATGCTTCAAAAGTTACAAAAATGGGCCAACATTGCAGAAACCCCGTCTCTATTATTTATAGGGCCTAAGGAAAAATAAAATATTTGAATTCCGAGGACTGGAGGGGGTTGCTAGTCATCTTTTGATTGGCCGTGAGATGCAAGTTAGCGAACTTTGCTGCGTAAAACTAACCCCCCAAAATCGAGAATCCAGGTCATTCAAAAATCGAGCATCGAGGTTACCATCAAAGAAGGTTATACGATAATCCTGGGCCGAATGTATTCATTCCGATTCCATTCAGATTTATCATTCAGCGCTCTGGCGGTTCCATGACAAACTAGTCGGTGCTCAGCGAGGCAAGGTGTGACGTCACAGGCCCCCCCGGTTTCAGTTCAAAATCTTCAACATTTCTAAAACAGTTCTGAATGTAATTATACGGGTAACGAACTAAAAATTTGTCTGGGGAGGTTTTAAAGGGTGCTTAATTCGAATAATATTATGTTGTTAGAAATGATGAATTTCGACTTTCTCAAGGAGCCCATTGCCCAATCACAGGTTGACCTGCACCAGCCCCAGCACAGGGATTGTGTTCCAGGCGAGGCTCAATGCAGCAAAACAGACAAAATATTTTTGGAGTCTACGCATCTTGAAACACTTAAGTGAAAATTTGGGGAAGAATAAAGAATATTGCTCTCGTAAACGAGGTGATTAAACGGGGAATGAACTATGAGTCGCGTGACAGTACGTGATGAACGTTGCCTGCTTCTTGACGGTTTGTCAGTTTGCCGCAGCCGGCCGGCCACTAGCTCCAGTGCCTGTGTATCTATGATCTGCACTGACCAAGTAAAAGTACAGCTAGATGAAGGTTGAATGAGTCGTTCCGCCCCCACCACGTCCTGGGAGTTCTGAGAGTTCGTGCTTGGCCGAACCCGGGTATGTAGGTCATAACTGGAAGTCGGGAAGACGGCGGTCCGAGGGCAATCGCCAGTCAGTACGCTTAACCCGTAACAGGAAACCTACATTCCCGGGTCGGCAACCCCCCTCGGCTCATTTTGTCTTCAGTCCGCGATCGACGAGGTGCGTCATATCGGTGATAATGGGCCACCCAGCGGAGGCAAGAGGCGGCATAAATGATTCAACTTTGTATCAATCAAAAGATACTCTTTGCGTTGGGGACAGAGTTGTCACAATCTCTCTATTGAATAAATAAATAAATTTAGTTCTAACACCACGTAAATGACTTTTTGCAACTATACAGGAGAGACAAAAACTGTTTTATTTTGAATGTAAGTAAATTTTCCAACTGTTCTCGTATTATTACCTCTCAACAGGGTCCCAGAAACGCAGACCAATTATGACTTGATGATATCTAGCAAATTCACGAAAATTTGTTAACTAGGTGGTGTTGGTGTTTGAAGTTGTCAATTACGTGATCTCGGTTATTCGTTGAGATTTACAATTTCGTGGTGTTGCTCGTCATTAAAATAGCCAATTAGGAGGTCATCAATACTGCAACAATAATTGTTGCAGTATTGATGACCCCCTAATTGGCTATTAATTATTAATTTCACGTCAATTTTTTAAATTGAAAATTAAATCAAAAATTTAAAAGAAAAACTGGATTCAGGTAGGTAATTACATTGGGCAGTAAATTTGCAATGTTATAATACCTACTACCTACAAATTTATTATTAAATTAATAATACATTAAAACTAAATACTTAGGTGCCACCACCGTGCGTAACAACAAACTGAACATCCAAAATTACTATAATAATTACTATATAGGTACCCCCACAGTAGTTACAGAAGGTAAAGGGAACTCCATGCAGTGGGACAATCTTGTTTAAAACCTTGTGGACACACTCCGGAAGGCCTGAGGAAGGGACCCAACATTTTTTCTTTTTTTTAAAGGTTTGTTCCAGGTCTGACTGCGTCTGTCGACAGAAGTTGGACAGCTGTCGACAGAACCCGACCGCACATACCCGAGCTGTCGGTTTCAGTCCAACTGCTAACAACCTACGATCGACCTGGAACAGCAGTTTCTAAACTGCGCATGTCTCCGGTGATTTCTGTTAAAATTCCGTCAAACCTGGAACAAACCTTTTAGCTCTCCCTACAGATTCTCAAAAATTAATTCCACATTCCAACAACGGCGTGGACGACGGACAACGTAAACCTTGGCTTATATGTGAACAACACAATTTTATGTTCGAATAATTTTTTTTTAGAAGTAAAACAATGTACCTGTGTCATAATTACTTAGCTCACCCAGACCGCAGTCAAAATATTTAATATAACTGGTCAAACTGTACTCTCCAAGAGCTCTTTAAAACGCTCCCGGAACGTATGCTTCCAATCATTAGTAATCGGCAGATTCTGAATCTTCTTATTAGCGGATGACGAGGATGATTCCAGGACCTGAGGTAAGAGGAGCAATACGATCCTGAGGATCCTCCGCAAGCCCGAAGGGCACGCGGGACTTCCCCTTTTACCGGACACGTGGTAGTGGGCGAGCCCTCCTTTAACCTCTTAGACATTACCGGACACGTAAAACCGTTTCACACGACCCATCACGTAAAATTTCATATCTAATATAAGTGGGACGGATATTACAAAATGTGGCGATAAATCAAATGAAAACACAGGAAGAAACACGGCCTAAGTACAAAAATTCGGTGACAAAAACTTAAAAGTAAACAAACAGCAGCCTGAACTTCGAAAATCAGCGCTTATTGTTGTTGTTATAGGGATGGGAATCGATTTCCGATTTTGTGGGAAAATCGATTTTTTGTTCCGATTTTTCGATTTTTTTGAATCGATCTTCGGGTTCCGATTTTTTAGGTGAATCGATTTTTTTACTTCCGATTTTTGTAAAAATCGTGAATCGATTTTTACTAATGATTTTTAAAAAAATCTTGAATCGATTTTCGTCATTTATAAAAATTAGTTTATCATTTCAAGTGATTCAAGCAAATTTCGAGTCTTAGGTCGATTAAAAATTATGATAATAGCTAATAACAACAAAACTCAGTAGTTACCAGCGACGTCCGCCATGGCTTTTTCAGACAGAGAAACTGATTACTCGTCTGATTAAATGTTTATTATCAAAATTTTTGAAAACTAATGCAATTTTAATTTTCAATAAATTTTTTTAACGATTTTTTCTTGAATCCTACCTACATTAAATATATCTACCGTTATCACTCATTAAAAAAACTTTTTTTTTGTAAGACTGATTTTTGAATCGATTTTCCAAAAAATCGATACTTTTATGGCGATTTTTTTGGGAAATCGATTCGGAGCATCCGATTCTGAATCGATTCAAAAAATCGATACTTCTTACCGATTTCCCATCCCTATGTTGTAATCAAGAACATTATGTTCTTGATTACAACAAAAATAAGCGAAATGAAATGAAATTTTCATCATGAAGAACACAAACACCAGGCGAGTAGGGTGACTTGTCCAGTAAGTGACCGTACCCCAGTGAGTGAACGATAGCCCACATTTTCGTGATTACAAAGCCTCTCGTAGCCCCTATTGGGATAACTCGGTACTTGTTAGTTCCATTAGGATATCATAGAGGTCAGCAAAAAATTTCAAGACGCTAACGTGAACCAAGCGTGAGGTACAAACATTTGAAACCTCCTATCTCCTCAGTCTGCCCACAACTACTGGAATTTAATAAGGTAAGCTACTGTTTCGCCAGTGGAGAATTGGATACTCTTTGTTGTATTTTGTACATTTGACTTCATTTTTGTTTTTTTAGCTTACTAGAGTAGTCTTTCTAGATAGGGAGAAGAAGAACATGTAAAAAACTTCGAAATTTTCATTAAATCTGCAGGTGTTCACTCACTGGATTCTAAATCTGAGTTTTCCAATTAGTGACCAGTGTTCACTCACTGGTAAATTGGGTCAGGTCGTTATTTTTCCATCAACCAGAGCTTAAAATGTGCAGAAACTATCCAGGATTCTGTTATTTCAAGAGAAAATACCTAAAAAATGTTCCTTCCAAAAAATGAACGGGGTGTTAAGTCAACAAATCACCGTTCACTCACTGGGTTTCACCTACCTACATTTTCCGAACCCAGTAAGTGAACACGTTTCATAGAAAATATAATGGGTAAAAAATTAGGATTTTCTATTCACTCTATAGGTATTTAGGTACCTATTTTTCCATTGGTTCCAGATGTCAAAAAGGAAGGCAGTTAGAGATGATGGAGAAGAAGGAAGGAGAAAACAGATACGTTTCCGCTACACTGAAGAAGTGCTGTTTCGAGCGGTTGCTGAAGTTAAGGATGGATCGATTTCAATCAATGAGGCTAAAACCTAAAAAATAAATACCTAAACCTAAATGTAAATACCTATAAATAAATAAAACCTAAAAATAAATAAAATAAAACCTAAAAACCTAAATAAACCTAAATAAATAAAAAAAATAAAAAAAAAAAAATAAAAAAAAATAATGAAATAATAATAATAAAAAATAATAATAATAAAATAAAAATAAAAAATAAAAAATAAAAATAAATAAATAAATAAAATTAAAATAAAATAAAATAAATAAATAAATAAATAAATAAAAACCTAAATAAATAAAAATAAAACCTAAAAATAAATACCTAAACCTAAAAAATAAAACCTAAACCTAAAAAATAAATTTGTTATTAATAAAAAACGATTTTAAAATATTTGCTGTAGCGCTTTTTTATTCTGTCCACTTACTGGGTTTTTGCTGTTCACATTTAGGGTCGTTCTGTTCACTCACTGGGGTAATTAGGGTTTCTTCACCTAAATCTCACTTTTTAAAAGGAATAATAGACCTACAGGTTAGAGCGGTTTTTTACTGTGAACTAGAGGTGCATGGAATGGCTGTAGGACAGAGAAAATGATAACACCTGCTTCAGCGAAGTATTGATGATTTATCAAAGTGGCAGTTCCCTAAGAAAACTCGTTAGGTGGTCACTTACTGGACAAGTCACCCTAATTCGAAAAATAATTCAATGCCAAATAAATGATAATTCACAACACCAGCAGCGTAGAAATGGGAAACTGGACCATCACAATCGATTATACCATCGGTAGTTAACAATCAATAACAATTCCCTCAAGAAACATTCCATCCAACAAATTTTTCGAAATTCCGTTTGCAGCGTAAAAACGTAATTGAACTGATTGTTGACTTCCGGTGAAATTATTCTTGACATAGATGTCTTCAAAGTTTTGTAGAAAATACAGAATGCTTTGGAAACCAAGAACGCATCGAGATTTGAAAAAAATTCATGATGAAGGGAAAGAACTTTAATAATGCAGTAGGTAAGTAGGTACCTACTATGCTGTTCATGGAAATGTACAAAAAATTCTATTTAATAGAATATCGTTATGTCGCACACGTAGACGTTGTCTACATAATATTATTATGTAGCTGGGACCTACACTTATTAATTAATTATGTTATATAACGTAATAATAACGCTCAGGAGCGTTCTGCATGAAAAGTAGCTACCCACTTTTCTCACAGAATGCCTTTGATCGTTATTAGTAATAACTTATTACAATAAAGGTCTATTTAAAAGTACCTATTATTTGTACACGTAACGGAACGTTCCCCTCGAACCTATTAAATTTAATTTAATTTTGCAAGAATTTGAAGGTTGTTGACAAATGATTTTAAATTACTATTTAACGTAGGTAAATCATCAAATTTTGATGACGCTCAAACGGCGATTTTTTAGGGCGTAACTTAATACGGCAACCAACATGATAATCGAAATAAATCGGAGCCTGACAATCTTAAAACATCGATCACGGCAAAGATTTTTTTATCATTTATCGATTATTGATTCCCATCTCTAGGACGGAGGTACCAAATTTCCGCGAGATAGACGATCGTCTGTCGTGTTGATAAAGAACGACTTGTTTTTCGGGTTTTCACAAATTATTTCACAAAGTTCCGTACGCCGTTCGTTCGATACGCTTTTCTCGGACTTCGTGGCACTTATCGTCTTATCGAGTAATGTTTATTTTGAAAAATCTTCAGCAGGAGTTGAGGAAACTGGCTTATGGATGTCGGAAAACTATACTGGCCACCTACGATCATTAAATGATTCAAATTTTTAATGGGTGAGCCAAGTAAGTACCTACTTTTTTTATTTTAATTTGACATTTTTTGGAGGTACAATTAAATTTTGGAACCTAAAACCCCCCACCCTTGCCTACGTAGTGAGGAACCGGTGGGAGAAATTTTAGGTGGATTGCCTGAAAAATAACATGATGCTTAGATTGCTTGAAAGATTCGGATAAGTAGGTACCTACCTAGTTTATGCCCAGACGTGACTTTGGCTGGAGTTCCTCGAATCCAGCATTGCGACCGCCAAGGACGTACCTACTTGTGTTCATAAACTAAAAATCCCCGCGTAAAGAGAAAAAAACGGCATCAGATTCTAACATCTATTTTGTTTTGTAGTTAAACGGGGGACGTTCAGAGAGGCCCAATTTCCGGCGGTCGGTGCAGCTCCGACCCAGTCAGCTGGAGAAAACAGCTATCTATTCGAGAGGGAAAAAGTGAATCTGCCAGGAAGAGGCCGTGGATTCACGATTGCCGAGTAGCGGGTAAATGAGCTAACGAGTGTGAATGAGGTCTCGGGCCTCGGGCTCGTTATGAAGTAGATTTTGTCATCTCAGGTTGATTTCAGAGCTCATTAGACTCGGATCCGGGAAAACAAGCGGTAGTGAAGCGATAAGACTGCGATGCAGTTTTGTGCAGGTAACCAGAACTACTGTTAGTTAATGGGGGTAGACTTTTCGAACGGCGAAAATCCTACATACCGCTTTTATAATATAAACGCTTTTATAATATTATGTTTAGCTTGCAAGGAATGTAATCCTGTTCCCACTCAAGACGTTTCATTAATTTCCAAATCCCCGGATCACGCTGCCTCTGATCATAGTAAGAGGGTTCATCTCACAATATTAGTTTGATCTTATTCAATTTGAAATGTCCCTAAATGCCCCTCTTCGGAGATAATTCCAATCATCTTCGAGCTTATTATCGGGGACGGATTAAGTCGAAACTGAGGTCTATGCTAATTTTAGGGTTCGATTTTCTAGATCTTCCAGTCCAGGATCATGTGAGCATAATATGCCCTGCACTCTTCAAATATTATTTGAAGAGTGCAGGGGAAAACGCTGCAAATTTTTACAAGGGTTTATTATTCTTTGATTAGGTTACCTACTTGTGCATAAATTAATTCTTTGTCAATAAAAACAAGGCATACATTGAATTGAATAGATGAGCGCAACCTTTCTGTTACTACGAAACCAAAACCGTAACTAAGAATTCGTAACTTGACACACTAGGTATCTAACGACCAAACTATGTCGTCGGGATCGGACGAATCGTCGACGACGGAGGTGATTTTGATAGCCTATAACCACCCCCAGAACTCGCTGATCACAATGAGACCACCCTCATGAAAATCTGTTCAGCCGCTCGGGCGTGATCCTGTGATAAACACACAAAAAAAAAAAAAAAAAAAAAAAACGAAGAGTTGAGCGCACCTTTCCATTTTTTGAGGGAAAGGTTGCGCTAAAAAAGGACGCTCTACTGTTACGTTGTTACTACTACGTTATTTTTTGTGAAAAGCCTACCTTTTTTACAATGTGCCGATTTCAAAAAGGCTAGGCTTTTTACAAAAAGGCGGCGACATATACAATTTTATGTACAGTAGCTTTATAGAATCATTTTATGAATCATGATTGTTTGATTTAAGTAGGTACAAATCCATACTTGTGATTGAATTTACAACTTCGTTTAGGCATCGAGCATCGGTTTTTGTCAGATAAATAGGAAAATAAACAAGTAATATTGATCTCACTTACAACATATTCAATGCAGAAGAGACAAGAGATAGCACATCCGCTGCTATCGGCTCTCCCGATGATTTCCCTTTTTCAGCGTCAAAATTCCCGTTTCCACAAACATTTCCACTTTTACACAATGTTATTAAAATAAATAAAAAGTTGAACAAGCTGGTAGTTGCCTAAACAGGATGGAAGCGGGTCGTTGCAAGACATTCCACGTGAAAACAGGACGTAGGTATCTTAAATATATTTGAGGTGACCATGACATAGTACATTGTATCGCATTAGCTCTTTGCCATTCAAAATTCATGCGAGCAACTTCGGCGGAGTTTCCTCTTTTCGCCGCATTTGCCCTGATGGTGCAATGCACGGTCTTTTATCAGATAAAAATAAGATTCTTATTCTTCTGTATCCTCTCAACCTTCTTATAGTGTTACACCAAGACCGTGCAAGAAAAATCGGGTACCTATTGATACCCATTCCTGCTGAGCTAGGGAGGGTATACACAGACCTTCCTCGTACACATGAGGCACCCACGGTTCTTGTGGGAATAATCTAATTTAACTTACCATATTGTATCATCATGATAAGCTCAATGTCCTTATCGCTGTGCTTTCAGTTAACTGGAGCGTTGTCAACGTCAAACCCGGCCGGTTGTCCCCTCTTTTGCTCCACTCAACTGTTACCGAACCCTCTTCAAATTGTCTGTGTAATTGTTCCTTAACCCTCACCCTATTAGATGCGTCCCTCTCGCAATGATTTCAGTCACATTCTCATCCTTCTAGATCCAACAAATATTTCTTGTCAACAAGCAAACTTCTAGTCATAATTGAACCTGCCCGGTACACCGCGGTGGAGCTGTTATGGGGAACAGTTACTGACTTCTGTTTTTGGTTTATTATTCTTGGAATAATACACCTATGTAATCGCGACGGTGGTCGACGACTCCGATCGGCCTAAAAATTTGACATTATCCTTTTCAAAAGGTCTAGATTTCAAAACCGAAATGTCCATCCGCTGTACGCCGTCCGAGCCGCTTTGGGCAGTAGGCATTTTTTTAAAAATCTGAAATTTTGACAGAATACTTGGTTTATCATCTATTTGTGCCCGCAAGGTTTTCAGCCCCATCGCCCAAACCCGTGGGGTGCTATGGGGCTAAAATGGGGCTACGGGAGGGTTTTTGAAGGCTTCGGCTATGGGGTCGAGTTAGGTGTCGTTTTCGCTGTATTCTTAGACGTAGAATCCATTTTTGGGGGTCCCAGAACGATCCGCTTTCACTGTGGGGATCTATAGGGCTTTCACGGGGCTACTGGGATTTTTGAAAAATCCCTGGCGGTTTTGTTGACACAGAATTAATATTCGGACATGTAACCTATATCAAAGAATAATTAACCCTTGTGTAAAATTTGCAGCGTTTTTCTTGAACGGTGATGTGAAAGATTGGCACACTGGAAAGGCTGACGATTTCACGTGGGAGGCGTCCCATGATTCAAAGACATCAGCTTATCATTTTTATTTTGTGTGTCCGACCCCTAACATCATCCTTCTCTTGCCCTCCTCCAGAGAACACCACTTTATAACAACCGCACACTTCTTTTAACCTCGACCCCAAAATTTATAGAACAGCTAGTTCTTTCGCCTGCTTGCTGCGCGAATTCCTGTAGAGCAGTTCAGACTAACTATTTTTAATCTAATTTCGGGCCCTCCTGAACCGCCATCCCTCGAAGACGACAAAAGGCTCCCGTAAATTGAATTATAATCCTCCAATTGACTTTAATAAGCCAACCGGGGAAGCGCCAACAGTAATTAGAGCTTTCGGGAACAAAGCCTTCTCGGCCCCCGAAGTTCCCAGATGGGGCCGGCGCAGAGACGGAGGCGGGTCGATACTGGCTGGGAGGTCGGGGGGGATTGACACTGTAGGGGTGATGGGTGGGATGCTGTGTTGGTCCCCCTCTTGCCAGTACACCACCGATAGCTCCACAGTTATCTCATGGATTGTTGACATCCATTACGAGGTGACCGGCTCGCCGTTCACATGTAAGTATACAATGTGTGACGTGTGACTGATTGCAACAAACAGTTGGCAGCAATTGTTCAAACCAATGAAAAGGTGTCAGTAGGTAGTAAGTAAATGAATTAAAATAATCAAATGCCACTTCTTAAATTGGGTACAATTGAATGTAGGCAGTAAATTTGACATACCCTGGATATGGGCGGGGGCATGAGTAATTCTTAGATAATTATTACCTTAAGACCTGCTCATTAGCAATAATTGCTTTAATAAGTAATTATTACTTGATAAAACAAATAGAGCTGCAAATTTTACTCCAGGACGTATTATTATTTTGGGCAAAAAATTGTTCTACCTATGTCAATTACATTTTTTTTTTTTTTTTTTAATATTTAAAAAAGTACACAATATAATGTTACGACAAATGCCCTCCAGAAATGGATTTTACGTCTAAAAATTCTTCGAAGACGACACCTCTAAACCCTTCAAAAGCCTCTCCTGGTGACCCTTGTTAGCCCCATTGGGCCGATTAGGGTTGGGATGAAAACCTCTTGTACACAATAATTGTGTTAATAAGAAATGTTGTTAATCTCAATCTTAGATTAGATTACTAGACTAATTATTAGTCTAGCAATCTAATCTAAGATTGAGATTAACAACATTACTGGTTAAATAAATTCTACTGTCCAAAACGGCGCGAGCGGGTATTTTTGGGATCTATAACCATCAAACAGAAGGACAAAATGCTCACTTTATTTAGCCCTTTGGGACTAAATGGCCCAAGTGCCAAACATGGTCTCAATACATCCACCTTAAGGTCGCGATGACGCCATAACAAAAAAAAAAGTGATTGAAAAATTGAAAGTTAATTAAGAATTAACTAAATAAATAATTCAGAATGCTAATTAAATCACTAAACTTTTGACTGGTTGAATTATTCAAATTAATTTATCATAATTCACAAGTACGTATTAAGATTACTAATTGAGTGCCATTTTGGCCACCAAAGGGCCTAAGTGCCAAAATGCTTCAAATTAATTATTGATTTAAAGCATTTTGGCACTTAGGCCTTTCGGTCTCAAAAGGCTTCAAATTTTGAGACCAATCGGAATTATTGATCTCAGTCGTGAAAACATAGGTTCATTTTCTTCTGAGATCGATTACCCAAAAGTAACCCTAGTTTTCGATACCTAGGTCATCAATATAAAATAAATTGATATTTTTAACGGTTTGCAACAGTTGCAATAGTTTGCAACGGTTTGCAATAGTTACTATAACGGCTAGTTACAAGAAATTTATTTTTTGGAGGGTTTAGTAAACGATAATAATAATTGAATGAGGTTTGTCCAAAATAGGGTTTGAAACTGGCAAGTACAGGAAAGAGGATGGCTACTGGTTTCTCGCATTCGCCCAAAATGTTGTAGCAACAGGTGACGTAAATAGAATATAGAAATTGAATTCAAGAGTGCATTCTTCGCGATATTCAATTTACTATGATAAAATGAAAGTAAACTTTCGACAAGCCGAATAACCCTGGTAATCGACAGTTTGATTATCCGAAATTTCGGTCAAAGTTGGAAAAGTTTTGTTTGGGAATCCTTGGGTTCAAAAGCCTGAAATTCGACATTAACGTATTTTATTTGACACATTGTGAGTTATGTCGTTTCATTTTATAGCCGAGTGTATACACACTATGGTGGTTGACGTAGTGGGTTCGAGTCCTGCAGCGGGCTCGATTAATTTCGGTCCGTCCTCAGGTTCCGGAACGGAGTACCTATAGCATGGAGGAAGAAAATGAAATTCCACTTCTATTAACTGGCATGGGAGTATAAAGTATGGTTCAGGGCCAGATGGGGCTACCTCAGCCCCATGTGACAACCGCAAATGGTTAACACAATAAAATCGATTTTACTTTTTACTTTTACTATAAGGCCTTAGAATGAATTGAGGATCAGTCTTGTCTCAGCGAATTTTCATCACCTTTGCCAATGGAACGCAACAGTTCTTTTGCCAAAGGAGGTGGAAAATGCGCTGTGACAAGACTCGTCGATGCCGTGATTCTTAATTCAACTTTGCCAGACTCCTAACTGCCTCGTGTATCATCCACAACTGTTTTGTGCTAGGAGCGAGTTTTATTCTCATTTTGTCGGCATGACACCCGAGAAAGGTTTGGGCCACTGTCACTCGGCAGAGACCTGTTCATATTCCCTTTTAGTACCTACTAAATATTTTTCACTGGGAGTAGCATCGTACGCCACTCAACAGGATGATGTTTCTTTACACGGCAACTGGTTTTGTTTGTATCCGACCGCCGCCGTCGGCCACACGTTACTAACCAACCGTGATACCCCCGGATGCCGGTCGCAGTGAATCGCATCTGTCCTCAAACTCTGAATTTTCCGAGTCTAACTTTAAAAGGTCCGTCTTTGGTTGTACGCTGGAGTCAAGGCCTTTGTAACACATAATCCATCGCAGCGCGGTGTTAAGCCATAACCAATCGTGTTAGCGTTCACCATGCGCGAAAATCCGCAGCATTAAGAAAGACTGACCGTTTGATAATATCCAACGTATAATATGGTCGTTTTTCAAGGCACAGCCTTCAAGAAGCTTCCCTACTCAAAGTTGACTCAGGTTGTTCAATTTTCTAATCTGTCTTCTTCTTGCTGACTTGTATTAGCGAAAAGTAATAGAAATTTAATGAAATGTAATAGCGTCATTTGAAAAAAAAAACAATAACTATTAAATGTTGTGTCTTCTGGTTGCAAAACCGGCCAACTCCTCAATTTTTGGAAAGTCGTTTTTTAATCATTAAAAAACGAATTATTATAGTATGTAATCGCGACGGAGGTCGAAAAGTCAGATCGGCCTAAAAATTGGACATATTCGTTTCAAGAGGTCTAGATTCCAAAAACGAAATGACCTTCCGCCGTATGCCGTCCGGGCCGTTTTGGGCAGTAGGAATTTTGGTTTTGACATACTTGGTTTACCAATTAGTAGTGCCCGCAAGGTTTTGAGCCCGATCGCCCAAACCCGTGGAGCGCTATGGGGCTAAAATGGGGCTACGGGAGTGGTTTTTGAAGGCTATGGGGTCGAGTTAGGTGTCGTTTTCGAAGTATTTTTTGACCTAGAATCCATTTTTGGGGCTCCCAGAACGATCCCATTTCACTGTGTGGATCTATTGGGCTCTCATGGGGCTACAAATGGGATTGTTGAAGGCCAATAGATCCCCAGGTAATTTTGGACGCATAATCCATTTTTCGAGGTTCCACATCTTTTTGGACAGATTTTTTTTCCCAATCGTATTTTTTTTATTGACACAAAATTAACCCTAGCGTAAAATTTTCAGCGTTTTTCATGAAAACCGACGTGGTGACGCTGACGAGGAGCCCCAAAAACATTTTTTTTACCAAGGCTGAAGGGTCGTTCTTTTCTTAGGTAAAATCCTATTTGTACTAATGTTATTTGTAGTTCACATCAACCTATTAAAGATCCCAGGACGTCTAATATTTTCCGAGTAAAAAAAGCTTGAAATCACCACCACCAAGCGTCACAGCACTTTTTTCCAACCTTTTTAGCAAACCATTCAGAGGGGTGTCCACTAAGAGGGGTTTCACTGTATACATAATCAGGTTGCAGACTCGTCTGCAACCACAGGAGACCATTTTCATGTCTTCGTATTATTAATCACCTTATTGTGTTTGTTGTTGACCAGGAGACGCTACTTCGTTACAAATTTCGTGATGCGATATCATTACACTAAAAGTTTACTGGTTGCTACGGGTTTCGGTAACGTTTCAAAAAGTCGAGGGCGAAGGTACAACATGTGATATGAAAAAAAATGGGTTTTGAGGTTTTATATGATCTTGATCCATAATTTCAAGCGGAATCTCGTGGTGGCATCAGTTTTTCTGTTGGTAGCGCTGGAAATTAGTTATTTTCAGTTGAACAACAGGTGATATGAAATTCCATGTAGGCAACAAGTGTTATCAAGGTGTTTCTCCATTATAAATGGCTGCCTCGTGTGATGACTCCTGAAAATGTAAGTTTATCTTCATCAAAAAGCTCATTTACCCTTTCTTTTCATGTTCCATCTTGAAAGCCGAAGTATTTTTCATCGTTTGGAAGTTGAATTAAAAGTTTACCTTGCTTCCAATCTCACCAATGCCTATGCAAAAACTCGACCTGGTGATATCACAGGTTGCCTCACTTTTACATTCATCATAACACAAGTTGCCCCATGTAGTTCCATTAGTTCGATTGATGAAAGTATCGTGCTTTTCATAAGTTTTAAGACTTCACATTGATCTTTTCCATCAAAATTATGGTAACTAATTTGAATATTGGAATTCTGGCCAACTGGATTAACCTTCTTTTCAATTGTCCTACAGAACTAAGAAGAATGACAGAACCCACCTCCAGACCTCTTCTCGATTCAGACAGCGAATTGGATTCAGAAGACTCATCACACCTATGTAAGTTAGATGAATTACTTCATTATGCAGAAGCTGACGAGCAAATCCATTTGCGAAATGGAAAGAAGAGGAACGATGAGATTGACCAAGAAAGGGAGAAGATTCAGGAAGAGCCAGGAAAAAACGAAGAGCAAATAAGCCTGGTAGAAGAAGTCGAAGGGATAGAGCACGATCAAGAAGGAAACATAATACCAGACAAAACTGAGGGAAGCCGCTGGAATCAAGATTTGGAAGGGAATGTTTACGAAATAGTTGGGATCGAAACGTTGGCCCAGGTTTACAATAAAAATGAAGAGGTTGTGATAGTGGAAGGGACAAAGCACGATCAAGACGGGAACAAAACCGAAGATGGGATTGAAGAGACACCAGACAAAACTGAGGGAAGCGGGTGGATTCAAGATTTGGAAGAGAATGATGTTGTGTACGAAATGGAGGTAGAAGTGTATAAGTCAATAAGACCAGGAGCAAACAGGCCTCACGAGCCTGTCGTCAATGACCTGAGGGTCCTCGAGTACGACGGGGCGACTGGCTTCGTCAATTTCAAGATAAATTTCGATGAAAATCTGCAACCACTGCCAGGACGTCCTCTTAAAAAGCTGATTCGTGAGAAACCCTTCAATTTCAAACCAAAACGAACCAGCTTGCTGCAGCTTCCTTACGACAAATGGCGAGATCTGCAGGACCTCAAGCCCCTAATGCCACCAGATTGCCATCACTACTATGACAACCTTCCATTCAACTCAGAAAGCCTGCGACAGAAGAAGAGGGCTGAGAAACGAGCTGCCCAACAACCTGGAGTGGGTGATAATAAAAGCAGTAAGACATCAAAACGCGCCTCTACTTCAAGAACCCAACAGTAGCGTTCATACTTCGTTTCTTATTTTCTTTATTTTTGGAGGACACTGTTTTTGTTTCCAAAAACTTAATTTTTTGTAAAAGTTAAATTTTTTTAAATTTCGTACATAGGCACTTTTCCCCCCTAAACTTTTCAATGTTTACCTAAGTTACCTTTTTGTAACCTACCTGCTTCCTATTTTAATTCTGCTAGTGTCTTCAGCTAGTCTAAAAGTGGTGATCTCCTCTGCGATAAGTTTGTCTTTAGTTCACTTCGAGTAATAACTTAATAGACTGAAGAAAGCAACAACTAAAAGACTTGAATATGTACTTACCAAGAAGTACCTAGTCTTAGTTTATTAAAGGTAGATGGTAAACTGTGATTTAAAAATAATAAGGTAAACTGTGATTTAAAAGTAAAATAAAGTTTGTATTACGCAGTTCAAAGTTTATTTTCGATTATTATTTATTGTCTCTAATTAATTTCCAGGCTTTAAGCTTGAATTTCAATTTGAATTCAAACTGTGATTTAAAAATAAAATAAAGTTTGTATTACGCAGTTCAAGGTTTATATTCCATTATTATTTATTTTCTTTAATCAATTTCCAGGATTTAAGCTTGAATTTCTTTGCAAGGAAAAATTAACTTGCGAGTGCAAACGACTGATACCTTTGCATAATTATCTTTCAGTCAATGGTTAATTGATTCGGTCAACAAGTGACATGAACAGCAAAAACTGAAGCAACATGTGATATCATTATTTCTTTGGTGATAGTTTAATTTTTCTATTAATTGCTCCACTTATTATTGAGAAACATTGTTTTGAAAATCAGGGAAATGAAAAATGGTTAAATAAAACACAACAGTTGATTTGGGATAGTTTTTTCTCTCTCCTGAAAACCAGCCGAATCTTCATAACACACGTTGTACCTTCGCCCTCGAAGTAACACTTTTAGTTTACTAGTTGCCACGGGTTTCGGTAACGCTTTTAGTTTACGGGTGGCCACGGGTTTTGGTAACGCTTTTTTCGGTTGTGTGCCAAAGTAAAGACATGAAAATGTCAAAAAAGTTTTTTTGAGAAAAAAAATTGTTTATCGTCACAGAGATAATTTTTGCACAAGTAACCTATATCAATGAATAATACACCCTTGTGCAAAATTTGCAGCGTTTCTCAAGTAGGTTTTTAAGAGGTTTCTTACGTCGTTTTTAAAGGATTCAGGGGTTTCAGGGGTCTGCGGGTTTTTATTTCGGTTTTTAGGGGTTTAAGTAGTTTAAATAATGTGATTTATGACGATATTTTTTCTCTAGTTTGTTGCAAAACCGGCCAAATTCAAAGTAAATGATCAAATCACCCCCACCCTGCACAGCCCCATGGTTCATTTATGGTGCTTAGAAACCTACTATCATAGTGACGTTCAAGCATGAAGAGATTTGGATCCTATCTCGATTTCCCAATGCGTGACGGAAAATTGGCTCGCCTGAAATGTTTTTGTTTTGGAGATGGCCCGTTTTGCAACCAGACCACCACATTTTAGTGTAATTACTCAAAATAATATTTCTGTATGGAAAAACCTTTCGAATTAAAAAAAAAGTTAGGTTTAAACTTTTTTTAAACACAACTTTCAGGGATGTAAACCTGTATTCGAAGTTGATCAGGTTCATAGAGCTGAAAATAAAAAGTCTCAAACTGTTATGTATATAATTTTTGGAAAAACCGACATTTTAACCTCTTGGGGTGCCCACACTTTTCCGCATCACAATAACACACCTGGGGGACCTGTTGATATTTGTTGACCCCTCGAGAATATAAAACGCAGCGATACATAAAATTGACAACCCTCGTGAAGCCAGGAAGCTATCTAATAATTAGTTTAATGTATTTGGACGGGGGTTCACCCCCACTTTGTCGGTGTGCAGGTGGCCGAGGTGAGAGGGAAATACATGGGGTGGAAGGATCAATACAACAGCTCACCCCTTCGCCATTTTGTTGGAAGCCTCCCAAGATGGCCGCCGTAGCCTTCCTGATCCGCAAACATCCGTTCAACATTTACTAGGAATAAAAAAAAAGTCTTCCCGGAGTGGATTTTCCCGGGTGCCAACCCTTCTTATCTACTACCCATCTACGCCATATCCGAGAAAACTTCAACTTCTCCCCCCTGCAAGCTGCTACCACCAGGCCAGATTCCCCTCAGAAGTCAATAAACGTTCCCTCAACAGAAGCTACAGTATCCCACTATATTTGACCTCACTATAAAATTGTTTTAAGAAAAGCCGAATTCTTCTTTGTATGTGCCGCAAAACGCGGGACTTAGCGATATACATGGCCAGGGTAGGCATTAGAGTTGTCGAGTCTTTAAGAAGTAAGATCCATCTCACAATTTCAACCAACAGGAAATTGTCCAAATCAGTGCGCTATGAATCTTTGCAATAGACCCCAACAAAAATCAGCATAAACATAGCTAGTAATAGGTACAGGTAGTTCCTAGGATGTTGAGGTTTACTTTGTTAACACGTTAAATTAGACACCAAACATGAAACCAGAAACATTAGATCGAATCTCACCATCTTAGGTATTTGTACCTTCCCAAGTAACATTTGAATAATTTACCTTGAAAAAGCCTGGTTCTAAACTTAACTAACATTTTCAAATATTTTGAAGCTATGAAATCATTATTTTGGAATGTGAGCTGATCATGTAGTTCTAAAGTAATATTTTGTTCATTTTGGTTTTAGGTTGGTAGTATAATTTGGAAGGCTGTAATTTTCACTATAATTTTTCAACATTACTTGTTGAGATTTCAGATATTTTTGTTTGGAACTTGAAAACAATAAATTCCTTTGAACAATTGAGACAAAAATATTTTTGGAACATTTTTAAATCGCAAGCATATCGCGGTAGTTAGTTAAACGCACGCATTGTACGTGGGTTCTTGTAAATGTTTTGGATGCTTTAATGAAATTGTACAAATTATGAAAATTAAAGTTACCTTATCGTACTTTTTATCGTTGTACAGAAGTAGGACAAAAAATTATTTTCCCCGTTGGGAATTGTGTACTGTTCAAATTCCTCAGTCATAGAAGTTACTTGTCTTGGGATAGCCATGCCAGATTTTGTCAAAGCTTTAAAACTGTGTCTAGTTTTAAATAAATGTAACCAAAGAAGCCAAATCAATAGCTGTATTAAGTGTGTACCAAATAAGTCTTCCAATAAGAACAACAATCACCATGTCTTCCAACTGCAGGTGAAAGCCTGTCAAATATTAAAAATAATGAAATAATTAGTTCAATGTAAGTTGCTAAATTTTGTACTTGTGCAATAGATGTTACAATGGTTATCCTAGTAATGCGGTTGATAACAATATAATCCATGTAGTCGTCCACATTAAGCAATAGTTCCTTAGTTGAATAAAAACATTGTGTGAATACGTGCTCTATTACACATCTAATGTTTTCCGGTGTATACCTTGTAAAAAGAGAACCAGTAAATGTACAGTATGGGGTCACCTCTTTGATGTTGTTTTGATGTGTATTTATTCATAAAACTACTGTAAGGAAACCCAAAGCTTTTTTCGTTCGATTTTATTGTAGACGGGAATGCTAGGGATGAGTGAACGTGCTCTTGTAAAATACTCGAACTAAGAATATTATCTGTAAAAACATATCATTGGGATACATCATTGAGTTTCTGAAGAACTTGCAGTTTGTTTGGAAAAAAATACAAACCAAATTAAATTTGCATTGCAATATTGTTTATTGGTGTCGCTTTTTGTGTGAACGTTTTGTTACAAATACCCCCATCATAATAGTGACATTCGCCGTCTATTTCTACATTATAACTACAGTGAAACTTGAAAGTAGTTTAAAAAGATTTAAATGCTGCTAATAATTTTTTTCCTGGCATTAAATTAACTTGGTTTTAAATGTTGTAGTTTTTGATATGCTCATTGGTGTATTCCTATTTGCTTGTAAATATGTTTCAAGAGAGATTGCACAATTGGCAAAGTCTACATGTTTTGATTTTCCTCTCCTTTCTGGGATGGCCGCCGGATTTCGTGTAATAACGCAGAAGGCGCCTCCCCAAGTTGTGAATGACAATAAGATGTAGTCAGACAAATACACTGGTTCTTCATCATTCGTTTTATTACCGAAACATAATTTTTCTTATTTTGGCTAAGTTATTGGTTCAAAGTGTGCTGAAATGGGGGTGCTGAAAAATTGGGAGTTTTAAGTTTGTTACGTTTGGCTGAATTGGAAAATTTCGAGTCATTTAGCGGATTCGGAGATGAGATGGCCGATTCGCTTGTTAGAAGTTAACAGAAAAAAGTGGATGCCAAAGCGTTTTCAAGATGATACTGGTTCGTTTTATGTCGACAGGAAACAATTAACGACGCATATTTATCAAGATGAATCTGAACCTGAAGACGCGCATGAAGAATTTCTATCTTAAGGGTAACGGCCGGGAACGCTGGGGGGTCACGTCGCAGGATGATGTGAATGCCAGCAGAGCGTGTGCTCATTCATCGCCGTCACGAGCTTTAGATCAACACTCGAGAAAAAATCCTAACCTCGGGAAAGACCGGAGACTGGGTGACAATAGGGGCGAGGCGGGACAAGGCTACAGGTGAGTTTAAAGTATATCAAGCCGGTTCTGAATTTTTCCTCGTGCAGGACAGATGAAAAGGTCTTAGCCGTGAGGGTATTTTAGACCACACGTGAGACCATGTATTTTGATTCCAGGAGGTAAGAAAATGTAGGTATTAGAAACGCTGCAAAATTCATGTCAATGAGTTGTGTGTTTGGCGGTAGGCCTGAGGCGTAAATCCACGATTTCGCCGCCGGTGTTTTTGGGGGAAGAGGAAGTGAGTATGCATTTATTTCTAGTGCATTATACGATTTGTCGAAGTCTGCTGACCTAGCGAGAAAACCCCTCACAGTGTTTGGACAGTTATGAGATCCAGAAAATGGGCGGTACTTCCAAAATAACTTGGAAAATAACTTCATTCGTCCTCCAGGCATCCTTTTAAAAATTCCCATTTGCAGCCCCTTGAAAGCCCCCATTTAACCCCTCGGTGGAATCGGAGGGATCTGAAACCCGTTAATGGATTCTACCCCAAAAGTCCTTCATAAACGACACCTAACTCGATCCCATAAACCGTCAAAATCCACTCCCGTAGCCCCTTTTTGCCACACGGAGCCCCAAGGGCATGAACGATCGGGCTGAACAGCTTGCGGGCACAATTAGAAGGCCGACAGAGTATTTTGTCATAATTTAAGATTTTAATAAACTTCCCAGTGCCCAAAATGGCATACACTCTCAGGGCTTTCATGGGGCTACAAATGGGGTCCTTTGATGGACGCCAGGAGTAATTTTGGACGTATATATCCCATTTGTTTGGGGTCCTAACACTGTCCACGAATGGACGAGGTACCTACCTACCTACCTTCAGATTTTTCTAAATAATTTTTTATTGACATGAAATTATTTTTGGCCTAATTTATACGTCTATTCAGCTTGTAACGTGTAAGGACAAATTTTATCATAATTCGTTATGCCCGTCGCATAGGATGATAATTCTGAGAATAATACCTAAACCATAACGCTTCACTATCACAGCATGTCTTATCCGAATTTTCGGTTATTTTTTCTTGAAAGCCACGAAGCGCTGGTGGTGTCATCAAAACTTGACGGCTAGTTAAATGAACCAGCGAACCAGCATTTAAAAACGATCAGCAAGTTAGGGTGAGAGAACCGTTTGTCAAGTTGAACTCAGAGAATGCTGTGTTCCTCGGTAGTTCCTGTCGTTTGGTCGAGCCGCAGCGGTGGATGAGTTGACAAATTACCGTCCCCAACAGGGATAACTCCGGAATAGCTTAAACCTCTCTTGATTCTCAGGAAGTTCCCTCTCTCTTTCAGGCCTGCCGACAGGGAAGTATTATTCGATGGAAGAATCCTACGATCGGACCGTCACCAAAAAGTGTACAGTTAACTCTGAGGGTCTAGTAAGGCTGCCCGCAAAAGAAATGCACCCCTGATCAGAAACACAGAACTTCAATCTTAGACTGCCAGACCGATAAGCTACACGCAGGCCGAGTCCAAGTATTAACAACCATTGATTATTGTAGTTAATTTCCCTCCCGATCAGGCGACGTCCCCTCGCTGGGATAGGGCCAGGGAACTGTGACTCAGGGGAACAGGGGTCAGGGGTGCCAACCTTGAAGAGCAGTTCCGCTCTAACGGGTTCCTCAAGCTGTACGGTACATCCGAGTCGGTTCAGTTAGGCCGGCAACTCTTCGGCGAGTGAAGCCCATTCGGCAGTACCCACTGTGAAGAACGTGTCCTCCGCGAGCTTCCTCTCGCCAGTTTTGTTTACATACTGCGTCTTCACTCACAGCAGGTCAAGTTTGAAAAATTGAAACTCCACACAACATCTCATATTGGTTCAGCGTCTTCTATAGTGAGTATTTCAAACACTTTACTAAATACCAATTTTAACGCAATTCCATTGATTGTGATTGCTATTCTTTAAACTAAATATTTCCTTAGACATTTTTAGTTGTCACTTTTTATAGAGAATTGAGATTTGTTGAAACGAAAATTAATGTACCATTTTCATCGATTTCTCATAACTAATTGAATTGTGCTACTTGAACCAAATCAAAATTTAATCTAGATTTTTCTTTATTGGGACTTAAAAAGTTGAAATTAAAATGTCTCGTTTGATTATTGGCGGAGACAAATATAGATTCTATTTGGATATGGGTGTTAAAGTACGAGCACAAATTATTTAGCTGATATAGGCCTAACTGTATTATGTGGCCTATTGAATTGATTCATAACATCATGCTAAATTCCTCCAACCGTAAATGGTAGAAATGTTGCAAATTAAAACTTTACCGCTCACACGAAAATTATGGGATGGATGTGTCTTTTGGCTTTTCAATTCATATTGAATATTTTCAACATAGGTACACAACATTTCAGTATCAAAAAGTTATCGTCACAGATGAGACAACGTAGTATCATACCTACATAGATTTCTCGGTTGGGTTTGATGAGAATGGAGTATTTGAAAGGGATTAATTAAATTCTTCATGTTCTAAATCCTCTCGACGAAAACATGAAATGTTTTGGTAACGTTCATATTTTGGTAGCTTCACTTGATGACATTTTTGAGCACGAGAAAGTAGGTATGGCTCTACATCGACTTGTTGGAACTAGAAGCATAATCATTGACTTTTATGTGAAAACGAACCACTCTGGTTACCAATGTATGTGTATAATAATATGTGGTAATTATAATATGATGTGATACTGGTTTGATATGATGTGATATTGATTTGATCGCACTGAAATGATACCTAAGTAATTTTCAATGGCTTGATCCATAATTAATCGAAAATTTGGCCTTGTTGGCCATGCGGCCTCCATCATCCTACAACCGCGTCCAACGCTCGCTCACCCGGTTTTTAAAAATTATCATTATTT
This sequence comes from Pilophorus perplexus, assembly GCA_955831195.1. Taxonomy (NCBI): domain Eukaryota; kingdom Metazoa; phylum Arthropoda; class Insecta; order Hemiptera; family Miridae; genus Pilophorus; species Pilophorus perplexus. Next base: position 20,434,802 of record OY037016.1, read on the forward strand.
ACTAGCCTGCTTCCACTCGAAGTCGATTGATTCGATGAAAATTATCAAGTCTTTGCTGTAGATTCGCAACAGCTCCAAGAGATCACACGGACATCCACTTCCCATGAAAATGCACCTCCGCTGGAGCCGAGAGGAGCGCGCAGTCATACCGGATATGCTCAAAATCCTGGATATCCCCTGAGCCACAGGTGCATAGGTCCGTCTCCGCCAAGTGAAATCGATGCAAATAATATTTCAGCCGTCCATGTCCCGAAAGCAGCATCGTAAGTCGCCAGGAAAATGTGACCTCCGTCTTCATACGGTCCTCGATGGTCGGAAAAACGCTCTTTTGCGTATGACTACCATCGTCGGTCTCGTGCCAAATCCGCTCCCAGCGAATGAAGCCTTCGACCTTCACTTGCGTCTTCAGTCGACCCTTCGAGATCTTGCTGAATACCTCCCGACTTCCTTCTTCAGCTGCCGCCTCCTCATTTCCTGCTGTTCCCGCGTGGGCCGGAGTCCACTCGATTTCAAGCCGCCTTTCTTGCTGGCGACCATCCTTGCTTCCTAGTGCACCTGTGTGTGTATGTGTATGAGATGGACCTATGTCCACGTCTCGTTTTTTGCAATATATCGTCTGGTTTGGTAGCGAGATGATCTGAAGCCCACATCTCGTCTGATAGAGATGGACGGAATGCCACATCTCGCCTGATTTGGTAGTGATATCCGGATGTATCATTTTATCATACCTACCTATAACATTTGGCTCAAGAACACTAAACTATATTGGGCTGCCCGACAAAAGATGGCCAGATTTGCCGAATAATGGCGGGGCGTAGGGGAAAAAAAATGTTTTCGGACAGTACCGCCAGAGGATACAGAAAATGCAGTTTTGAAAGTTTTCCGTTGATATTTTATGGGTTTATATAAATGTATGTAACGTATTATTAACATACAGCACATTTTGCAGATGTACCAGAAATGGGCTGCGGCAGGATTGACACTTCTTGTGATCGTTTTTGGCGTCGAAGGCGTGAAAAATAGCGTAAAAGGTAATATTAGTGTGTATGAATAATTATTAACTGGTGTATAGTATACACTGTATACACCACATAACAATAATTAAATAGTATTCAGAGCAGCGGCAGTCCGTCCTTTAGGCCACTATGAGCAGTGCCCCTGCTAATTTCGGGACAGATGGAGGAAACCCCATTTTATTTTGCGCGAGTAGACTCGCAAACCACATCAATTCGATCAAATGGAAGTGATCATACTATCCTGCCTTTTGACGGCTCCCACTCTTGAAATTCGGCGACAGCGCTATCTATCAGAAATTTACAGAACTGAGTGGCCGGTGGCCGTGCAAAAAAACGCCTTTTGCGCATGTCCACAGCAGCCAGTTTTTTGCTCGGCCACGGAACCCTCAGTTCTGTAAATTTCTGATAGCGCTGTCAACAGTCAGGACTTCTGAGGAAATTCAAAATCATGAGTTTTCCTTAATTATTATGACTGCCCAGATCAAAACCCTTGTGTTATTCCGTTCCACTTTTCTTTATAATCAAATTTTGTGTTATTCGCCGGTGTTGATCGTGAATTCACTCAACAAAATTTGACGTACCCCACGAGTGAATAAAGGTAAGGGGCAGTTTGCCTCTCGTAAGTTTAATCCTTGTTTGTACAAAAAAAAAACCCTAGTTAACTGATTGCCCGGAGAAAAATGCTCTATTTTGTTATGTTTGGCTAAATTAGGTTGGGATTGACAGGCTGCCACCTCCTCTTTGGGTACTGTTCAGTACCCAGGGTCAGTTTTTCACTTCAGCAAAACAACCGTGTGGATTCTGACTTGCCAAGAACTGCCTTAAAAAGGAAAGGCTACCCAATTATTAAGTTCTTCAGCTTATCCATTCAAAAAGTGCCCCGGCATGCCTCAGACCCACGAGCCGGGACTGTTAATTGTTGTGAGCTTTACTTTTAATCCTAAGGATAGAATTCTGTATTAGATGGGAAGGCATGTCTGAAGACAATTCGAGGCTTTGGAGTTCTAAGTAACCAACACTAATTTGTGTTCTTTTCACAAATCCCGATCGCTCGATTTTCCTAGTTGGTCAAGCCTTAAATTGTTACGGATCACAAGCCCCTATCGGTACAGCCCATTAGGTAGCTTTTTTTTTTTTCTTTTTTTTTTTTTAATCCGCTGCCCGTTATATGGATAGTTCTTCATTTCACTTGAACCAGAACTAACCTTTTGGAGAATAAAGTCACCTTCCCAGTGCAGGTTCACAAAGACCTTTTAAGCGGAAGCCCAGATACGTGAGATTCTTCGAGTGGTTCTTTTACCGGCGTTAAAGTCGATTTTCCGTTTTGCTCGATCCTCTGAAAATGATTTGTTTCTTTTCCGTTAGACGTCGAGACGCAATGCGACGAGAACGTCGTAAACGTGACGCTACACTTCGAAAAGGAGTTCACCGGAGTGGTCCACGTGAAGGGGTCAGATTGCTTGGCCGCTGGAGGGGTCGGCGGGAGAGGCGAATCGACCTTGCAAGTTCAACTTCTCGCTAGAAAGTGCTTTCTTCGGGTTTACAAGGTAAGTCGAGCGTGACCGCTTTACGAGCACATTCAGCAAGTACACATAAATAATTCAATAGGTCTGTGCGAGATTTTGAACGTGCGTACGCATTTTTCTTTCGTCCGTTGCAGGAGTTGGGCACATTGTGGTACACAGGCAATCTTCACGTCCAGATGTCTGAAACTGTGCTCCAAGCTACTGATCCCGTCGTGCCAATCAAATGTGCTTTGGGAGCTGATATGCTGTCGTTGAAGCACCATCTCAAACGGTAAATACTATGCAAGTAATTTGTTTGGGCCCAAAAATGAACAATGAGTGCGTTAACCAATCATGTTGCAAATACTGCCAACGAGGAAGAAGGAACTCATTAGATAAGTAAGATTGTCAGATTCCTTCAAAGTCAAAAAAATGGATCAGGAGTATTTATGTGTACCACAAAACCTTAACGCGTTAATTGTGGTTTATTATAGATAATAATATACATACAGATCTGTATGATAATCCTCTGTTTTTGCAACGGAGGTCAAACATTTTGATTTTGAAGGAGCTCTTGTAATGATGTTGTTGGGCGAACAGCATATTGGGGGCCTGTTGTCACGAAGTAGTGAACGGTATGGAGAGTAGTGAATGTAGCACACACTGGAGGCGCATCTTTGACAGCGTGGGGATCAATGGGCCCTCTTTGGGCTGGCGAAGGACTTTGGGCTGGAGCTCAAATTCGGAGTCGTTTTCAAAGTAGTTTTGGACAATATAAAGGTTTGTGGGTTTGCCAGTAAGTGATTTCTCACCTATCTATTGGTAAAGTCCGCTTCACCGGATGGTTTGGTGCTGCTGGCGAGCGCTTTCGATGTGAAAACATCTTCGTCTGGCCGTTGAAGGGAAACTCCTAGAAATTGAGATGTGCTTAAACGGCCAGACGATGAAGTTTTCGCAACGAAAGTGCTCGCCACGAGCACGTGCTGAATTCAGCCAGTGATGAGGTCGAAGGTCGAAAATTCAGGTCAGCCTCCAAATTTTACATCGTACGTTTCAAACGAAATGTCCATCCGCCGTACCAAGCCGTCCGAGCCGTTTTGAGCAGAAGGCATTTTTTTCGACAAAATACTCGGTTTACTTGGTGTGCCCGCAAGATTTTCAGCCCGATCGCCCAAACCCATGGGGCTCTGTGGGGCTACGGAAGGGATTTTTGAAGGGTTTAGGCTATGGGGTGGAGTCAGGTGTCGTTTTCAAAGTATTCTTAGACGTAGAATCCATTTTTGGGGGTCGCTCCGATTTCATCGTGAGGACCAATGGGGCTTTGATGGGGCTACAAATGAGATTTTTGAAGGAACTCAGGAGGTCAAATAAGGAGTTGTTTTCTGAGTAATTTTGGACGCATAATCAATTTTTCGAGGTCCCATATCTGTCCAGACATTATGGGACATTATGTACCTACAGAATTTTTTTTTTAAAGTTTTTTTGAAAATTATTTTCTTAATGACACAGAATTAATTTTTGCGCAATAATTGTGCAAAAAATAGTGCCGAACCTGTAAACTTGCAGTATTGAGTATTGTTCGTTATTGATATTTTGTAGTGTTGAATCCGTTAGAATATCTCTAGAAAATCTTGTTTTTTTTTTTAAATTAAAAACGCTGGACGTTTTTCCCAAGGGTTCATTATTAACTAGTAGGAAACAAGAACGGCATTATTAGGAAGCTTGTTTGAAAGTCCTCTTAAAACGAAGGACGTGAGGAACTGTTCACAGTGGCGTTTCCATCTAACTTTCGTGTCTATAAGTCTCCCACAAGAATACTGCAGTCTGGTGGCCGCAAAAGGAAACGCCAATGTGGCATCCTGAGCCGAGGCCGAGCGAAGGGATTTCGAGTTTTTTCAGTTGGCAACATTGTCTCAGCTTGCTCGCCGTTTTGGTTGCGTCTCCCGGTTATGTAGTTTGTTTTTAACCACCGTGTTCTCGTCGGAAGTGAAGAAAATAAAAATTTCTCGGGGAAAGCCGTTGAGGAGACAGGTGAGCGAAATTGTCTACAACGTTGCTCAATTTGCCAGGAATTGTCTACAACGTTGCCAGGAAGGAGGAAGAACAGAATAAAGTGAAAGTTTGCGATGTTAATGTTATTTAAATTTTGAGTTATTTCTAAAGTCGTTAGGTTCTATTCAATGATGCGAAATTAAAAAAATTTCAATTAAAAACCCCGTTTGAGGGGAGAAAAAGAGAAGTGCTGCCAGAAAGAGAAAAACGAGAGGGAGCGGAACATTTCGGGCGAAGAGTTCGATTTCCGCCACCAGAATGCAGTGTCAGAGCGCGATATTCTTGTGGGAGACCTAAAGTACGACATTTTAACAGACACAGGATCAAAGACACTAACGGTGGCGAAGCAAGGCGGTTGCATCTTTGTATCTTTGCCAAACACACAACACAATTTTAAAATCACTTTGCACAATTAACCAAAAGAATCATAAACAATGTGTAAAAATTTCATCATCATTAATGTATGTCCTTATGTTTCAGATCCGGCCGTAAGATGGGGGGCGACGAACAAGTCAACGAGGAAGGCGATGCAATTCTGGGAAAAGCCTGGCTGGAAGTCAGGGGGTCGGCTATATCTACGTTGGCGCCGACGTCGAGCTCTCTGGACGTCGGTGAACACACTTTGTTGTCGGTGTTCACATCACTACCTGGTGAGGTTTTGAGCAGCGCTGTATCAGCTAAACTTTGTTATTTTCAAAATATTATTCATTTCGTTTCATGGAAGAGGAGGTAGAAGTGAACCTAACGTAGCTTGGAAATGGAGGATGTTGTCGATAATCAATCATGTTTCCTATAATATAAAAAAGGTTTTGTACGCCCTCAGAACATTTATCGGCTCGTCCCGTGGATTGCAAAGTGGAAGATGGACACGGAGGAGTGCAGGCTCTGACGGACGAAAGAGGTTGTACAATGGACCCAACTTTGCTTCCATCTTTCAAACACGTTGCTCCAGGTCACTGGGCTACCGCATTTCCGGCATTCTCATTCCCGGATTCCCAACTCGTTCACTACAAGTGTATACTGATGATCTGCTCCAGAGCTTGTCCCGAGGTGGGTTCACAACTGCTTATTAAAATTTAATTACACGCCGCACAGGAAATTGGCGTCCGAGGCAAAATTAGGAAACATTCTTAATGACGCATAAATTATTCATGAACTGCAGCTGATTAACTGAGAATTTATTTTACAGTTCAACTGCTCGGAAGAAGGCAATTCAACTAGAGGCAGCAGAGATTTCAATGTAAGTAAAGCTTATTTTATGGGAGACATAGAGGTGGTTTAAATCGTTTATTGGAGAATGGACCAGCATGAGGGCCGTTTTCGAGCTGCTAAGTAGTCTACAGCCAGACTGACTTTGTGCAATTGATAACGAGAGAACTGAGATGGGTTTTGCAGCTCAACTAATTTCGTTGAAAGCACGCTAAATTCGTTTATTGCATAACAACTTTGGACGAGCGGAGGAGCTGGTCTCCCAAGTCCCCCCTCATTGGGTAAGACTTCTGCATCTTCGACAAACATCCAATTCGTATGAAGTTCTTCCTACCCAATGATGAATGTAGACAAACGACTTACGTCACTAAGTGATGTTAGGGCAAGTCTTGTCTTAGGCTCATTGTACTTTTTCCATTAGTACAAGAAGTTTCCTTGAGTCTACAATACTGTGGAAGTCCTCGAATGAAGGAGGATTTATGAGGACCTAAGCCCTCATTTTCATAAGAGCTACTACGAAGTAAAATTATTTTTCTTTGCTCCTAGTGCACATTACAGTCTACGAACTCTTCGAACACCTGATAAACCAAAGTAATGGTTTCCTGATGAATGGTTAGTTGATGAGTAATGTCAACGGCGAAACAGGAATGTATACATTTCTAGCTATTAGCTATAGCTCTGAAGGTTGGAGAGGTGCTGAGGGAAGTGTCACCCTTTCACATCCATACTACTTCCAATGCGGTAAAATCAGTTCGAAAAGAAAGTTCCCCTAATAAGACACTGGAAACAGACCAATGCTATATTTACCTTCCGTTACATAGGGGCTACGTGCCAATTTTACTGAGAAACGTTACGAGCGAAAACAACTTGGAGAGTGTTGCCCAAAGACAGTTCCGCCTTTTAGATCTGCTGAATATAGTGTAGGTATTAACCCGCCCTTTATTTAATAAAGGTTGCCATGTCACGCATTAAAGATAAGATTCCTACAGCCCTTGGGTTGGGCTTAGTTTGGGGAAACAGTAGATAGGTAAGTGCCAAAGTTTCCCACGGTGCTAAGGCCATGTTTCACATACTTAGTGGGAAACTTTCGGCTGGTGAACTTTTTCATAATCAATTTGTTCCACTGAAGAATTTAGACGTTCCACACCCATCTATACATATTTGAGAGTTAGAATATGGAATAGCAGCGGTAAGAATCCAATTTTGACGGATTTATCACTGAAAAACCAAATTTTAGGTCATTTTGGTCACAGCATTTTAAAATCTTCTAAATTTTCAAAAATAAATTCTCCTTGTGTTGTACGGAAAGAATTCCTGTCCCGAGGTCCATGCATGAACGATTGATGCGAATTTTGAATTATTGACTGTATTTTTCAAAATGCACCACAAACTTGGGAGAAGTAACTCCAAATTCTGCCACAGGTCAAAGGAAAATTCGTTTCAATCCAGGTTCTTGCTACGGGTGATAGAGCCTAATTTTGTGAATCATGTACCTAGTCATATTCAATTAGAAGACCCCAGGGAAAGAAGGGGGGGAAAGTCGGTATTTTCCCCTTTTGAGAAAACTGAAATTCTAAGTTTGATGCGTTCTACTCATTTCCATCCTCATGAACGGCTGGGTCGTTTTATTTTTCCTCATTAGTTAATCTTTCTTTAATCTAACGATATTAGTTAATTTTTTCTTTAATCTAACGATATTACGGAAGGAGAAATAAATTATTTAACATTCACGATTTGTAAATCATTTTATTGAAAAAAAAAAATTTACCCTTATAAGGGTATTGACTATAGTCAAATATGGTATGGTATTTGACTATAGTCAAAACAGTGGTAGACGGGAAAGGGTCAGATCAATGTAAGAACGCTGCAAATTTTACACAAGGGTTCATTATTCTTTGATATAGGTTACTTGTGCAAAAATTTTGTTGTGTGTCAATGAAATTTTTTTGGTATTTAAATTTAAAAATGTTGCAAAAATTCCTTTTTTACTCCCTTTTTTTTCAAACCTTCCCCTTTCTTTCCCGTGATTCAGACCTTCGGCCTTCTTTCCCAGTAATTTCAAATCTATCACAGGCTATAACTCACAGATCCTCCCCTTTTATCCGGATTTCAAGTCATATAATGAAACTAGACCCTTGGGAGATTTTGGTGCCAACCTTAACTCATTTTCGAAAAAAAAGAAAAAAAGTGACATTCCCCTTTTTTCCCTGTTTTCCTTCTTTTTTTTTTTTTTTTTTTTTTTTTTTTTTTGTTTATCATGTGTATTATTAAAATCTGTGTCGAATTCCTTGTGTGACCAAAATTACCCGTGCGTGACCAAAATGACTAAAACCTAGCCTTCCGCTAGTTCCTGAAGATATATGCACCCAAAACATGGATAGTGCGCCGCAAAATCAAGGACGTTTTCTGGGTTTTCAATGGTGCTTACAAAGGTCACGCTTTTTTTTTTTTTTTTTTTTTATAGACTCTTCAATACCCGAGCCCCAACAAGTGAGTCCCTACCTATCTAATCTTAATTCCCACAATCTTCATCTTGAAAGTGAGCGCATTGTAAACTGCTTACAAACGAAGTTCCCCCTAACAACACTGTGCAACGTGACCAATGCTACAAGGTATTACAATGCCACCTAAGTTTTAGTATCTCTGAGAACATACAAGGCTATTAAATTCGTGTAGAGGATATTCATTTTATAGGCGTAGAAATAATTATAAGATTAGACTGCTCTCCAATGCATTTTACATTGAATTTTCATTACCCTTTATCATTACCCAACATAATAGGATACGATATTATCCCCCAGCTTCATAGTACTCATTGCGGCTTACATTCGAGCAATTTTATTTTCTGCTGGAGGCAGAGTCTGATCTCGAGAGTCGTCTAGATATGACACTCCTATTAAACCTGTTTGCTGTAAAGATTGAGTTTTCAGAGTCAAAGACAAAAGGTTCTCAGACACCTGCGTCTGATCTGAAGTCTGATGAAAATGCGGTAAATGACATCATGAAAACCGATTAACATCAAGTAGACAGATGTGAGGGGAGAACCAGGGGACTGGACCTGGTGGCAGCTTCGAGCTTGGGAGGCTTCTTTCCCGCGCAAGAAGTGAGAAGCGAGTTCTAGCGACGTATAGGCGAATTCCAACTGGCTTTCCTATAGTCCGAATGTTAGGATTGTGTTTGCTTGAGTTCTCTCTCTTTTCGTGCAGGCTCTCGTCGGCAATGACAACAGTTGTCAGGATTGCCTACTAGTTAGGTACTAATCCTGAAAAGGCCGAACGCAAAATTGCGCCGCTATAACTCCTTCACCTAACGTTGTCGGCAGACCCGCTACACATACAGAGTGTGCAGGTTGTTCGCTCTCTACTGAGAAGGCTCTAAGATTCCTCGGCTGTCCGCTAGCATGTAGACCTGCTAGAATACAACGAGTACCTATTACATCGGGAACGAACTTAGTGAGTTTTAAGCTGTAGCCTTTAGCTGCCAGCTTTCTGATTGGGTTGATAACTTGGTTGTTGTTAGTTTTTGGTTTATTATTCTTGGAATAATACACCTACTAGCTGGGACACCCGTGCTTCGCACGAAACATCAAATTCCCGTCCATCACCTATCAATGATGCACCCGTGGCAACCCGTCAACATACTTTTTCATAGTAACAACGCTTGTTGGTTTCTCGTAGTGAAGTATCAAATTCCCTAAGATACGCCAAAGATGTAAACAACTTCCGTCGTGAAGGACTCAGGTTTCAGCCAGAACGGCCGCCGTTCGAACCCGTTTGAATAGCCTAAAACCTTCCCCGTGCTATCCCGATCATTTTGCAAAAAACTGCATCAAAATCCGTCCAACAGTTTGGCCGTGAAAGGGAGATATACATACATACATACATACATACATACAGACACCGATCATTCTTAGAGAGATGTACCGAATCGCGACGAAGGTCGAAAATTCTGATCGGCCTCAAAATTTGACATTACCTACCTATACGTTTCAAGATGTCTTGATTTCAAAAACGAAATGTCCTTCCGCCGTCCAGGCCATTTTTAACAATAGACTTTTCTTTTTTTTTTAATCTGATATTTTGACAAAATAAAGTTGGGCCCGCAACTAGATGGTTCACGGTAAACCGATTGGCAAGATTTGGAAAAACCGTCTACCATCTCGTTTTCAGCCTGATCGCTCAAACCCAAGAGGCTCTTTGGGGCTAAAAAGGGGCTACGGGAGGATTTTTAACAAGGTTTTCGGCTATGGGGTCGATTTAGGTGTCGTTTTCGAAGAATTTTTGGATTTAGACCCCACTATTTTTGGGGGTCCCAGATCCGATTTCAACTTGGGGATCTATGAGGCTTTTGTGGGGCTACAAATGGGATTGTTGCAGAACCCCAGTAGGTCAAATAAGGTATCGTTTTCCGAATAGTTTTGGTTGCATAATATAAACATTGTACAGGCATTTTTATATTTGAATGACCCAGAATCAATTTTTACACAATTAACCAATACCTATCAAGAATAATAATTATTCTTATAATAAACCCTTGCGTAAAATTTGCATCGTTTTTGTTCTATATAATTTGAAGAATGAATAGTTGTTACTTTCTAAGCCGGTCCGAACTTTGTAATCTTGGTCGTCCAAGATATATATCTTCGAAATATCAACTTCAAGGCCTTCTTTTGTAAGGCCTACACAAGCCATACAATTTGTATTTAATACCAATGTGATCGTTTTTCTCTAGGGAACCTAATTAGCTCAATTAGCTCCATTACGTTCCTACTCAACTACAAAATAAATTATCCGATTTTTGTGCGATGGCTTGAAAATGGTGAAGTTTTTAAAAAAATCTGAATTATTGGAAAATATTCGGTTAATCCACTTGGTTGTGCCAGCAAACTTTTCTGCCCGATCGCTGAACCCGTGGGGCTCAGTGGGGCTAAAAGGGGCCTACGGAAGGGGTTATCCAAGGTTTTCGGTTGAGATCGGTGTTAGACGGCGGTTTCAATTAATTTTTGGACGTAGAATCCATTCTTGGGGGTCCCAGAGCCATCCGGTTTCACAGTTGAGAACTATAGGGCTACAAATGTGGGAAACCATCCGCAATACTGTAACACGGCAAACAGGACCTGGTGAATATTGCTTTACCAAACACAAATTTTACTGTTGTGATTATTTTCAGGGCGAAGAAGCTATTTTGGATCTAGTAGAACTCTATAACAGCGTTGAAGTGACTGCACCAAACATTGATTTTGGGTACTTGAAGAAAGAAGCTCAAGTTCAACCTCAAGGTAATAAATCTAACTAGGTAAACTGACTAACTTTTCGGCGTTTGTTGTGTACCCCATATACTCACGAATGGCTGAGCAGATAAAACTCAAATTTGAGTGTGGTCTCATTGTGCGAGTTCCGAGGCTGGTGATAGGCCTTGGAAATCACTTCTGAATCCTCTTGAACGGGGTGAACTGTTCCTGGACAACGAGCTTTGGTTCGACTCCGAAACCAGGAAAAATGACGAACTCATGTTTTACCTACTTCGGTAGGTGTTCCCCTTCAAATCAGTTGCATACTTTCGCCCAAGACTGAATAAAATCACTTATATCCCCCTCAAAAAGCCCCACTGGGGTTAAAAAAAAGTGACAAGCATCAAATGCCTTGATATAAAAGTTGTGCTTCTTCTTCTTCTTCATCTTCACTCCAACACCACACGTTCTTTCTGACCCCAAGTTGAGCCACCACCAGTCCTGCTTGGCCGGAGAGCCCACACCGCTATAGAGTTGCAACTATCATCTTTTTTCTGAGCATTTTCACTTTCACTTTTTCATCCACTCAAGTTTTCTATGATTTTCATTTTATCAATTAAGTTATTTTATTATTATTTATATGCATTAAAAATAAAATTATAAATAATTAATAATGAATTACAATTATGTATTGTAATTCATTCATAGTTATTGTTGGTATAAGTTTGATTGCTAAGCTTTTGTTGCTTGACATATTTTTAAATCCTCTGTTTGGGGGGGGGGGGGGGGGGGGGTTAGTTCCTAAACCAGAGTTTATAGTTTAAGGAGATGATATCATACGAACCTATTAGATATCCCCTCTATTGAAATTATGGGAGTGTGAGTTATACTCGCTCGATTTTCGTTCGTTCTACTAAGAAAACTTGCTCTTTTCTGCTACTTCTGCTTGTAGAAGCAGAAAGGATAGGTACGCTCTTCTATTCAAAATTTATTTGTTGGTTTGTTTTCATGTTTGAAAACTTCATTTGCAAAAAAGTACTACAGTAATTATTACTGTAGGTAGCTGTTATAACTATTAATTTATTTGAGGGTATGAACCTAATAAAGTTAATGATATCAGCCATTAGTAAACAGACGCGGTAAAATTATTTCAGAAGCCAAAACGACGAGATTAATATTACTAGACAATAATGATATTACACAATCAGGTTGTGACAATCTTAATTCATCATTTCGGTTTTGGCTTATTTTACTCGAACAACAGAATATTATTCCCTTCATACCCCTTGCCGTAAAAAGCTTCCAACTGTGTGTCCAGTGACGAGGAGTATGCCTCGTGGGTGTTTTTCTTTCAGCTGCGGAATGTCCTCTCGCGATGTCACTGCAGTCATTTCGAGTAAGGTAGATCGTTTTTGTGGTCCAAATAAACCACTCGCCGTCACTACCCGTGAAAATCTCTGAACAGTTAGCGCTTGATGGGTATTGTACTGTTATGAAGGTGTAGATCTAATCAATTTGACGAAGAGAGACAATATTTTTACGATCGGTCGTAATATTCGCAAATGAAACGTAAAACGCGTTGATCATTCGAAGGCGATGGAGAACGAAATGTGATAAAATCTTTTAGTACTTCCAACAGACGTAGTTACTGTCAGCAGCATACGGAAACGTCTTTTTCTGAGCTTTGCATCGAGAGGCCTCAGTGAAGGCTGCGTGAACGGTATTGATTTTATACGGTTTCCAATCCCAAGTGAATGTGCCGCACTTAATCGGAATCTGATGCTATTTTTTAAGAAAAGGGAAGAAATAAAAAGGAAAAGTTGCAGTAGCTTAATTTGAAATTATATAGGAACATTCAAACTAAATTTGGGTCTATGGACAATATGAGGATTGTACGTTAAAAAATAATGCTTCCACTACGTTCGGTAGTCTCGGAAGCAAAATGAGTTTGAAAAGAAGGAGTGGTGAAAAGCACTCACCAGATGATATTCTTCGAGTTGGTTTCTGAGGCCCCAGATCGTCGAGTTCCAGTTTGAGGGTATGCGTATCTCGCGAAGTGAGCGCGGAAGCGGGCGGAGCTGCGCACTTTTACTGAATTTAAAATAGTTGTAGAGTAAAATTTAATGAGTGCTTATGAAGCAGACTGCACGAGTGGCGATCGAATAATGACCGGATCAAAAGGTCGGATTTTTAAAAGCGGATAGGGATCCCCAAATCATCGCGGACGTTAGTAAATCGAGCGCAATGAATGATTTGAGGGTGAGGACCCTCAAACTGCAATTAAACCATGTGGCAAAACGAGAGCAGGGAAGTTGCAAGATGACATAGGTCGTGTAAATCGAACGCGAGGAAGCCGACGAGGTAGTGAAAGTTGCCTAAGAAATCAGCAGCACGGGACTCAGAAATTCATGTTTTGAACTTAGGCCGTCAGATACTCTAATCTATGGAGGAGATTTCGAAAATTGAGGCTCGCCACTACTTCTCTACAACTGACATGTAGATTGGGAATGGCTGAAAATGTTGTACCTGGACAATATAGGCAAACATTGAAAACATGATGACTATAAACACCATTAAACTTCAATAAGGCCTCGGGTACGATAGAAGCGTCAAGCGTCGAGCGTAGAGCGTCAAGCGAACAGCGTCGAGCGTCGAGCGAAGGGTGGTGGCCACAGTACGAGCGAAAGAGGAGCGAAAGGTGACTAGTCGGGAAGTTCCAGTCACCACCATGCCTGCGAATAGACAACTTCTTCTGAGAGAAAATTCAGCTATTTAAGAAGGTCCTTACTGAGAAAACTGGTATGTAGAAGCCGGGTTGGGGTTCATCCTAATGCGCTTAGAAATTCTGATGGCGAGTACAACAAACTTTTCCACAAACTCAAAGAAGACCCCAAAACTTTTTTCAGTACACTAGAATGTCGATTGAAACGTTCAATTTCATTCTGGCCACGCTGGAACCACATTTGGAAAAGAAACGTGTCAACTTGAAGAGCCAAGTTTCATTGCAACACTGTCCATAAGGATTTCTTGTTTTTGTTAATGCGGGTTCTAAAATTACTCGTAATAATATTCTATATATTATAATTTATTATTATCACTGAGTTTCTATATTATAGAAACTCTCTGTATTATAGAAACTCAGTGATAAATCTGACAGATGGTTCAACCATTAAGTGGACCTGCCGTCAACTTTGAGAAATTTCCTTTATAATAATAATAATAATTATTGTGGTTGCTTATTTTGGCATAGAATCGTACATTTTTAATGCTACAAGCCTTATTTAAAAAAAAAAATTATTTCGTGTGTTACAAGACAATTCGACCAGTAAAATTCAGGGACATAATACCTATAATATAATAATTATATTATAATATAAGTAGGTAGGTACCTGTCAGATCAGGATTAGAAACAGAAAATCCAGCGTAATCCATGATTATTAATGATATATATTTTTGTATAGAATAGCATATTGAATACCTACAGTGGAAAAGAAGTAATCAATAATGCTGGTGTAAAGAGAAAGTTTGTAAAATTAAAAGATTGAGGTGAGAACAGCGGGAAGCAAAGCAAAGGGAACGTTCGACACTGAGCGTCAAGCGAAAATATTACTCTGGACTGAGCGTCGAGCGAAAGGCCAAAATTCGCCCTGGCGTCCAGGTCACCGAACGCTCTCACCGTAGCCGCCCTTACCTGTACAAGGGTAAACTATTTTTAGAGCGGCCGCACCTGACCGTTTTCGCTCGCTTGACGCTTCTATCGTAGCCTCGACCTAAATCAGTTTCAAACATTAATTCAATCTTTACATGAGGTATCAATCTCTCAAACTTGATTATCACCACGCACATGCCCCCTCTTGAAATACCAATGGGGTAAGTGCATTGTTGGGACCAACCCTCAGACAGAAAAAGATGAGACTGAATTTCAATAATGCTCCGATGAAAACCTCACGTCTTTCAAATCGGTTCAGTGAGGCGTTTTAAAGTTTTTTTTATAAGTTTACCTCCATAAGGTAACATCATATTATGATATTATGATGTTACCTTATTAAGGTAACACCTGAAAATACCAGCTGGCGGATAATTTATGTCGGGCATATAGTTTCAATCGTAGCCACTAGATGGCATCCAGTCGAAATTGTTCTAAGTAGCATTTTTACATCCCACTTACGCACTTGTCCCATTTTTGCTCATTGCCTGCTCCATTCGTGTACAGCAACGATTTTACTCAATGCCAGACTTTAAACATTGCCAGCTTATACTTGATTTACAATTAAAGATGCCAAAAAAACGAATTCTGTTCATGACTCACATTGCATCATTGTTCGGCCTTACAAAACGACCTTAAGACATTCCTCGTCGTACAGATAAATCCCGTTCAAAACATTACGGGAAGACTCTTCTCCTCCCTAAAAAAAAAAAAAAAAAAAAAAAAAGGATAGAGAAGAAGGAAAGGAAAATACGAAAAAATTGTTGTGGACACGCAACAATACCAGACACGGCACGGATTGTGCTCTTCGGGCCCTCCTGTTAGACACACATAGGACACACCCGTTGTATGAGAGCCTTTTCAACCATATTCGCCCGTATCCCCCTAGATCTAGAAGGCCGGGGCGCAGGAGAATACAAAAAATGAGGATGCAACATTTTCTGTCTCTTACAATATCCTCTTGGGGGGAAAAGTATGAAAAACTAGCGGTTGGGCCGAATGTTGGACAATATATAACTGTTTACTCTTTGCGCGTACTCCTCCATTTTCTGTACAATACGCTATTGTGAACGACTATGTTTGGAATTACCGACAGGGAGGAGGATTCGATCAATTTGTGTGGCCGTCTTTTCCCAAAACGAGCTTTTAGACAGTCACTTATCTACCGCAATATATTCTCGCAATAAAAAGTTACTTTTTTCATGACAGAGATCTAAATTTATTCATCTTCAACATAACAATCTTTGCTGAATGAATAAAGTATGTAATATTATTGCTTTGCTGGAGTACGGGAGATTAAAAGGAGAGGTTTGCTGCAGCAACCATGGTGTTCTAAATATTTGATAAACAATAATTTTTTAATTATTAAAAAACTAGAGAGAAGACCGATTTTGAGCTGCTACGCCCAGAGTGACTTGAAGCAGTTGCAACAAACAAACAAACAGCAAACAATGCAATAACAATAATAATAATAATAGTAATAATAGAATATTTAATATACAATTAATGCATAAATTATTTATAGAATATATCTTATTTAATAAACAATTTTTATATTAAACATGTGAGGCGGAAAGCGATGCGAAGCAAGACGTGATTTCGTGATGTTGGACAAAATATCGTTGAGGGACAAAATATCAACTTTCAGGTTTTTCTTTTTATATTCGAATATTTTAGGACCTGCATCTTTTAGGAGGACATTTTTAGCCATGGTTCATTTCTTAAGAGTGAAAAATTACAAAATGATCTTTTTGAACTTTTATGATAATTTTTTCAAAATGCCCGATTTCCTCTAGTCAAATTCAAAACTACATAAGTACTCTGCCAATTTTCAATTGTGATTATGATTATGTTTGATAATGATGATATAATAATCAAACGTAATCACAATCACAATATTATTGATCCAGAAACTGAAAATAGGCACAACTCAGAAAACGTTTTTGCCACAAGTGGCCCTTTTTCGCTTTCCGTCCCACATTTAATGCTTGTGATAAACGCATGCCAAAATTTTAAATGAGCATATTCCAGGATGAATAAAGCTCAAAGCGGAATATTGGAAAATAAATAAATAATTATTGGGGGGGGGGGGGGGGGGGGGTTAATTACATAGCTTACTGGAGGAGTCTTGAATACAATAAGATAGTTCCAACCGTCCCACAGAATCACATCTGATGTGATCGATGCTGGGTTGGCACCATATAGATAAATATTTACAGTCGGAGTTTTTCCCGTAAGCTTTTCAGATAGAATTTGAGTCCCTTGATTGATCAAACTCCCGGAAAAGATCCATCAAGCTTCCTTCAATTTCCAAAACACTTCCGGAAGAGATCCAACAAATGTCCGGAGAAAGACTTACATGGTTCTGCAAATTCACTGTCAATATCCTTCCTAACTTTAAATTGGATCAATCCAAAGAATTCATTACATTCCATCAGCGAATGGGCCTGTCTGTGGATATTTAACTGGGCTTGATTCTGAGCGGATCCTGGTTTTGTCTTACACAGAAATGGTACCTAACTCCAGATTGGACCAACCCCGTATGAGAATTATGTAGATCACGGTTGATTGCAGTGGAGGGAAAGACTTTTACAAAAATTACCCCACATCGTTATTCCCCTTCCGGATAGCATCAAAAACCCTATTTCATGTTGATTTTTGACTGAACCTGATAGTTGCAGATATGGGCAGGTCACGAATGGCTATAGTATTTTTCAAGATCTGTTGTCGTGGCCGTCACCTCTTCCGTCAGGTTAGTCTGTTAGTCATGGGTAATCTTCGTCCCGGCTCTTCCACTCTCTTTTCCTCTCCCCTTTTTCTCAATTTCCACGTCAATTTTTTCATTCGAATGCTTCCAGGTGCAATACCCTCGCAGGATCCCCCAAGAAAAGAGGGCCCGAAGAGGAAAAAGGGAAAAAAGATACCCCTTTGCCCTCTTCCCCTCTTTGGGAACACGTCGGTAACCTCAACGATTAAAAGTCGCTTTGTTTTGTAAAACGTCTCCGCCTCTTTTCCCCTCCCAAGTTGAAAATCTTCATCTGTGACACCGCAACCAACCACCGAAAAGGCCCACGAGCTCGAAATGTACCTATTTGGCCTTGATCTCTACAAACCCTTTCTGATCGCATTTGCAGACTTCCTTTGTTCGTTGTGAATAAGAAGAAAAGCTCCTGGATTGATCCACAGGCTGAGAATTGTTCTGGCGTTGCGTGTCTTAAAAGAGCTGCACGAGCCAAACCAACCAAGCCTTTGAAATTCGAGAGGTTTAGAAGCTTTTAGCGACTGATGCAGGGTGTGAATACATGCGGGGTGGATGTCCTATGCAGGTGTGAATCCATTTTTTCTAAGGAAGTGTTCCTCCTCGGAAGAGACCCTCGGACAATGCAGGAGCCTCCAGGCCGATACTGAGCCTCGTTATAGGTGTATTAGTTCTGCCTTTTCCCATCTTTCATCGATCACCCCGGTACCTCACCGATCCACCTTCCTTGGAAAAAACCTCTTCACCCATCGGTAAGGTATCTGACGACCAAAAGGTGGCCATCCCCCACCATTTTCCCCCTCTAACGGTAACGTCTCTTTTCCTTTTGGAGTTCCAGGGACGTAGAAAAGTCGAGATACTTCTGACATCGAGTCCCATAGTTCGTCTATTACTTTCCTGGAAAACCGCTAACCATTATTAAACTTTCCGCAATGGTTGAGATTCGAACAGTCATCTATGAGGCCAGAACACCGGCCAGTGCTTTCGACTGAGCCTATTTTGGTAATATCACGAGACGGCCACAAACACCACCTCAACTGACATTCCTATGGCTGATTATGAAGTTACCGTTTACTTGAAGTTATTGCATTTTTCCAGATAACGAAGGAGGATGGGTATGCATGTCCGGCCCCAAAGTCGCCCTGGTTTTCGCCACCCTGGGAGCCCTCTTTTTGGCCGCCGTCTTCGCCACACTCCTCCTCCTCATCAGGCACCGTCGACGATATCTCAAGCGATACCAGTACGGCTTGTACACGTGAAATCCATCATGCGCAAGAAGGGTTCAACTTCTCATCGAGTTTATCAGACTGAAAGAAATTCCTCTCGAAAATAAACTCTTTGAGGACTTACCCATTATGGGCTTTAGTTTTCATAAATTAGCTATATCGATATAATTATTCCCTTCTCTGGACATGGAAAGACTGCATTCAGCATTTTTAACTAGATTTTTCCTAGGTATTTTTCATACGTACTTCTCAACACGACCAAGTAGGTAACTTAACGGTTTCCACGATGAAGCATCACTCATCAACAGCTAATAAAACAACATGGTTGTAGATTTTTTCATTTGGTTCATTCAAGGGAATGCCACTTTTATTGGGAACGAGGGTATTTAAGACTTTGTAATGTCATTCTCATGGATATTTATTTCAAGTTGTTTTAGGTGTCAGCTAGCTGTTTAAGAACATTTTATCGAAGGCTAATAGTAGAAATTTTTAGTTCTCGCCTTCACTTGGAAGTAGCTGATTTTTCAAAAGCATTGATAAATTAGATTTTTATTGTTTTTGACGTTCTATTTGTTGATTTTTTAAATCTATTTATTGTTCTTCAAATGCCTCTTAATTTATATATACCTAATTATTGATGTTCAATTTCGTTTTCATTCAATTTGAATTATTTGTTAGAATTTAATTTATACAGATGTAAGCCATGTAAGTTCAGTGTCCTATTCTGTTCAATTAGGATAAAACAGCTGGTGCTACCAAAAAATGTTTTCGGGCAAATGGTTGATTTTTATTAAATCAATTTTCAACTTTTATATTAGCTAGATGTCGATTTGTAAGATATTTTAATTGTTTAAATTATTCATATTTATTTATTTATTGTTTGATCGTTACGCTTCTGAACTTTATTGAATATTCATTTAATGAGATAGTTCAATTGACTGTTGATGAGATAAATTGATATTTTGACCCGTTGGCACGGATGAGATGCCACAGGTGTTGTTAATGGCGTTTTAAAATAAATGTTGAAGTATTTATTACTTTTAATTTATTCACCCACCGTTCTAATCGTATTTTAGAAACACCATAATACAAGCTAAACATTATAAGTGTACTGAAATCAATATTTTACCCCAAAACCGAAGCTCCATCAAAATGGGATCTATTTGTCCAAAATGCCTTGTTATAGCCTCAACAGTTTGATTCAAATGTGCTGACATGTGGAAGACAGTAAGTCGCTTTATTTTATTTTTTTATAAGGTTAAGTGCGGTAATTGTGTTAACGATTTATAAATTGGCGCCAAATGAAGCTACAATGCTGAAATTTTTACTGTGTGTACTGTAAGGTCTAATACTGCTGTGATATGACTGCCGCAGATGAACAGCCGTTTTGAGAATTCTAGTGAAAGTTTCGAATTGAAATCTTCATTCCTTGTAAAGATTATACACATTTATCCCTCGAATTTCCCATGTGGGGGCAAATGAGTTTGAACGTCGTGGGGTAAAATTATTGTGTTTTTGGGTGTTGCTTGAAAGGCTCTCGTCTCGCTTGATTTTCACCGCACCTTCAGCTGCTTACACAAAAAGTTAATAACAGCCATAAGAATCTGAACAAAAAAAATTTTTGTTTGTTTGGTTTTTAATGGCCGTTTAAAAAAATACAAATGCTCTGAGAAATGGAGCCATTAAATGAGTAAATTTTACACAATTGCCCCTTTTTCCTGAGGAAATTTGTACTACTGAGGACTTTTTAAAAATTTTCGTTTCAAAATGATGAACAGCGGTAAATGAAATTTGGTGATATTTGAATTCAGTATAAAAAGGCTAGCTTTTGAAAAAAAAAAAAAAAAAAAAAAACCGGATTTAGGTACCTTCAACATGGCGGCTGATAAGCCAGTCCAAAGCTGAACTATTGAAAAAAACAAAAAAAAAAAAAAAAAACATGAGTAGGTACGCACGCAATTACCCCACACACCCTATTTGATTATTTATTTTATTGTTTTCTTATTTTATTTTATTGTTTTTTATCTGTTCATTTTTCATCAGCCCCTGAATTATATAGTAGGTACCTATTCGCAATCGTGGCCTTATTCAATTTTTGAGAAAATCGAGCTACAACCACGCGGGCGGTCTAATAGAAGTAAGCTTACGAAATAAATTATTCTCAAGTGTGTGCTATGTTTTGGATCGTTCCGAAGGTGACTTGGCTACTTCGTAATGGGGTATCCTGTAGATAAGTCATGAAGTTCAGCGCGAAACGGAACTCTAACAAAAGGATCAATGCGCGGTTTTCGTAGTGCGAGAATAATGGAGGTATGCGGCGCCGATCTGTGCTCATCTTCAGGCCCATAACCTGTTACTGTTACAAGAGAAATGGTGTAGCACATCGCATCTCGGAGGCCTTTTTTTTTTCTTGAGGATGCGGGGCGTTAGGGTCCTCCGTGTGTTCCGGGGGCCTTCGAGCCTTTCTCTCCCGCCTGAATTGATAGCATTGTCTGAGCTCGCGAAAGCCTTCAATCCATCGTGTTGGATGGGAACACGAGCAAGAACCGTTTCTAGTTAGGAGCCTCCTATGACTCGGCTCGACCATACCGGACGATGGTGACTGTTACGCCATAGTTATGCAGATCTGCACCCAACCGCTAACCCGATCAATCAACTTCTTCGCACTCACCGTCATTTCACTCTCATCATTTCGTGTCTTCCTCATAACCGCTCCAATGACAGCACACAGCGGGGCGAGTGTAAGGAAGAGTTGGACTTTGAGGAGAAGAAAAAAGTTGTAAAATTTACAAAATATTTAATATTATTTAATGTCCTATACATTGTGACCTATGCATTCTACAGGTCGTCCCCAAATATTTTTCCCTTTTCATAATTTGCTCGTACGATTCCATTCAACAATGACTTAACACAGGGTTTGAATTAGAAAATTCCCGTGTAGCAGCCCCATGAAAGCCCCATAGATCCCCACGGTGAAATCGGATTGTTCTGGGACCCCACAAAACGGATTCTACGTTCAAAAAGACTTCGAAAACGACACCTAACTCGATCCCATTGCCGAAAACCTTTAAAAAACCCTCCCGTAGCCCCATTTTACCTCCATAGTGCCCCACGGGTTTGGGCGATCGGACTGAAAACCTTGTGGACTAGATAGTAAGTTTGCCAAAATTTCAGATAAAAAAAAAAAAAAAAAAAAAAAAATCCTGCCCACTGCGCACGGACATTTCGTTTTTGGAATCTAGACATCCTGAACGGATTTAATTAGAATTATAATGTCAACATTGTGTCGTCAAATTTTGAGGCCGATCTGAATTTTCGACCTACGTCGTGATTACATAGATGTATTATTCGAAGAGTAATAAACCAAAATCGACACGAAATGATTACTTCGTTTGAAGGATCATCGCCTTTTCAAGTTCCACGTTTTTGAGTCTACTGACCCAGGGGCTGCGATTTTACTAGGACTATTATAGTGTCGGTTCAGTGACCATGTGCTGGCTTTTCGAATACTATGATCGTACGATGTACGACAGAATATTATGAAGTAATGTGTAATGATAAACGGTAAAAATGTATGTTCCTTTGAATAGCCTTCAGGCTCAATATGGCAGTGTGCGTGCGTATGAAGGGGGATGTATAATATATAGGTTTATATTATAATCCTATAGGAGGGTGTATTTGAAATCAGCGTTGAATTCCCTGAAAGAATCGCTATTGCTCTGTCAGAAAAAAGGTACCGTTAGACTGACTGGCATCTCGTAAAACCATAAATTTCAAAAATTAATTAAACAGCCTCTTTAGGTCAGATTTTAGATTTTATATATTTTTTTAATGAAGTCGAAATTATGAGCTTCCCCCTGAAAACGGTCGTTACGATTCGAAGGCATCAAAAATCGCTATTCGTGTAAAATTCCCACTCCCATTCATTGTTGCCTCTTCTTCCCCGATCAGTGGACCCTAAGGAACAACGTAGTGTTAATTCAATAAGTGACCGTGGATTTTCTTTTTATTCCTCCGAACGCTGAAAACGCCTCGTACCGTAATACATTTTAGCGAAGTATCCAGAGCCACCCTACATGCTCCTCTGCTTCCCCTAATGGATTTTGACGGGAGGTAATAGCACTTTTTTGGAGGATTTTCCAGTTATCGAAGGCGGCTCGGGTGATTTTATACCTGTTAACCGTTGCTTATGATGGCCCTTAGATGTACGAAAAAGGCGGCATCTCGTTTTCCGAGCGGCCGTCGGCCTTTTTTGATCGATTATCCGCTCAGCAGTCACATATTCGGAGTTAAACAACCGCAAAAGAACCTGGAAAATGGTCTTCGTCGACGGGTTTTAAGTCACACTCTTGACGGCATTTTGCAAGGAAAGCTAAAAAGCATAGCCGTTATAAACGGCTACACAATTAGGTCAGTTTTGGTAAAATTCACATTTTAATTGAAAAAATTAGCAACATGGAGAAATAAAAACGCTGCAAATTTTACACAAGGGTTTATTATTCTTTGATATAGGTTGCTTGTGCAGAAATTAAATTCTGTCAATGAAAAAAATTTAAAAAAAAATTTTTTTTTTTTGACTTTTTTGTTCAAAAATGTGTTTTTTCAAAAATTCTTTATTTTTAACTCAAAAAATATTTAACATCCTGGGATCCTTCAAAAATCCCATTTTTAGCCCCATGAAAGTCCTAAAGATCGCCCCAGTGAAATCGGATCGTTCCGGGACCCCAAAAAATGGATTCTACGTTTAAAAATACTTCGAAAACGACACCTAACTCGATCCCATAGCTAAAAGCCTTCTAAAAATCCCTCCCGTAGCCCCATTATAGCCCCAGAGCGCCCCACGGGTTTGGGCGATCGGACTGAAAACCTTGCGGGCACAACTAGATGGTAAACCAAGTATTTTGTCAAAATTTCAGATTTTTTTAAAAATTCCTACTGCCCAAAACGGCCCGGACGGCGGACGGCGTACGGCGGACGGACATTTCGGATTTTGAATGTAGACCTCTTGAAACGGATAATGTCAAATTTTGAGGCCGATCGGAGTCGTCGACCCGCGTCGCGAAAACATAGGTGTATTATTCCAAGAATAATAAACCAAAATGAATAAATTCAAGTCCGTACATAATTTCAAGTACAACAACAGGCGAAAAGACGACATTCTGGCTAATCTCAATGTCACCCCTTAATAAGGGATGGCATAAGAGACCCTTATGCCAACTCGATGTGTCGCTCGATGCCATTACTCTAATAGACATCGTAAAAAAAGAATCTCCTCCTAAACGGTAAGTGATAAAAATATGGCTTTTTTTTTTTTTTTTTTTTTCAATGGTCTCGGTGGAATAGGGGGTTTGAGCGAAATTTTTGGAGCGCGCTAATTCATGCAACTATTCGTATCTACGTCGTTAATGGTCCGATTGAGTCGGCGTTTCCTCTGTCTCCTACCTAGAGATCCGAATTTTAATACGAAATACCCAATGAACGAATTCCGACGATCGGCGAATTTGGACAGTGAGTTTAATTTGAACGATTTGAGATCCAGCGCGCGTTAGCCGTGTGTCTTGGGAGAGTGGCAGGGACCTTGGAGAGGTGGAGAGGCGGGGAAACTTGAACGCTGGGGGGGGGGGGGGGGGGGGGGAGTTTTGAGAAACGGTTCATTCAAATAATTCAACTCATTTCTGATATATTCTGGTGTGCAGGAAGACGAGTTCTCTCTCTCTATTCCCCGGCCAATTTTACGCCCATACTTTTTTACGAGCGACTGTCACTTGGGCGTGCGAAGCGGTCCCCTGACCGAAAAAGTGATCGGCCGAGCGAAGCGAGGCCTTCTGTCCGAGAAAGTGGTAGGCCGAGCGAAGCAAGGCCTTCTGTCTGAGAAAGTGGTCGGCCTTATGTCTGAGTGCTAGTACTCTAATAATATTATTGTACTGGCGAAAAATATCTGGCAACCCTACCTACAACACGTATCGAGTAGGTAGAGAAATTGAAATATCTTGAATTCAGACGAGCTCCAACGGAATATAATTGCAATTTGAGAACCTTCCTTTGTAGAGAATTCGTAACAATTTAATGTATTTCAACTTGTGTACTTCGGTTTGTGAGTTCGTTTGCTGGGTCCATGGAGCGTACCCGTCGATCGCAGGCTGAGCTGAGATATTTTATTGGCCCAAGTACCCTAATCGCCTAGTTGTGCCTCTGAATACCAAATTCAACACCTTCATAAGCCAAGCACATCGTCGATGTTTCAGTTTTCGGAATGTTTTATCTTACACCATATTTGGTTAGATCACCTTCAACCGGAAACTGCAGCAGAAACAGACACCCCAAGTCATCAAGTAGTAATAAGTCAACCGGGACGAGAAGAAGTGAGGCAATGAGTCGTCTCAACAATGAATAGCATTTCAGCGCATTTAGAGGGCGGTAAAGGTGGACCAGGACAAACCGTTGTAACGGCGGGAGGCGGTAGGAAAACCTTAAGAGCTGGCCCACCCTTCAACAATAGGGCAGCACTTTATGAGGAAGGCCGCATACCTTCTTTTTGCCCTCTTTCTTCTTCTTCCTCCTCCTCTTCTCTTCTACATGTGGGTATATGGGTCGCCACGGGGATTATCCTGCCTCCTGGACTAATTTATGTTGTTCACCTTCCTCCCGTTTTCCCTGGTGCCGTGTCAATCGTCCGGTTAAGATCGAATGAACCGTGTCTTTCGGAGTGTCCCGGTAGACCTACCGCTGAGCTCCTTTTAAGCAGACTATACGACAGCAGCATCTACTATGTTCACTTTCCAATGCCCCAAGGCGGTCCTAAAGCCCTAAACAAAAGATGAGAAAACAAATCATCGGGTGGCCTTCAGGGAACATTATGAGCAATATTCTGACCAGGTGACGACCTGAATCCAACGCTACAGAGCGCCCTCTGACGTTGGGTGAAAGACTTAAAAACGCAATGACTTTGAGCCAAAATTGCAATGGCTTTGGGCCCTTGGGAGCTAAAGTAATGGTATTGGGCCAACTGGAAGCACTCAGAAGTAATGGGTTTGGTCACAAAAAATTAAAGAGACGGAATAGGCACATATTGTCTTTGGGCCATTTCGGCAATATTTAGTACGTAAATTTTCATTATTAGTAGTTCATTACGTTGTCTTATTAAATGATCTTACAAACCCACCTAAAACTAACTGATCCGTCAGCGGCTCTATTTCTATGATGCTAAATTTGTAGTTTGTGGTAAATAAAACTTAAATAAATTAGTCAGGCCATATGCCTTATTAGTGGTACCTAGTACATATTAATTTCACTAAGTATATATGTATGTTCGGCATAAAATTTAAAAAAAAAGATTGCCTTAAGTAAGTGAACCTGGGGTTTTACTTTTTTTTGGGAAATAGCGAAAAAGTGGCCTCTTTTTCAGCGCGCACTAACGGCCTTACTTTTGTTCCGATCTTCAACTGCAGTATACGCATTTTGTAGGAAATTTAATTTCCTTTAATTTTGCTTGTTTCCACGAGAAACGCTTAGTTTTCGAAATACAGCAAAACCGAAAAAAAGTAGAAAATGTTGAGGTTATTTTGAATTTTGACCTTGCAAATTGTGCGTAAACTCCTCGTTTACACTCGCAGAGCTTGGAGGAGAAGGCTCTCCCCGATCTTGACCTCCCAGGCTCCTTCCAGATGGTCCATAATGGGGATGCGATGACTTACCGCCACCATGGCGCTCCGCCGATGGTGTGGAGCAAATACCTAGCAGCTACATTCTTCGTCTATGGAGTGGTGTCGTTAAATTTCACCGCAGGCACCCCACTCTTTAAGGGAGTTTACTCCACATGCTTATTCCTGCCATAAATGGAGCGGACTGAGCATGGATTTAACAAGACTGGATTTGTGTATTTTTATACAAAGAAGGAACCGCAAAAAGGCAAATTAGTTCATAACTAGGTATTATCAGGCCAATCAAAGTATTCGCTCCCATCCAGAGAAAGTGTGGGTTGGTTATTGAGACAATAATGGAAAAAAAAGCCATCCAGATGAGGGAAAATATGGTTACAAGGGAGGATGAAAATTTATATGAGAAGATTTCATGTTTTTAATAATTAAATTAACCTGAAGATCAAAAGAATTTAATTTTTTCGATAAATTTCTTCCCAAATTTCTCCAGATAAATTATTGTTTTTTTAATCAACGATTGAATTAAATAATTTACACGGTAGCAATACCATTCTGTTTTCAGTGCGGAATCGACGACAAATGAATGAATGAATGAATGGTATCTTACCTTGAAAACAAATAATCACACATACAAAAAAAAAAAAAAAAAACGTCAATGGTTTTGCAAAACGGAAATAAATGGACACTCAAAAACTTGCGTATAATAATTATAGTTATAATAATAATAATTCAACGGTTTTCTTCAAAGAACGTTCAGAGTTCATACTATGTGCAATTATTGCACATAGTATGAACTCTGAACGTTCTTTGATGAAAACCTGAATGAAGAAGAGATCATTGCGGGGGAAGGGAGCTGTTTACGGTGTTCCTGAGGGTTTAGGTTATTAATTCTTTTTCACCCACGACGAACTATTGACAATCCCCCGCCAGGGTTTAGCGGGCACGAAGTCTAACGGTAGGCCTCTCAGTCTGCGTGACACTGCCAAAAAGAATCGTCCCCATTTTTCGTCGTGACAGCCCATCGATTGATATTGATATCTTGTTTTTACTCGGGGCGGTCATTTCGATCGATGCAGCGATTGCAAAAATCCGACAAAATCGGGGCTCTAGGTTTCGGTAGGGTGAGCATGTAGATCGTGAACTGACATTTCCCGGTCACCGGACTGGCAAAATCGGACGGAACGACTCCTCGGGATCGCCTTTTTCGGCGATATGCCACATGACGCTTGAGAGCCAGTGGCCTCACGCACCAGGGAAAACACTCTTAGTTAATGTTTACATTGTTTCAATTTCTGCGCCTGTCTTATCAGAGAATCTGAAAGGAGAAATTTAAAAAAATTACTCTGGGAAAGGTGATAAAAATCGGGAAACTAGAAAGCTTAGTAATTCTCAGGTGGTTAATGACACGAGCGGGCCATCTTGACAGAAACGGGTGACATCACGTTGTTGGCCGACCGAAAAGATTTTCATGGCGCAATTCCTATTATCGTTCCTCACGAAACATTTCATTTTCTCATATTACGAGTCCTGAAATAAAACACGGAAGTTATTTCTTGAAATGGGAAAGTTTACGCTTTGGACAGAATGCAACATTCCGCCTTCTGACATCAAATGAGTAGGTAGGTACCAATGATAACCCCGAGGCGAAATAATTCAGCGTTTATTGGAGACTCAAAATACGAGAGTTTTTGAGGCGGGATTTGGAACTACAATTTGAGGGAGATGAATAAAAAGGACTTCTTGGCAGAGAAATAGATACCTACTCAGAGGAAGATTAACGAAGGCTCCGTAAACCCACTGGGCTCGTCTCTCACTGGTTAATGTTCTAGAATCATACCATGAATCTCGCAATTTGAAGAGAAAAGAGTTTATTGAGCTACGTACGTGGTAAAGGTCAGAAAATGGGATTACAGCTTCTTTGGGGACATCTTTCCGACCATTTCAAGCCCAATTTAATAAAAATCGGTTAAATAAATACCGGCGAAAAGCGTCTGAACTATGGTTGTAATATTAGAGAATAGGGAAATTATATGAATATAAATCAAGAGGCAGTGTCACTTTTGGCCATTTGCACTTTTTTAAATTTTCTGAGTCTCCGTATGTACATCGATTGCGATTGTAAGGAGGCTCGTGACATTGTCTTTTCCTGGAGAAAAAGAGGTTTGAAATTTCCGATGTCCTTTGAAAGAGGAAATGTGCGCCACATACCTACCAAACCCTTTTCAAATGACAAGTTGCTGACTCCATTTAGCGTAAAATTTATTTAATTAACTGAAAGAGTAACGGGATGAGGTAACCCTGGAATCAACACCTAAAAAAAGCTGCTGTAGTAAATTCATGGGTTTTGACAAGGTTCATTTTCAGAGTATTAAGTCGTTCTCGAAGAAATGTTTGGTGTTTCCAGATCTGTTCGAGGCTACAGGCGGGAGTTTTGAAGGGTTTTGCCTTGTGGTTAAGTGAGAGACTGATTTTCCATTTTCCTGAAAGTTTTCCATGTTTTCCGAATTTCCATTTAATAACAATTTGATATCATTATGTATATCATTCATAAGCAACGCGTTGAAAAAGAATTTATTCATCTAAATACATTTTATTCAATATATGAAGCTGCTTATTAAAATTATTTCAATTCTGAAAACTTAATTTTTTTAAAGCGACTATTTGAACGAATTTCAAATTGCGATTTGTTACACTTCCCCTTTTTTGAAAAAAAACCGGGAAACTTCTGAAACATTGCCAAGTTTTTCGCTCTAACGGAAAATCAGCAAAAACGGGATGTTCTGCTCGTTTTAAGGACATGGGACATTTTTTGGCGTTTTCCCAAAAGTTTCAAAATCGTAACATAGCCCCTTCGAAGAACCCAGGTGGATATAATGAACTCATGTGTGCTGAAGGGATTAACCGGAAAAAATGATAAAAGCGAGTCTATAGACGCTATAGCGATCTTGAAACTCGTAGGTTCATCGTATCCAAGAACGGTATTCAATTACAGTGAGTTTTATCTGTAATTTTAACACTTGACTTGTAATACAATGTATGTCATACGTAATACATGTCATGTCATACTAAAAATTAATAATCCTTTTCATTCAGTAAATAATTAACCTACGTTTTAGTGACATAGACGAACATTTGATTTGGCTCAAAATGTGTTCCTTCACCTTTAATTTTATTGTTGGTAAGTAAATGGTTTTGCTAAGTTACGTTGTATCGTCTTACGGTTATTGTTGGAAGGTTGCCTTAGGTTTGGGCACCACAAATTCAGTCGAGTTCTAGTTTCAGTTCTGGTTTTCATTTTTTTGTGTGAGTAACTCATATAACTGTTATTGTAGATGTTATCTAGTATTTATGTCTCTTGAAAATTGTGCACCTTGCTTTTTGACAAATATAATTGATTGATTGATTAAGGGTTGTTTGAAAAGGAAAACCCTCGTTAAAAAAAAAACCGCTTGGTAACTTGATCCTTTTTTTTCTTCAAAATACGTAGCCGTCCCGCGTACTCGTAAGATTTGAAAATTGCAATGCCCTTTGAAATGATATTGTCATATTGTTTGTTTAAGCCAGTTCAAAACTATTCAAATCTCTCTGTTCCTCTCTTAGTTCGCTACAACATCAAATATAAACGTTGTAATCTTTCAACATAATAACATACGGGTAATATACCTTAACATAACATAGCTTTACCCAGACCACCAAGGCCACGCCATACAAGGCTTATCAAGTCGTATTCTTCGCAAGATAAACAAAAGTTGCGTTTAGCGCTGTTGATACGGTAACTCGGTACGTGTTCTCGCGCAATCTAAGGCGACCATCAGGCCTCCAAATGCCAGCAATCCTCCGAGCCGTTACGTACGTGGACACAATTATCACCATTTGCTAAATCTATTCACACGGTCATTAGATCCGTTATGGTTTGTGTATTGTACGTTCCATCATTGAGGCGAGTCTCTTCAGCACAAGTCCAAAATTTGAAGTTAAAACACTTTTATATTCATTATGATTTACTTTAATTTTTGCAAAAATCTTATTCGGCCAGTAAAAAATCATTTAAAAAAGGTTGGAAATTAAAAAACGCTGCAAATTTTACACAAGGGTTTATTATTCTTTGATATACGTTACTTGTGCAGACATTTAATTCTGTCAATGAAAAAATTTAAAAAAAAAATTTTTTTTTGGATTTTTATCTCAAAAAAATTTTTTTTTGGATTTTCTTGTTCAAAAATGTGTTTTTTTCAAAAATTCTGTATTTTTTACTCGAAAAATATTTAACAACCTGGGATCCTTCAAAAATCCCATTTTTAGCCCCACGAATGCCCTAAACATCGCCCCAGTGAAATCGGATCGTTCCGGGACCCCAAAAAATGGATTCTACGTCCAAAAATACTTCGAAAACGACACCTAACTCGATCCCATAGCTAAAAGCCTTCAAAAAACCCCTCCCGTAGCCCCATTATAGCCCCATAGCGCCCCACGGGTTTGGGCGATCGGACTGAAAACCTTGCGGACACAACTAGATGGTAAACCAAGTATTTTGTCGAAATTTCAGATTTTTAAAAAAATTCCTACTGCCCAAAACGGCGTACGGCGTACGGCGGACGGACATTTCGGATTTAGAATGTAGACCACTTGAAACGGATAATGTCAAATTTTGAGCCCGATCGGAGTCGTCGACCTCCGTCGCGAAAACATAGGTGTATTATTCCAAGAATAATAAACAAAAATTAATACTTCCCTTCCTAAGGTTTGGACAGAGAAGAGACCCCAATAAGTTCTATGCCTCCCATATTTGGACTACAGTATAAAAATGACGCCCCACACAACCTCATACCAAAAACCTTGAACTACCCCTCCCGTAACCGCTTTTCAGCCCTATATAGCCAGGAAGACTTGCGTACGCCCTAGCAGCCGGACAGACAGACACGCCACCAAAATCTCCTGTGGAGGTCCTGAAACGCAAAATGCAAGTGAAAATTTTAATTTTGGAGGAAAACAAAAAAATATTCGAACCCGGAAGTGAAAACAATGCTTCCGCTACCGTTGGTAGTCTTGAAAGCAAAATCATTATCGAACCTAATTTTGTTGAAAGCATGAAGTCTTCATGATGAAGAGTCTGTTGTCATCTAGCTAAATTTCACTTTCAATAAATTTTAATTTATATTTGAAGCCGTTCATTGGCAGTAGATTCAGCAATCCTGGAATGAGGATTTTTTTAATGAAACAATTTGATTAAAAACAACGAAAAACTTGTTAATTGACAATTACTTCTCTCACGAAGGGGAAATTTTACTTATGACTTAGAAAATGTGCTCTTAGAAAGCATAATACACTCAAAGTTGGATCAGCCAATTTGCTTCTCAGCTTAGTCGAAAATAGCCAACCCTGCTGTGGAAAAGGCCATCTCAGCTTCTACGGAGGTCGGTGGGATGGTCCTACATGTTCCGGTTGTGCTCATATTGGAACTGAATAATTGCTCTATAACTCCATTCCTCATTACTTTCCTCGTGGGATTTTAGGCGATATTCAAACGGCAGGCGGCTAAAACATGATTTATAAATTTTTGGGAAAAATGCCCAATGTTTGAAGGAGTGTATCTCGGGTCCTATTGGACCTTCGAAGCTGCCGTTGCGCTCAAATGGTAGCAAATCGTGTCTACTTTTAAAAAAAAGTATAAAGTGAGTTTTTCGGTAGAGCTCATATTTTTGGAGTTATAAGCCAAAAACTGAAAACCGTCAGCCAAGCGTTCAGCACGTGGATTTCGAAGCTAAAAACTTGATCATACAC
The DNA here is from genome assembly GCA_955831195.1 of Pilophorus perplexus. NCBI lineage: Eukaryota > Metazoa > Arthropoda > Insecta > Hemiptera > Miridae > Pilophorus > Pilophorus perplexus. The sequence goes on from OY037016.1 coordinate 20,466,943, forward strand.
TGCTGGTACCACCCCTGACAATATACCAAAAAATCAGAACGTGTCGATTTTGGTTAATTATTCTTGGAATAATACACCTATGTTTTCGCGACGGGGGTCGACGATTCCGATCGGCCTCAACATTTGACATTATCCGTTTCAAGAGGTCTACATTCCAAAACCGAAATGTCCGTCCGCCGTCCGCCGTACGGGCCGTTTTGGGCAGTACAGTAGGATTTTTTTTTACAAAATTTGTAAGACCACAGGGAAAGAAGGGGGAATGTGTGAATTTTTCCATTCTGAGAAAAATGAAATTGAAAGTTTGACGCGTTCTACTCATATCCATCTTCATGAAAGGCTGGGTCGTTTTATTTTTCCTCATTAGTTAAACTTTCATCTAACGATATAACGGAAAGAGAAATAAATTAATAAACATCCACAATTTGTAAATAATTTTATTGAAAAAAAGAAATTCACAATTACTCCAAAAAAGTGAAAGAAGGGGGACGGTCAGAGAGAGAACAGGGAAAAAAGGGGGAGAGTGACAGAAAAAAGGACAATTTTATTATTTTCACTACTCCCCGCGTGTGCCGCTTTTCTTGCCCTCCTTGCGTCTGTATTAACATGGATATGTTTTTGGGCTGGGGGTCATTCTAAAATTTGCGACACCAAACGACACCAAAATTTGTTACGCAACATAATCGCGAAAACTATAATCACATGATTGGTCTGTAAGGAAGTTTGGCGGTTGGTTACTAGAAACTGTTTCTACTCGACAACCAAAATTTGTGACGACGAGTTTACAGTAAACATATCCATGATTCAATGTTTTTCCGTGAAGCGGAGAATTTCCAGGGTTTTTTAATTTTGAAACGTATCTCCTCGCTGCCATCGACTGACAAAACTGTTTCAAGTGGAGTAAATCCTTGAACTTTTCAAAAGAAATCGGTCGCCGGCCTGGAATAGAAACACGAAAATTAATAGCCCCAATGAACAATTTATTTTTCCTTACCTACATAGGTCCGAGTTTTTATAATATCATTGAAGTCTAAAGGTGGGTAAGAACATTGGTTATTGACTCACCAGTGTAAAGCCGTGGTGGCAAACAATATTGTCCAATCGGGTAATCACACGTTTGCTATCACCAGACGTGCCAACGGAGTAGGTACCTTCCTCTTTCTTTCCCTGTTTTCTTTCAAACCTTCCCCTTTCTTTCCCTTCATTCGGACCTTCCCCCTTCTTTCCCAGTAATTTCAGATCTAACATAGGCTATTTCTTGCAGACCCTCCTCCTTTTTTCCAAGTTTGATCTCGTATTATGAAACTACATCCTTGGGAGAGTTTGTTGCCAACCTTAACTCATTTTCGAAAAAAAAGTGACCTTCCCCCTTCTTTCCCTGTGGTCTTCAAATCTGAAATTTTGACAAAATTCTCGGTTTACCATCCAATTGTGCCCGCAAGGTTTTCCGATCGCCCAAACCCGTGGGGCGCAATGGGGCTACGGGAGGTTTTTTTTAAGGCTTTTGAAGGGATCGAGTTAGGTGTCGTTTTCGTAGAATCCATTTTTGGGGGTCCCGGAACGATCTGATTTCACTGTTGCGATCTATAGGGCTTTCATGGGGCTACAAATGGGATTTTTGAAGGATCCGAGGAGGTAAAATATTTGTCAAGTAAAATACGAAAAATTAAAAAAAAAATTAACTTTTTTTTCTACAATTTTTTTCATTGACGCAGAATTAAATTTATGCACAAGTAACCTATATCAAAGAATAATAAACCATAGTGTAAAATTCGCAGCGTTTTTTATGGCTGAATTAATTTTTGCACAAGTAACCTATATCAAAGAATAATAATCCCTTGTGTAAAATTGGCAGCGCTTTCCAAAAGGACTTGAGCAATTTACGTACTAGGTGCAACTAATTCTCAAATCCCGGGATCCCGAGATTGACTCCACAAATCGCGGGATTTCAAATTGTCAAAAGTGGTCCGGGATTCGAGATTGTAAACCCTTATTGGCAGTGCACCCAAAATCCACGTCCCTTCATCAATAGCAGCTGAGGATTGTTAAGAGGTCCTCGAGGGAGATGGAAACTGGGGGAGCGGACCCCATCACATGCTACAGGTAGGTGCAAAAAGGTGGGACGCCAGGGGGGAGGAAATCTTCCTGAGGTTTTTCCCCGCGATCTTCGCAGCTTCCCCCACGGGATGTCCCTCCCCCTCGCGAACTCCCTTCTTGAGGAACAGCATCCGACTCGGAGATCGCGGGTAGTCAGTTCGCAACAGTTCGCCATGCCAACCACCACCGCCGCCAAGTGAGTACGATTTCTCATCTTGTGAGGCACCTCCTTCTCCCCCGCGTCGCACCCGGCCGGACCGGGACGCTGGACACCGCGAGACTTGGGGGCGCCTGCCCTTCCTTTTTGGGCACCTTTGGGCATCATTGACTTCTCTCACGCCTCCTTCAAGACCGCAGTGTCGAGTGCTCATGTTCGCGTGTGGCATATTCGCGATTACGTCAACGGTTATCCTCGCGATTTCAATCTCTGCCCACGTCCTTTTTTGCCTCATCCCCCTGTACTGGCAGTGTAATAGAAAAAGCAAACAGACCAAAGATGATGAATGACCACAAGGAACAAACTCGTATCGAGCAAAAAACTGAACCATAGATGACAAGAAAAACCGGAAATATGTGTCTCAAGGGTGACGTTGCAAAATCTATTTCACTGTTTTTTTTTTTTTTAATAGCACCTTAAAAAATAGCTGCAACTGTTTGTTTTAAATTTTGAAAATTAAACTGTCAATTTTCAACCATTTGTAAAAATGTAAAAATGAAATTATTTAGTCTTGTAAACGTCATAATAATATTATTTAAGAGTCATAATTGGCTTCGAGTCTTTTTGCATGATGAATTCAGAACTGATAGAGCCAGGAACTACGCTTAGAATTAGATTTGTTAATCCTCCCGAAACTAAGTACGCTGGTGTCAATGACACAAAATATAATTTGTTTGTATATAGGAAAACTAAGTCGTGAAGGTTCAAGTATACCAACCTACGAAAATTCATTTGATTGTTGAAATTGGCTGAAATCCTACTTAATTTGTTTTGTGCGTAGTAGTGGCACAGTAATTGCAATAAATGCCTGCCAGCCTTGAAATCATTTCAATAGGTACGGCAAATAAGAAACTCGTATGATAGCTTAATATATTACGCAATGGGCCTAATTTCTACCCAGGTTACTTCACGTTCTGGGGAATTTCGCCCTGTCAATGTCCACAATTCTATTGCAACTCAAATTGGTGCAAATCTGGATAGGAGAATGATTTTAGCAACATCATAATTAATTAATCAACAATTATTTTATGGAAAATTGCTGAGTTGAATGTCAAATAAAATATCGCACCGCCAAGAGGATAGACCAAGTCTCCCTTTCAATAATTGACAATTATCAGAATATCAACTACGGACCGGTTTAACCAAAGGCTAAGTTAAAACGTTTACTACCCTTTGCTTTCAACTTGGTGTCCATGTCAGCGTTAAATTTTAATTTTGACGACCCCAGGCCTAAGAATATATCTCTTAGCCAGCAGCACCGCTAGTTTTAACTTCACTTGACGTTATATTTTACGATAGTCTGAGTATATGATAAAAATCACACAAGACGATTCTTTTTTATGCAACTTTGACTTTCGAGGCAGCGCCACAGAACTGATATCATCTGCCGAGTGAGTTCGTACGACATATTTACCGCTATTTTCTCGTCACTCGAAGAGCTGAATTATTATAGCGGCACCATAATTAGCCACTCAATCGCAAGTAATTACTCAATTCTAAACGCCGTAAATTTTTATGACGGTGCTATGCACCTTGTAAATGTGTACAAATAAAAATTGAAAAAAGTTTCTCCGATTATCTTTAATTTGCAACGGATGAGAATAAACTGAATACAAAGGTAGGAAAGCTGTTTGAAAATAGATAAATGAATAAAATTATTTATGACAGGAACCTCATACTGTTCATGTTAAATCAATGGATCCTTTCTACGGAACATAGGTTCACACCGTAAAATAACCTATCGCGACATGTTTTTTATTGTTATTTAAAGAGCGAATTCCGCGACACAGTTTGATTTCAAATGATTTATTATTAATTCAATTTATCTAGTTGTTCTAGAAACCCAAATACGACGCGAATGAATCTGATATACCAGAAGCACCTCACGGAAATCTGACAAAAGCCCCATCAACCGTATTGCAAATTGGTTTTTAATCGGTCCCGGTACAGTTCAAACCAATTGACACAATTCTCACAATCAAGCTCGTGTTTTGGGAAATTTCCCGGTAAACTGGTATCAGAGGTAAGGAACGGCGCTACTAACCCTCAGCACTCTAAGGTCTTGCGTGTGTCAATTGTAAACGTTTGGGTGCGATGTAACAGCGAAAATTCTTCCCACTTGGATACACTTGGAAGCTTGAATCTGTTTCAACCTACTAAGCCAGAACGCAAGTCATTCGCTCTTCAACTTCGCATTCATAGTTTTACGATTTGAGAAGAACAAAGCGATCTGTAACACGATAGGGAATTTGCAGGCTGTAATAGGTCTACATTGTTTTTAAAAGTGAACCGGAAGCGGTTTTTTCAAAGGGTGGACTAAACTCAGTTTTTAGAGCTCAATTGAGACTTCCTTGTTGTCTTACCTGGTCCTAAGGACGCGTCTTTTCATGGTCTCATTGAACTTGAAAACTGCAGCGGAGAAACGAACTAAGTCGGGTTTTTATAGATTTACCTCAAAATCGATTCTTATAGATTTTTGGATGGCTGACACGATGGTGAAGTCAAAACTGGGGGAAAACGACTCCGTCTAAGCTTAAAACAGGATTTAAAAAACCTTACAGGGGGAAAAACGGCTTGCATTTGAACAAAACTGGGGAAAAACGTTCTAACTAGCCGCCTCAATGTGGTCAAACTGCCCATCGCTAGAGAAAAGTGGCGTGGTATACAGCATTTGAAACAATTTTGCAGACCAGAAACTCAATCATTTTTTGGTAGACTGAAATCGACTGCTGAAAAAAAAAAAGAAAAAATTTGAAACATACCTGCAGTGGATTCCTGAATTTTTCTATAATAATATGACTATTTAATATGTACTGAAAAGCACTATTTTTGAAACTTTTTGCGTGAAAAAAAATTGAAATAAAACTTGTGTTACCGTATATTATCACATCATGATGAAACGAATACGTAAAATATAGTTTCTACCATTTTTCAAATTTATTGCTATTGTGATACAGTTTTTTAAAATGAGTGTTAAACCAATGGAAAAATGAACTCAATTCATACGGAAAATGAATGTGCAATAGAGCTGGTAAAAAGCGTAGACAGGAGGACGTTTTTCCCCTGCATTTGACGCGATTTAGTAAAGTTAGGTCGTTTTCCCCAGTACAAAACGAGTTTGGCCACTTTGAACAATTTTGTTTTTAGTAGTTAAATTAATAATTCAGCATTTTTTAGGTTGGCAGCATGCGACTACTTACTTCAAGATTATTCCCTCAAATTTGCATCCCAAAAACTTTTTTCATCAAGAAATTTTAGACTTTGGTCCAGGAAATTTTGTTTCGTGAAAAGTTTGAAAACCCGGCTTAGGTCGTTTTTTCCCTGTAGTCTCATTATAACAAGTGTTGTTATAATGAGACAAGTTCAGTGGTTTTTTTTGTTTTTTTTTCCATATTTACCTCCGTATAATCGAAAATCTTTAAATTATTGTTAGATTCTTTCTCCGACAAAAACAGTTTTGGCGGGAAGATATTCAACCAATTTTCTTATTCCCCTTCTCTAATATCGGCATGTCCGTTGAAGAACAGATTTTCTCACTTCCACGGTGAAATATGCAGCTGTGACAGTCGCCGACTTTCCCTGAAACCGCTAGTGTTCAGTGAACTATGCCTAACTATCATGAGATCCCTTAGCTGGCATCGAAATGGAAACATGTAACTGTAAATGAGATTCAACTCAAGCTCGGAATCTTCCAGTTTGGTTAAATTTCAAGCACAATCCCGCTCCTCCGAGCCCTCTTCGCCACTTAGGACGTTTTTTGTGATGGAAAATTATGCGCCTGCTTGACTAAGCAGTAGCGGGGCCTTATGTGAATGTCAAGTTGGGTGCGTGTCACATTGACTGAACGGAGCGTGAAGAACGGAATTGCTGTTCCTGTATTGTTGTTTGCAGCGACTACGACACTCTGTTAGTTTTGTTGAAATATGGGAGAATATTCGGGGGAGACGAGGTTTCTACTTTAACATAGTCGTGAATATGCGAGCTCATGCTTCGTTTTTGTCGCTACAATGCTTGCCTATTACGATGGAAAGGCTTTAGCAAATTACTAATTATTAAATGGCCTTAACTACTGAAAACCTTTAGGTTTATTATTCTTGGAATAATACATATATGTAGTACCTATAGGTACTATGTAAACGCGACGGAAGTGGAAAATTCTGATCGGCCTCAAAATTTGACATTGTCAGTTTCAAGATGTCTAGACTCCCAAAACGAAATGTCCGTCCGCCGTCCAAGCCGTTTTGGGCAGTAGGAATTTTTTTTAAAATCTGAAGTTTTGACAAAATACTCGGTTTACCATCTAGTTGTGCCCGCAAGGTTTTCATCCCGATCGCCCAAACCCGTGGGGCGCCAAGGGGCTAAAATGGGGCTACGGGAGGGGTTTTGGTTTATTATTCTTGGAATAATACACCTATGTTTTCGCGACGCGGGTCGACGACTCCGATCGGCCTCAAAATTTGACATTATCCGTTTCAAGAGGTCTACATTCAAAATCCGAAATGTCCGTCCGCCGTCCGCCGTACGCCGTACGCCGTCCGCCGTCCGGGCCGTTTTGGGCAGTAGGAATTTTTTTAAAAATCTGAAATTTTGACAAAATACTTGGTCTACCATCTAGTTGTGCCCGCAAGGTTTTCAGTCCGATCGCCCAAACCCGTGGGGCGCTCTGGGGCTATAATGGGGCTACGGGAGGGGTTTTTTGAAGGCTTTTAGCTATGGGATCGAGTTAGGTGTCGTTTTCGAAGTATTTTTGGACGTAGAATCCATTTTTTGGGGTCCCGGAACGATCCGATTTCACTGGGGCGATCTTTAGGGCTTTCATGGGGCTAAAAATGGGATTTTTGAAGGATCCCAGGATGTTAAATATTTTTTGAGTAAAAAATACAGAATTTTTGAAAAAACACATTTTTGAACAAAAAAATCAAAAAAAATTTTTTTTTTGAAATAAAAATCCAAAAAATTTTTTTTTTAATTTTTTCATTGACAGAATTCAATTTCTGCACAAGTAACCTATATCAAAGAATAATAAACCCTTGTGTAAAATTTGCAGCGTTTTTTTAAGGCTTTTGGCTATGGGATCGAGTTAGGTGTCGTTTTCGAAGTATTTTGGGACCCGCAACGATCCGATTTCATTGCTGCGATCTATAGGGCTTTCGTGGGGCTGCAAATGAGATTTTTGATGGATCCCAAGAGGTCAAATATTTTTCAAGTAAAAAAAGAAAAATGTTTGAAAAAAAAATTTAAAAAATAAGTTTTTTATTGGCAGAATTAAATGTCTGCTCAAGTGACCTATTTCGAAGAATAATAACCCCTATAGGGTTTACACTATAGTGCAAAATTTTCAGCGTTTTTTATAATCATTATTTGCGTTGGCGGTTTTACAGCTTGCTCAACCGCCTGTTTTTGCTGGTTGGGCTGAATCGTACATGCGGATCGAGCGATGGGACGTAACGCTATGTCCGCAATAATAGCTAGTGTGTGGGGAAGCGTTTCGAACCCATTTCCTTTTCCGAGATTTTCTTCTTTCCCCCGAAACTTTTTTTTTTCTCCGGAGTTGATGTTGTCACAATTAGATGGGTGGCGACAAAAGGAGGAGGGCCCTGTTGTGAGAAGTGTCATTGCCAACATTGCGATCCGAAAGGGCCGAACAGGAGCTCACTATTCTATTCTAACGGGAACCCGAGTTCTCCCAAAGTCGACAGCTCTTTCCACAATCTGCCGTCCGGAACGAGTCATCTGGTGAGCACGCACCCACAATCCTGTCAACCAATGGAGGAGGATGACGATGAGGGGGAGGAGGAGGGGGGTTCGTCGGGCATTTTCGAGGTCCTTTGTAACTTCGAGTAAATTGACATTTTGAGCTGGAATCAAGTGATGGAAAAGATTCATCCTAGAATTTGTGTTCTGGTTCAAGGGGCAACTAGATGTCCACCAATCACACCAACGAAGCGTCGTAGCCGGCTTGGTGTGAAAATAAACAATAAAAAAATCGTTAATAATAATAATTATTGGTACCTTTTCCATTATCCCCCCACCCACTCGATTTAGTGTTTCATTCACACCCCTCCCAAAGCCAATCAAAATTGAGTGGGGGGGGGGGGATAACGGAAAAGTACCGTTCGGTTAAACGTCGTAAATGGATCTTAATAAGATGCATAATAATAATATTACCAACATATTATGTAGATCGCTTGGGAGATCGAATTCAAATTTCAAAAACCGTTTGCTTTGGCGCATAAATAATTTATTAAATTATTTGCTGACTCCATTTCCTAGCCCACTGATGATGCTCTATTTGAGATGAAATTCTCCGAAAGGCCCGGTCCCGTTAGGCCATTTGAGACAATAAATAAAATGGTGATTCGCCCTCTGCAAGCCGCATCCCAAATAGTTTGCCGGACCCAATTCCGCTACTGCTCAGTCAAGTAAATCCACCAAGTTAGTTTCCTCGGAAACGCGGCGACAAAACGGGGTAATGCAGACGCGAAACGGCGAGGTGCAAAATCGGGGGCGACCCCCATCGGAGTTCAAGTTCGTTGGAAACAAGAAATAAACCGGAGCAAATCGGTCTAAGTGACCTAACAGAGGGGAATCAATCAATTAGATCCAATGGATTCAATTCACAAATGTGGATTTACAACATGTACAAAAATTTATGTATAGCAATTTGTAGCAATTCTTCATTTCCGAAACTTATAATGCCCGAAATAATGCACTTTTTGGAATAGCCAACTATTTTGAGCGAATCTGTCCAGCGCACAGTGCGTTATTTCGGCAATTTAGAGGAAGTAAAATCATAGCAACTAAGCGATTCGACATATCGGGTTAAAAATCGGCACATTTATGTTTCGGGGTGCGTAGAATCCAAAAATGAGGTCAAAAAGAAGCCAGGGGATGATTTACCTGTTTTGACACGTTTTCCGTTTTAAGATCTGCATTTCCGACTCAGAAATTCCACAATGTCATTGTTAGGGTAGACTCTGATTTCTAGTAAGTTCTCTGATCTGGTTTTTTCAAGTAACTTTATCACACTCATCCATTTTAAGAACTAGTTCAATCTCAAGATGTAACACTCAGTCAATTTGTTGATTATTTGGAAAATGTTAAGGCTAAAACTTATTAGGGCTATTTATAGCCATTTATAGCTCGACACTGGTTGCCTCTCCTAATTTGTTTATTACGAAATGAACGGGACCACCCGCAGAGTCATCATCTTTCTCCCTAATTCCCAAATTACGAACTTTTCCACTTTGGACATTTAATCATGCTCGACCGTGAAGACCCCTAGTGTAATTCGTCATGACGTCAAGTTCAAAATCTCCCTAGTTGGAGGTCGTCAGTGGACATCTCTCATCGCGTATATAGGAGCACTTTCATCTTCTACGAAACCGAGTAACCGTGTAAAATCAAGCATTAGTTGATAAAGTGGTAATTTATGAGTTGTGGTTAACGTAGCGTTGTGAGCTCTCACGTAACACTAGGTCATCCTCAAGCTGTTGGTCACGTTCTCTCGCCGTCCCGCAATAACCTCGACTTCGGAGTCACACGTGATCGGCTCGAGAGTCCATACTTTTTATTCCAAGAGTTCCATATAGTCTACTGTTTACTGTATCTAACAAGTCCTGCCCTCTGGTCATCTACGGACGTGATTCGTAGGGCTTGTTTTCTTAGAATTATCGAACATTTTCACGTGGAGTAGCGGTAGTTTTTACTGTTTACGAGAACACCGTGTAATCAGGAGTAACGTTAGAGTGTGATGTACTCGGCCAAAGTGTGTAATACGAAACTGTTCGGGTTTTGCTGGAGTATTGGGTGCTGTGAAGGGCTTTGTATACAATTTGTATACATTTTGTGGCGTTGAAACATTCGGCGGATTTGATCATTAGTTTGGTCGGCTTCCCAGGTCCCAGGTTCCCAGACTCTAAATACTCTATCTTATTTATTAGTTAAAAATATATATATGAACATACGTTCATATACTCTCTCATTTTCTCTTCCCTATTCTATTTTCAGTGATCGTGTGGTAAGTCATTAATGATTGATGGTTAGGTACCTCGTATTCAGAGATTGATTTGAGGATTTCTTCAGTTTAAATTGTTGTATGAGTTGAATAAATTTACTGCTAATTGAAAAAAAAAAAATCATGAAAGTGAGAAGTTTTGAGTTCAGACGAAGTTGCCTGCGTTGGACTGCCTTAGTGGAAATTTGGCGCTACCTACGAACTCTTTCGGTTTAAACTCATATCACAGCCCTGGAGTGTGCGAATTTAAAAAAAAAAAGCTGCAAATTTTACACAAGGGTTTATTATTCTTTGATATAGGTTACTTGTACAAAAATTTAATCTGTCAATAAAAAAAAAATTTCACTCGGAATATATTTTGCCTCCTGGGATCCTTCAATAATCCCATTTCTAGCCCCATGAAAGCTCTATAGGTCACCATAGCGAAATCTGATCGTTCAAAAATGGATTCTACGTCCAAAAATACTTCGAAACAACACCTAACTCGACCCCAGAACTGAAAACCCCTCCTGTAGCCCCATTTTAGCCCCACGGGTTGGGCGATCGGGCTGAAAACCTTGCGGGCACAACTAGATGGTATACGAAGTACTTTGTCAAAATTTCAGATTAAACAAAAAATTCCTACTGCCCAAAACGGCCTGGACGGCGGACGGACATTTCGTTTTTGGAGTCTTGACCTGTTGAAACGAATAAGGTCAAATTTTGAGGCCGATCAGAATTTTCGACCTCCTTCGCGATTTCATTGGTGTATTATGTGCGGCCCGGGCCCCCCTAGCCACCCTCCCCCTGCGTTCGCTTATGATTCATATCCTACAAGTTTGGTCCTCTTGACATCCTACAAAAATATCCTAAAAGTTTGGTCCTCTTGACATTTTTCGATCGGTCCTGTCATTTGGGACCTACAGGCGTTAGAAGTTGAGGGTTGTCAACTTTTCAGCTAAGTTTGCAAAAACCACCCATCTTTGACGAGCGATTGCGGCTGAACGGCTGAACTGATTTCGATGCAACAAACGCCATTCGACGTGACATTTAATCCTCTTTAAAAAAATATATTAGTAAAATTTTTTGTAGGATGCGTACTTTTCGCGTTATAAGAAATATGCTAAGTGAGCGAATATTTCGAGGTTTTTAGGCTCCCACATCTGAAGCACGACCTAGAAACCGTCGCACACTCAGAAGGGTCTTATTTGGGATCCTCAAAAAGGGTTAAAACAATTTCCTGCTCTGTAGTATTTTTTCTCACCAGCAGCATTAATTTGCCTCGGCTAAGGGTCATGAACGCAAGAACGCATAACTTGCCGCTGACAGCTCGCTTACGGTCGGATTGAGGATGCTGCTCGGATTTCCCTCGTCTTCTTCTCACCAGGTCTGCTGACATTGAGCCGCCCCCGTCCTTGCCGTTTTCGCCCGCCAGTGGAAGGAAGGACGGGCGAATGAGCAACTAGGTAATAAACGAATCTCATTAGCCGGACCTCCTCCGGGGTAGACCTCCGGCAGGACGACGCGGAGGTGGACCTCCAGTGAGGGGATTTGCAGGATGGTGATGAGACGGGGAGGGGAGCAAGCCCGATGAAGAAAACTCAGTCGTGCAACAGTTCAACGCTGTTTCATTACATACCTCCCACCTTTTCATTGCTCCGCGAAAAAAAAAAATAAACATGGAATTCGTCCTCATCTCCTAACAGTACAAACACTTTTTAAAATATGATTTTTAATATTCCAATAATCAAACTCGAACGACCGTGTCCGTTGAAATATTCCGGACGATTCCTTCACTTCTCCTAGACGACCTCTCCTACTGCCATGAGCGCAGATAATTACTTGCAATACTGACGTGAGGACTATGAAAATTTGATTTCCAACGCCAAGTTGCCCTCCATCGAGTTCAACGGCCAGATACCTACATGAGTTTAATGCACAGGAGTTGTTGAACTCATAAAATTTCGTTCATGCTCTTACGGTTAATGTTGGTTGCGATAACCGCAATAATCGTATAACGTGTTGTGTACAAACTACTGTTCGTCAGTAAGTTTGGGTGTTTGCGTAATAAGCGTTGCCGATTTCGTTTTTCCTTCGTCGCAATTTCGTCAGGTCATGACAAATAGGCTTCGTAGTTGGCTAGGAAATAACCGTCTGACAGTTCATTGTTTCGTCAGAAGATGCCACTTGTCACTGATCCCACTGAACGTGAAGATCCTACTTTTCTTTGCCAAAAAACCCAAATACCTTAATTGTTAAAACGTGAATAAGTTTAAACTTTTTCGTTTTGTTTTCTAACTAAAAAAAGCCATAACAAGCATAACGGACTTGTTTTACTTAACATCCACGTACTGTCAATTTTCCCCCCAGCTCTTCCTACAGTAACTGTTTTAGTGCATTGTCCACTCATCACCAGCATCATTATCGAGATGCTGCATTGGACGACGTTCAGTGGACCTCCGAAAACTTCTTCAGCTCCCCCAATAACCTCCTTTTTCCTTCTCCCCCACTTGTGCCATCATCTGCCATTGTCCTTTGTCGCCTGTGTCTTTTGTTGTCTCCGGCGATCAAGGATGATCAACGCGTTTTTGCTTTATACCGGACTCAAATGGCTAATGGACGGCCGACGTCTGACCCGCTAGGTATCAGGAGATGGACATTTTTTTGTCGCCTCTTCATCTGGAAGACATTTTAAATCGTCTAGTTTTTTTTTTCGGACGACGTTTTGTTCAGAGTGCCTCTATCACTGAACTGAAATTACCGAATGCCGATACCGTTCTTGCTCTAGATATGGAAGATTGTTAGAACCGAAAATTGTCCACAATTTATCGAAAGTTCATGTCCGGAATTTATGGGATACGTTCCCAAGAGTTGACATTTGACGTGTACCGACCAATCATTCGATCGAGTAATTTACTGATGCCGGGCTGTTAGTCGCAAAAGGTCGTATTCCCAAATGCAGAACTCTTCACCTTCCGAGGTCACCTTGCTGACGGTCATTATCTAATCAGATCCCGCAGAAAAGGGAAGAAGATACTTGTCGGCTTTTAACACACCTATTGTTTTCACTCCGAGCGCCACCAAACACAGTCATCATCAGTTCTACTCCGAAATATTCAGAAGGAGGAAGTTGGAGGCCGGGAATCGAAGGACGAGATTTTAGGGCCGGAAAGAGTTCGCATTTTCTCGGGAATGACCTCAAAGTTTTTTCGTTTGTTGCTGTGATATTCTCATTATGTTCATGGGCGTTAGCTGTGAAGTAGCTCTCCGATAAACGTACCTATCTAAAAGAAAAAAGTGTCGCAAATCAATAGAAAACGAAATACTAACATTAGTAATCGCCTGGATCGCTGTTATCGGTATCCTCATTTTCGTGATTTTCAGTGAAGTTTGGAGCACTGAGTCCATCAAAAACCTGGCCGATTGTTTTGAAAATGGCGTGCAACTTGGATACTGAACTTTAAGAAGATATAAACAACATACCTTACCTGTGATTCTACTTCCACCAACAAGGGATGGCCAATCCTTCTTCATTGTAAATCTCGGTTCTTTGTCGTTATCCCCCCCTCGTCACATTTGCGAATCTGCCGCGTTCGCCCGACGCCCGCGGGCTTGACGATTCCTACACACCCCGCCCGGCTTTAAGGCACCCAAAATTTCCAGTCAGAAGGGAATTGCGCCACACAAATGGGTTGGAGTTTTGGTGCCTTAAAGCCATGGGGCTGGGTTATTGAATAGTCAAACCTGTGAAGTGGCCTCTTTTCTAAGCACCCACTATTTTACCCTTTTAATGTGCTCTATCTCCTCTCCAAAGTAAATGCGACACTTTTTTTTCTTTTAGATGTGTTTATGGGGCAGCTAGGAGAGCAACATATCCGATTTTTAAGAAAATCGGAGTTGGCCACCAATTTCGGAGTGCACCCCGAAAACAATTTTAGTTAGGAGCGGTATGCCACGAGCGATTCCTTCTATGAATATTCTTACCACCAACGGATGGGCTGTTGATGGGCGAAAACCCGAAACTGGTCCCACTCACACGTACCGAAATAAAACTGGGTATTGGCCAGGGGCTCGAGTGAGGTGCCGTTAGCGAGAGGAAATTCGATTTGGGGGGGTCCCAGACCTGTCCGAGGCTTTTAAAGGGGTTGAAGGGTTTTAACTTGTGGTTAAATGAGCGACTGATGAAGGGCTTGTACAGGAAGTCAGTTTCTGAAGTTTTCCATTTTTTCCCCGATTTTCCACTTTAAAAATTTCTTATCATTATGTAAGTAGGCCTATACCTTTCATAAGTAGGTATCGGAAAAGGAGTTTATTCATCGAAATACTTTTATTAAATAGAAGTTTTTCAAAAGTTTTATCAAATTTTGATAAAAGTAAGTTCCATGCTGGAAAAAAAGACTCAATTGTAGTGTGGGGATCGGTTTCGAGCAACTAAGCCTCATCTACAGCCCAGAGTGACTTGAAGCAGTTGAACCAAATAGATTTGGACTCCAACCTGGTACAACATGGTACCAGCTTAAGCTGGCAAATTTGCCCGACTCATTTTTGGATCAGGGCTAAATTTTCTAACAGAGCAGTAAAATGCCTACAGATTGAAAGGGTCGGGACGGTTAAGTTGCAGCAGCTGCTGCTCTTTTATGTCTATGAAGAGGGGTCGTTACTTACACAGCTGGCGCGTTGCTATTCAAGCCAATTTACCGGTGGCACAAAGCACCTACCATGCAAAAATGTAAGCCAATCGATGTGCTAGGTGAAGGACTATGCGGAGGTTGTATTCACCATTGAAAAAGATCGAAACGTGTTGCGCTTAATCAGTGACTTATGAGACAGTGGCTTTTTTAAATTAGGCATTTCCCGCCATTGTCTGGCAAAGAAAAGATTTAAAGTGGCCTGCTGAGTTCTGTTTGGGTTGTCGCCCTGTCAGCTGATTACAATGCCTTCTCATTTTGGACACTTCGTGTGGGTCGGGAGGTAAACTCACCTTACAGATCTAATTACGATAAGTTCTCGAACGACTGGCGGCCTTTGTTGTTTTACGTGGAACAGAGATATTCGGCGACAAGTCCGACCTTGTTCTTTCAAGGGTTGCTCCTTCCTGCGTTTTGGTCATCCTACGCTTCAGTACAAATGGATTCGAGGCAATCAGTTTTTAGGACAACTCCCATGTACCTACCTAAACAAACTGACCACCGCCAGGGAAGAAACAAACTTGTCGTTCGTGGGCATTGACGTTTTGTTATGGGAAAAATGGCTTTTCTTCGGCACGGGCTTCCAAGAAGGCATTGAGAAAAGTCGCGCAAAAAGACGAGACGGTTTGAATTGAGAAGTAAAAAAATGTGGGCGCGCTGGAAAGACGAACAGTTAGAAAAGAGGGTGACGGCTCCGTCACAAACCAGCGATCTCGTACATGTCTCTCGACAACCCACAAGTACCGTAAGGCACCTTCCGACTGAATTTTCCGACTTTTTTACGTTTTATTTCATAGTAAATTACATCCGTTTACGTCCTCATATAATAGCCCGAATTATCTCAGGGTCAATACTCGTTATAGTGACGAGCATGTGCAGAGCGAAAGTGAGGTTCACAGTTACACAGGTACCTTGTTCAATGTCTCAGTCGAGTCGTCAAGTTCAAATTATCTCGAGGATGTGTTGTTCAAATGACCTACCTAACTGTCAGCCAACCACCTGGCACGCGACATTATTCTAGCTTTGTGAAATATACCTACCTATTTGCTCGCTCAAGTGATTCATTTGCAATCGATCTCAACTTTACCATCTTCTATTATATTTTTATATTTTGTTAAATTAAGATATTTTTTAAATAATTTACTAAGAGGTAAATTATTTTGTTTCAGGCGCACATTGAGGCTCTTGTTGTGCTCTGTCGTTCTTCTGAAGGTAAGCCTATCTCTATCTTTCAACTGCAAAATTTGCTATAATAATCACAGTTATAATTATTTTTAATTATTAAAAATAATAACAACAGTTATTACTATAGTAACTATAGTTACTAGTTATAATGATCAGGTAGGTAATGTAACGCTAATAATGAGGAGGGCTTACACGTACCTAAATGACGTTTTGTTACGGGGAAAAATTTTCTACTAATAGTAGAACTTAATTTAATAGTCATATCCAGCTCTAGTTTTGAATATATCCGTTGGAATGCGTGTTCTTTTTAGTAGTTCGGTTTGAAGGTGTAAATGTTGGAAGGTGTTGGTACCAATTGAGTTCGGGTGCATCATTCATTGGTAGCTTACCCCTTATCAGCTAGGTATGCTTCCTATGTACTAGGAAAGCTTTCGATGATACCTCATGTTTGACTTTTACTGTGAGCAGGAGGTACCCATTTTGGGTACCTACCTCATATTATGTTGAGTGATTTATGAGTCAAAGTGATTTATCATGCATAAAGCAAGGACCTATTGAAGTCCTGTTGAAAGGAAGCTCCTTTCTTCCATGGTTCTTCGCATCTTTTTTTTTTTTTTTTTTTTTTTTTTTTAACAAAATTTCCCGTATCCAGCAATCAGATAGATCAATAGGGATGCGGGATTTTTATTGTAAAGTAACTGGTAACGTGAGTTTTACGTCAATATTTTTTACCTCTTGGGCCTGACATGACGGGGCACTTTTATTCCCAAAATGTCCATGGTCCTCAACGGGATTCGAACCCGTGGCCTCAACAGAATGCAGCGCGATGTGGCCAGAACCACAGGCCACAGAACCACAGGTTAATCCGGCCGCCTCGGGATTTGAATTGTGTTCGCCATGAACAATCAACAATGTGAACAGTTTTCCAAACAACATCGTAGAAGAAGACGAAGAAGTGATAACATCTGATACTACGGAATTTAATTCTGCTGTATTCTGCCCTGGTCACAGAGTAACAGAGAGGAAATGGTCTTTTCTTTTAGTAAATAATTGGATGTTTTCTATGGTATGTCGTTGATTATTACGGAATGGTGCTAAAAAGTTTGCAAATGATTGAGATATAAAGTTAGTGGAACTTACTGTGCGTAATGTCACCTCTGGGAAACTATCGTCCCATTTTTAAATGTTGAAGAAAAAACCTTCTTCATTGGCTCTGTAATCAGTGCTAGTGGTAGATGTCTGTTACCAGCTCACCGTACAGCTTCTGTGGATGTTGAATAATATGAACAGCATAATCCTGTTGAATAATATCAACAGCGTTATATTCAAAATTGGTAAGAAGAGCGTACATTTTTCCTGTCTGTATTTTTGACTCTGTAGACAGTGTAGACTATAAGCGGTTCAAAGGTTGATCTTTTGATCGGAGTGCAACCACCTACCTGTATTGGGATAGCAGGCTCATAAAGGGTCATTCTACGAAAGCCCGCCACTTTTCAGTCACAAGCACTTTTTGCACTCATTTGCGACATTTGAGAAGAAAAAAATAACGCAAATCGTAAGGATACAAAGGAGCTATGAAACCCATTGCATTTCGTTGCTTAATTATTCACGCCCACATGATTTAATTAAATGAAATTTTCACCATCTAAAGGCTTTTGTTTCACTCTCCTGGCTTGTCACAAGGTTGAGGTTGATAACTTCAAGGAGCAAAATATAGGCGAGCATTAAATGCTCGCTTAAATTTTGGGCTTAAGGATCTTACAATTGATCTCCAAAGTTTTTCGAAAGTGTAGAATGATCCCTTACTACATGAAAACAACAGTTGTTCAAAGTAACTTTATCCAATGGAGAGGAGGGGGATCGTATTAAATACGACTAAATTTTTAGTCTTGTCACGTAGGTTTTGCTTCACTCTCCTGGAAATTCTGTTTGAACCTCGCTATGGCTCGGTTTTGAGCAGGAAATTTCTTCCTTTTTTGTTGGCACCTGTGGAGCGTCAAGTAAGTGCTCCAGCTCCGCGAGGAGAAGCAGCCATTGCGATTTGAGTCTGGGAAAATTTTTCCCAACGTAAATATAATAATATTATAATATAATGTTTGCATAATATTATTATGTTGCATATTATGTTGCATTCAATAACCCCTTCCAGCCTCTGAAAGGAAAATTTTAGATTCCTGTTTGTTCAAGGGATAGGTAATAATTTTTCGATAGTGGCAGGAAAGTGAATACCAGGAGAGTGAAAACAAGTGCTTAAAAATTTTTATTTCATGACCACACAGGAATCTAAAATCCTCATTTCAGAGGCTGGATGGAGGATTTAAGATTCCTGTGTGGTCAGGAAAAAAAAATTGTTTTCACTCTCCTGGTATTCACTTTCCTGCCACTGTCCAAAAATTCACGTAGGTACCTAATTGAAAATTATTATCCCTTGAACAAAGAGGAATTTGAACTTCCCCTTTCAGAGGCTGGAAGGGGTTATTGAATGCAACATATATTTACGTTTGAGTAAGTTAGAAATAAGGTTTATGATTGATTCGCCAAGTGCCGGGAGAGTTAATGGTTGTAAAAATACTCACGCTTTTTCCAAGACTCAAGCGCTTATTACATGGAGCAGTACTTTTATACCAGCTCATGTTCAAATTTCTTAATTTTTTAGAAGTTCAGAGACAAGCAGTGAACATTTCCTAATGTTTCACTCTCCCGGGACATTGAAACTTAAAAAATCGTGTGCAACGACCATTTTGGTACTTACTGCGCTACCACGCCTTTAGAACCTCAATAAGTTCAAGAAGAAAAAAAAAACTGGACCTGAAAAGTGGTGGACTTTCATAGAATGACCCTAAAATTAGTTTAGGACTAGTAACTAGTTACTCCAGGTGCCGAGTTAGTTCCATTCGAGAACTCCAAGTTCTTCGTTGCAAACAAGAGGATTCCATTCGAGGGTACCTAACTATTATGGGATTTTTTTCAAAGTGGTTTGTCTTGAGATTGAACCGAAGATGGGAAACAGCTTACCATAAAGATGAGAAACCTGGGTGAAACCACACAAAATGGATAATAAAAATAGAGTGGAAACAAAAGGAGCAGCCGTAATCAGTCATCCAAGTGTCGAGACATCCTTTGTGTTGGTCATCCCCAACTATCACGGATCAACACCCCTCTGACCCGAGGCGTTTATCGGAAATGGAAGTTTCAGGCGGTGGTAAACCGTTTTCCCACCTGGACACTGGAGTTTCACGGTTCACGAGAACGGATCAGGATCCCAGGAGGTCGTTATCGCCCTCAGTCTCAAGTGTTCTCTCTTCTTTCGGGAATTCTTCTCCCTTGGGTCCGAAAAAAGGCGGTCGAGTCCCTTGGGTTTACGCGGTTTTACCCACGCGCCTCAAGTGGGCCTTCGACGGTGGCTTGACAATAAACTCCCTGGATCTAGGAATCCCGACACGCCTGTGCGTCGATGTTGATGTACTATTACTACTACTACTACTACTAGATCCAAAGCAATCATTCTTACCGTTATAGATAAACAAAAAAATCAGGTACAGAACTGTGTTGATCGGATTCGACATGGCTCTACGAAAAACTGGCAATATGTACCTCAAAATTACTTTGAGCCACCCTGTGTAATTTTGCCTTAGTGCTACAGTATTCGAATCATTCCACCAATATCCACTCAACAACCTCAGGATCTTTTTAAACTAAAAAGATTAAGATTAAGATTTTAAATAATGAAATCCTTAAAAAGTCGAAAAAGAAACGACGACGGAAGTTCTCCTTCCTGAAAAATCAGGTGTTCCATTCTGGAGTGGAACACCTGATTCTATCACAAATGACCATCCCGAAGGACCATAAATTACTTTTCTTGTTGAAACTTTGTCTCCGGATGAGTCCAAAAACGTGGTGCGAATGGAAACCACAGTCATAACCATGTAAATTAAGATAATTACTATAGGAAATATTGAAAGAGCTAACGCTGATATTCATCGCTCCGGAGAATTCTAGGCCAAGGTATCAACGAGCCAACATCACCCACTGTAAGGTGGGCCGACACCGGCCAAGCAACCGTGAAAAGTTGCTTAATAAACGTCCAAACCGGTGACCTTGAGGGCCTCTTATTCTTTAATCTTCAGTCGTGCTTCCAAAGCGAATGAATTCTACATAACGAGATTGTTGAGTTATATGACTTTGAAAGGAGGGAGGTTTTCTTGATATGTTTATCAATTCAACAGTCCTTGTCGAGAGGATTTTTCATGGGAACTCGATACGGATGTGGACACCTTGTAACGCGATTCTTCACTAGTTCCGACTTGTCACGGTTACATTCTTACTTAATGTTATAATATAACGATATATTCTACAAGTTCAACTATTTGTAACTTTTGGGTTAGGTAGTGAATATGCCTTTTAAAATCAAACTTTGGGGCTGACGTGGATACCTACTCTGTGGGTGTTGTAGGCAGCAATGTTAAGTTTCACGAAATCCACAAGAATGTGCTCTTATCGTTTGCAATCTTCACAGTGTGTTATAAGTACCACAATGTAATGTATTTTCATCTATGATCAATTTTTGTCAATACAAGTTCAATGAACTTAGTTCATCATGCCTCCAGTTGAGTGTTTCTGATGCCTGACAAGGACACACTTTGAAGGTTGTAGTTTCATTTTACTTTATATGTACAATGAAACTATAACTACATATCTTGCAATATTTTATAACTTTTGTTTTTTGAAAATAAGACCTACTTCGCACATTCCCCATTTTCTCCCTTGTGGGAGAAGTGCTGAATATAAAACATTGGCAAGTGGGGAGGTATCAAATATAGAGCCTACAATCAATTGATTAAGCATGTACATAATATTATAAATGTATATTAATAATATACATTTATAATATTATGTACATGCTTGATTGAAAGCTATACATAGGATGGTATAGCTTTATTGCATAATATAATATCTTATGAAATAAAGCTATACCATCCTATGCCAAAATACATTGGTATAATACTATGCTATGACTACATTATTGTTATGCTGTAATTACAGTTTTATTTATTAATTATGCTATAACTATCCTAATAATTATTGTTCATAGTTTTTTCTTTGTTTTCTTGAACCAAGTTTTTAAATTTTCACAACTGTGCAACTTAATCAATTTCTGTTCCATTTTAAATTTTCAAGTAGCAAAATAATTCCAGAAACAAGCGCTCTCACACACTTCCCCGCTATACATTTTATAGCTTTAACGACATGTTCAGTGAAAGCATACTCCGCACTTGCCCCCACTGCCTAAATGCTACCCCATAATATTTAGGCAGGGTAAGTGCGAGTGTTGTGACAAAAATTATCATATAGGATAGTCCGAGCGGTACAATGTAATCATGAACAAAAATCTAGCTTTAAAAATAAATTGCTCAGTCTACCAAAGTTGGACTATGCAAAATTGCATTAATGCATTAATGGTACTCTGCACTTCCCCCCGACGTACCTTATATTGGGGGAAAAAATTGTTACCAAGTTGTCTTATTTTAGCAATAGAATCTATTGCTATCGAAATTGGTTTAGAAATGTATTCCCAAGAAAAATGTCTTGATTAAAAAAAAAAAAATAAAAATAAAAAAAACACGAAATGCTAGTGTAAAGAAATGTACGGGAGCAATAAATTATGTATCTGAGTTCAATGAACAGACGATATTTACTTGAGAGTTTTTATGACTTCTCGTTTATTTCGTGTTAATTAAGCCATTCATGCTTTACAGTTTTTAATTTCGTTGTCATCATCTTATTTTTAAATTAAGTCCACCATTTTTCCATTTAAACGTGAACAACAGGGCAATGTAAAAGTGATTTTGGTGTTAGAAGCTAACAGTTAGCAGTTACTGCAATTACAATTACTATTTATTGACAAAACCTTCAAGGATCGTTAGGATTCATTTTCGTGTTGTGGGATTATTTGCCTCAGGCCCGAGCTCAGTTTTCGACAAGTTTTTTAATCCCTCTATTACCTCTGTCACGAAATCACGGAAGGTCGAAGAGCCTTCTTGCACTCACACTATTTGCCGAAGTGCCTAATAAGCCAGCCTCGTCAATTCTCACTTATCAATACCGCACCAGTTTCCTCTTGTGATCAGGCCTTCGCCTTGAATTTGACCTCTGTAAGAATTAATTAAGAATTGTTAAGGGTGGCCTTTCCAATGATCTGGGTGCACTCGAAAGAGATCGTAAATTATTAAATCTTAAGATTTTTATAGCAACATTTTGCCGTATTAGTGGTTCATCTTTATAGGTAGGAAACTAAATAATTAAATTAAATTATTATTATTCTTGGAATAATACCTATGTAATCGCGACGGAGGTCGACGACGCCGATCGGCCTCAAAATTTGACATTATCCGTTTCAAGATGTCTAGATTCCGAAATTTTTTGGGCAGTAGGATTTTTTAAATGTTGACAAAATACTCGGTTTACCATCTAGTTGTGCCGCAAGGTTTTCAGCCCGATCACCCAAACCCGTGGGGCGCTATGGGGCTAAAATGGGGCTACTGGAGGGTTTTTTTTTTAAGGTTTTTGGCTATGGGATCGAGTTAGGTGTCGTTTTCGAAGTCTTTTTGGACGTTTGGACATTTTTGGGGTCCCGGAACGATCCGATTTCACTGTGGCTTTCATGGGACTACAATTGGGATTTTGAAGGATCCGAGGAGGTCCAAAATTTTTCGAGTAAAAATCAATAATTTTTTTCCAAATTGTTTCTTATTGACACAGAATTAAATTTATGCACAAGCAACCTATATTAAAGAATAATAAACCCTTGTGTAAAATTTGCAGGGTTTTAATCAAATCTCGTTTTTAAACTGTTCAAGCACTATGCGGTTATATCGCTTCGTTTGTAAAAGCTGTTGAAACCAACTACTTAAATAACGTTTTATTATTTTCTTTCAGGTCACAAGTTCATCAGAAGAGTCCACGGAGGCGGGGTCGACAGACGTCTACAGTGACGTCACGACTGAGCACGACTCCCTGGAAGTGGAAGGAAATGACACTAGGGAAGCTTTGGCGCATGACAGCACACACCATAGTTCTGTAAGTGTCAACAGATAGATAATTAAGTTCAATTTTCATTTATACTCAGCGGGGAACCTTCAACTCGTGCTTGTCATAAAATCCGGCGCTTGCACGATGTTATTTGCGATGAAGGGCCCAGTTCATGACCAATAAACCTGTTCTTTGTTTTAAACCATTCAATCGTCGTATCACATAATATGATTTATCGATAATTGATATGATGAATTGTATTATAATCAATTGCTTTCTCGTAGATAATCTTGGGCCTTAGAAAATGACCTTTTTCCGAATCGTTGGTTTTTAATACGTCGAACTAATTGACATTAACGACGTTCAGATTACACTCATCCGGGTTTTCACGTAAAGTGCAGTGACACTGATAGGAAATGTCCAGCCCTCTGGAAGTTGGGGCGAAAAAAGTGCTCGGATTTTTTTTTTTTTTTTTTTTTTTTGTATTGTTTCGTTTGTGCCCCGCTTGGCGGATTGGTTTAACGTGAGACTAATTGTAAATCGAGGAGACTAAAGTTGTTTTTCGACCCCAAAGGAGGGAGGTCTTCTCCCAACCATTGATCCGAAGTGGAAAACCTAACGGGGACGGCCTGGTATTGAAGACGGCTCTTGGAAGACGATAAGGAAAAAAAAAAACTTGGGGTTTCCTTCTCTCGGGTAGAGTTTTAGGAAAACGTCGCGTAAAAAGTTCTTCAACTTCTTTTTCGTTCAAGCGTGAGAAAAAAAATGGTTTAGAATGAAACCCTTAGTGAAAAAAGGGAGGATGGGAAGGTTGGGACGCTTTTTGGCGCATGAGGATGAACGAAAGCCGAACGTATGCACCCACTTTTACTATAGCCATTGTTCGAAAGATGGATGACGGAGGAGCTCGCTTTTGCACTACATCACCTTCATGAAGGAAGAAAGTACGTTTTCTTTCAAAAACAAGGAAAATCGGTTTCGATTTTCCGCTTCTTCGTGTTTCTCAGGTATACTTATACAGTAGGTACCGCTCACATCGCTCAGTGAAGATGAGTTTTCAATGTAATGCTAATGTCGGGACAAAAGAGCTACTCCTCACCGGCAAAATGTTCGAGTACTCCCAGACGGTGAAAATACTGCCCGCGTACACCCAAGTTAGAGACGCACCCAGAGTATGAGTATACCCAAGAAAAGAACGTCTCATGAACCGGATTTATTCATTTTGTCATAATTAATTATAAAGCGTGATTCAATGTCAATAGGTTAGTACTAACCTATTTTTCCTGCCACTGTTGGCGTTTGTTGGGAGTATGATTTCTAAGAGCACTAAGCGAATCAAATTTGGAATACACATCACACTGGTACAACACTAAAAACTGTGAAGTCGTAGATGTTAGGGTGGGCTGCATTGAAATTTCTTGTTAGAGCACTGTTGTTCTGGAAGCCCACATCTCCGGTGACCAGTACACTCCTTCACGAATGTAGGAGTCACCACAGGCATTCTGTGATTGGATCATCGTTCATCAACCGGAAGGAAATCAGGTAGGTAGCTGGAAGGTATGGCGCATAATATGCCATCTCCCTAATTCTTGATCTGGAGAATCTACTGCTTCCAGCATCACTTGAAACCGATTGCTCGGTTCATCATCCCCATCGATTGTGGTTGCCCGATGTGCGGCCTTCGACCGTGCTTCCTTCCCTAAAAATCGGATGGCTAGCTTCAGACAAAAGAGCGTTTGAAGGATCAATTACAATGCTCAGCTGTCGATGAAACCAGACTGAGCAGAACACATCGTTTGAGGTCAACGCGAAAGGTCGTTGGGATGCAGTGAACCACTTTTACTCGAGTCAATGATGGGTTTCACTGATACCTCGTCAAAAAAAAACATCTTAATTACCTACGCCGAGTTCTTGGAGGAACAAAACCCCATTCAGTGGATGTTTGCCGAGGTGCAGAAGTCTAATCCAATGTGGGACACTGGAGACAGTGACGCTCTACTGGTCTAAATTGTTTAATATGAAATAAGGGAACTTGGCGTTGGGGATTAGGATGCTACATCCCCTCCCAAAATGTAAATTTTACTTTGGCTGTATCTTTCAAATGTTTAACTTAATCTAAATTGATTAAAAATTGCTGCACTTTGCTCAACTGTACATGGTTAGGAAATATGTTAGTGCTAATGATGTATACCTTCTTGCTAGGACTGTAGAATAATAGCCTAAACAATGGGCCACGGAACTAGGTCAGAGAAATGGGAAAATTCGGCCGAACATAGTTGAACTAGTAAAGAACAAAGTACTCAGTACAGTTAGCACTGAGAAATTAGGTGTCTGAGCAGAGGAAATCACTAGTGAATATTTGGCGTTTTGAATTTTCCCGCGGTGGCACTATAACTAATCCGCCAGAGTGCGCTAGCATAAGAAGGGACCGACGGGCATCTGCCGGAGGTGACGGCGGAAATGGCGGCCGTGAGCAGCCAATGAGAGAGTGGCGCCACTTTTCCCTCCAGATTCAAAGTTGAAAGTTTCGACAGTGCCCTGGAAATTTGTATTACACCGTAGGAGCCCAAAACTCACTGCTATGCCTTCAAATTATGAAGTTCTTTCAGAAAAAAGTATTATTCGACAGTCGGTTCCGGGGCCCATTATGAGTAGTAGAGGAGTTGTCGCTCACCCGTCCTCCCACATTAGAACCTCATTTTTTTTAAATTTCTTTATTCAACTTCAATCAGTTGGAGTTCAGTCAGCATTGGTGTCGACTCGCATGAGTGAATGTAGACGATTCATTAGGATTTGGTCTAATTTGTGGTTGTGACCGAATTTTCAATTGTGTCGGACGTTGTGGGCCCATTGTGGTGACCTCCTCCCCCGGCCTGAATGAGAAACGGAAAACAAGTGACCGAGAGTGTCGTTACGACAATGAAAAGAAACATTCCAACTACCCCACGAAGCGACAAGACGGTTTTTTTGGTAGGGCGGAGGCGTGTGGGCGGGGAAGGTGACAGTGGTGTCACCTTACAGTTAACCGTCGCCTCTGCCCCTCCCCCGCCCAAGGATGCTGAGTGAGACCCCCTCAGGGCCAGCTGAAGAAGTGCTCGACTTCCCACGGAAACGGGGCTAATCAGTTACTGTTCACCACAAGACCAAGAAGTGTCAGGGAAGGGGTTTGGGGAAGTTCGCGGGAAAACCTTTTTCCCGCTAGCCATCCCAAACAGACCGAAAACCTCCATCCATAACACTTTCATCACATTTCATTTGCAAGGGTCTTCCGAGCTAGACAAAATCGGTGCCAGCCTTGAAACTCTCTCCATTGACCCTCTTCGTACCAGCCAGCAAGAGGACACCCCAAAACGTCTCACGTCAAAATTTAACATGTGCTGGTCAGAAGGGATGGGTTTCGGTGAATCGGAAATATTGATATTTGTAGAAAAATATCAGTAGGTACCTATTCAGTTTTTGGTTTATTATTCTTGGTATAATACACCTACTTGAGGTGGTTAGGGTGAGAAATGACTCATTTCTCACCCTAACCACCTCATTGGATTAGACCTCTGCACCGTCGGCAAACACCACACTGTGATACACCTACTTATTCGTGTCGGAGGTTGAAAATTTTGATCGGCTTCTAAAATCTAATTTCAAATCGACATTTCAAATCTGGGCTTTTGACAAAATACTCGTTCCAGCATCTAGCTGGACCCGCAAAGTTTTCAGCCCAATCGCCCAAACTCTAGGAGGAGTTTTAGAAGGTTCGGTTTATAGGGTTGAGTTTGGCGTCGTTTTCGAAGTATTTTCGGTCCTCTTACTAGCAAAGAGAGGAAATGGTTAGTCAAGATCATGATAAATCCACTCCATGCCCGTTTACCAAATATTTATCAATTGATAACCTTGATTGATTGAGACCTACACAGTAGGTCTACTTAACTCTCATCAATATTACGATAGGCATGTTTGCTTGTGGTAGATAGGAAGCCTGCTTGTACTTTCCAACATTTCAAGGTTTTTCAAGGATTCCAGGAGATTAAATAAGGTGTCGTTTCCCCAGTAATTTTGAACCCAAAATCCATTTTTTGAGGTCCCACATCTGTCCAAACATCGTAGAGAAAATGTTTTTTTAATTTTCCAAATATATTTCCTTAGTGACACTGAATTAGCCTATTAGGTTACTAATTACACTAACCCTTGTGTAAAAATTTCAGCGTTTTCCACTGATTTTTTATCGCTAGTCTACCGCGTAATCTACAGAATTTATGGGAACCAGCTACAGAAAAAGTGGGTTTTTGAGTTGGCAACCCTGTCTGGCATCAATTAGGAATGGAAGTGCTCCCGAATTTACGTTATCGCAACCTGAGTTCACCTGATGACACATTGTGTTCCACAGTTCACTCTTTCATCATTCTTTATTGTGATACGAATCCAATGATGTAGTGTTTTCAGCCACATTCCCAAAGGTAGGGTTGCAGTTTTTACCCAGTCCATATCAAATACTTACGCTATTAATTTGCCCTGTTGATGGATAATAAACAGTCCATAACGTTGGCCTTGGAGGATGGCATTAAATTCTGTAAATGTAAAACAAATTTTGTTCTTAGTGAAGTGGTCGAGAATCGAACATTAGTAATAACAAGTAGGTTTTTGCGATTCCGATTTATCGATATCCGTCCCCCAAATTAATTATCAGTACCTATCAAGATGACGGACGAAATTTAAGATCTCGAAGTACCAATATACCCTGAGTGGCTTCTGAAATTAGATTACCGCCGTAACAGGGGGCATTGCTCGGCAACACGGAAGGCCTCTTTACTTCTTCAACCGATTTGCTGAGGACATTGGCCTTAGATAGATCGTCCGACGATTTGCTTCGTAACATTCTTTCTTACCGTCCTACGAGAACCCGCGAAGGACCGAACCGCTCAATAAATATGTTATAGGTGTACTCTTTTGTTACTCCATTGAGATGATCATAAACCCAAAATCTCATCTTACTTCGCCCTGAGCGTATCTTACTGTTTACTGGCTTGGAAACGGAATGTTTACAACTCACGCGCGTAGGAAATTCACTGTTGCGGAGAAACATTCTCACACAAACCAAAGTGTAGAAAAATAATTTTGCCAAACTAATGGACGATTTTTTTTCCAGGTGGTGTACATTGGCGAAGGTTATGTGCCCATCAACACGCAATTGCGGTCGAGACCTCTCGAACACGCTTTACTGGACTGGCGGGCTCAGAATGGCCTGGAGACGTGGGATTCAAGGCGCTACGTCAACAATAAGACTCGGGTGCAACGTGAGTGAATGACAAATTGTCGCAAATTTTGGTGTTTTGAGACGGATGGTTCGCCATTCCTCACTTCATCGGGTCCCAGAGTTGAGGAGCGTATTGCCCAGCGCTACCCACCTTCGTCCCTTATTGAAGATCGGTCATTGCATTCTCGGACACGGTCCATTAAGTTGACGGTAGAGTTTTTCACCGTCTTCCTCCTCAAGACCCGACATTATTTACAGAATCCAAAAGTTTTTTTTTTGTCACCTCCGCAGCTCGCTGCAGGCAGATTTTTTACCGGCTGCTCATCATCTCCACTTTCCACTTTTTTTTCCGCAGTGGGTTGTTGTCGGGTAATCAAGTTTATTTAGCAGAAATCAACGCACACTGTCGTAGTTTTTAATGGCCCGTGCACCTTCACACGTGTTACTCCGTCTCGTCAAGTGAACACGTAGACAATAAACATTGTTCGGGGAGAATCAGCCAGAGAATCTGTAATACATTCCCAAACTTTACCCGAACGACTGCTGCGGCGCCGGGCCGATACAGTCGGCTCCAGATGACGTAAAACGGCTCGAAACGCTGATAGTTTCACTCGGCGGTCATCCCACGCAACGTTTCCTCAGTTTAACAATGAGGCGACTCGACCTGGTCACGGGCAGATACACAGACGAAGATAAAAGATTTGCACTCCACCAAACTCGTCTACCGGTTAGCAATAGGCTCGCTTGTTTATTGCAGATGAAATTATCGATCCAATAGGTAGGATACTCACTCCTAAACAAGCAGCACTTGCTGAACATCGGTGGTCTAACCCGGAATAGAAGCTTTGGTCTGCTCGAGTCCGACCCTCTTCACGTTTCTGTATTATTCTTATTTTTTTCTTCATATTTTTGAGGGAAATAATGAAGCATAACTGCGTTTTTTTAACGTTTACCACGTTAATAAAAATTTAATAACAACAATCTTTTTTCATCATATAAGTATCCAAAAGTAGTTACAATAATTCAGGTGAGTAAATGACTTGATTGGTAAAAAAGACGACTTGATATAAAACTACAATGCAACAAGTAATTATAAAATTTTAATATGAAAGCTGAACTCTGGAAAATCTGGAATGTACCTACATAAACTTCAAACCAATGAATTCTGTAAAGCATTAAATGCCGCCAAATCTGGCCCTTCAATGAATCCGCTCCTAATCAAAATACATAGTTATAAGTTTCTAAAACGGGTCATGAGGTGGCATTGTAAGCCAGCACTCTCTGCTCTCTTGAACTGTAAATTAACCTACTTCTTGTTCCAAATAACTCGTCTTTAATATATATTTTAATATTCATCTCTCTGCCTCCTGACTCTTTGGTTCTGCCAAGAAACGTTGTCACTGACTGGGTTTATTTATTTATTTATTTATTTTTTTTTTCTACGAATTTTCCCAAACAACTGATGATACAAACGAAAAAGACGAGTTATTTGGAACAAGAAGTAGGTTAATTTACAGTTCAAGAGAGCAGAGAGTGCTGGCTTACAATGCCACCTCATGACCCGTTTTAGAAACTTATAACTATGTATTTTGATTAGGAGCGGATTCATTGAAGGGCCAGATTTGGCGGAATGAAAGGCTGCTAACTGCAGCTCCCAGTTATAGCAGAAGTTGGTGATTTTCAAAGAAATCGCACCTTCATTTATTCGAAAATTGTGTATGGAGAGTTGGACACGACGGAGACATTTGGCCAGATGAGGAACCTCACGTTCGTGAGAGCTGAGATCAGCTTCATAACATTATCCTGGGGGTGGCATTTCTTGTCCCAAAAGAAGAATAATTGACGGTAGATAATAATTACCTATTAGTGTAGGTGCCGCCCAACTGACTCCTCAGGGGCCAAAAAACTGAAAGAACTGTCCCAACTGACTCCCACTGGTTACAGAAGCTTTGTGGGTGATTTCCACAAAATTTCCCGTCCTACACAACAGACTTAGGACGTGCAGGTGTGGTTAAAAATGCAACATCGGCTAACTGACATTTTAGCGGTTTTCGGGTTTTTGCCATTCCTAGTGCTGCTTTTCTGGAATAATTTTAATTGGGTTTGGGCTGTTAGATCGTTAAATCGTAAAATCACCTCATCATCATATCAGTAGTCGGATCTGAAGTTTATTCCAAGGCAAGAATTGCATCACCAGTCACTAGGAGGAGGCAAAATGACGTCATCTTTATTTTCAAGGTGATTAATCTATTTTCTGTTACAAAAGAGTCGATTATTTCATTTAAATAAAAACATTTACCATTTAAAAACATATCTGTACTGATCGTGCTCTGTAGATAAAGCTAGAGAAGCACGATAAGAAACGCATCTTCAGATTGTTGACAAACAGACCTTGCAAGGCCCCATCGTTTTGTGGGAGTAGGATGAGATTGCAGTGGTTAGCGTTTTCTTTCAGGCCACGGGCCCCCGGGAGTCAGATGGGCTTGCCAAGAGAAAGTACGTATTTGATCCTCTGGGAGTCACTTGGGTTGAGTAAATTTTAGTCCCAGGAAGCTGCACGTGGGGGTTGAGATCGTGAAAGCTCCATTCGACCCAATGCCACTCACTTGAAAATCAAGCCCCAAAACTGGAAAAAACTGCCTTTCTTCTTCCAGTAATCTTCGTCGTTATAATGTCTCGAGAAGACAATGCACCTGTCGGAACCAAACTGCTGGAAAGGGTTTCAAATTGAAACAATTTTTCATGTTGAACAGCAGTGTCATGACATGCATGGAAACTTTCAAGAATTCCAAGTACCGAGGTGTTAGAACTGCTGTTCAAGATGAAAAAATACTGCTGCCCTTTGTGATTCAGTGTAATAGTTCCGGAAGTCTTTGGTTGATTCCGAAAGTTGAGGGATCTGTCAGACGAGATACCTGAGATCGATACGAGATACTGGACAATCTGTTTTCAGGTGGTGAGATAGCCTGGTACAAATCCTTGGAAACCTCCATTTTCCCCCTAAATTGTCTCTCTTTACCCTTTCTTTACAGTTGAAACCTGTGAAAAAAACAATGCTAATTAAAAATAAGCGATAGGGAGTAAAAAAGAAAAACAAGTCCAACGTCGGGAAAACCGTGAGCCCAGCCGGACATCAAGCGATCCAAATATTATCCTACGTCAAGCTGAACATTGAAATTGCCCTTGCCGTGTTGTCTCCGTGATCATGAGACAATCACATCTGGATCAGCATGGTTATGATTGACAGCTCAGTCCAACTCCGCTTGGCCTGTTCGGGCGGTAGTCGACTCTGGGGCAAGGCCGTCCATCCCCTTCCACTCACCTTCCTCTCAAAACCGGAGATCCTCCCCCAGAACCCAAGGGAGGCTATCGCCTGGATCTTTCCGTCCGAGTGGGAGCTTTCCCTCGTGGGTTCACCCGGTAGGGGGACGTGGTGGGTTGTTTACTTCGTCGTAACTCAATGGGACTTCTTGTTAATGAACCAACTACAAGATGACGTGGAGGTTCATAATAGGATTGTGTTCCTTGAGGGTTATGTACAAACTGCCTTCGAACCAGCAGTTTTCTTCTGGCTTGATCATATTTCTGTTTTGGTTTATTATTCTTGGAATAATACAACTATGTTTTCGCGACGGGGGTCGACGACTCCGATCGGCCTCAAAATTTGGCATTATCCGTTTCAAGAGGTCTACATTCTAAATCCGAAATGTCCGTCCGCCGTACGCCGTCCAGCGTCCGCCGTCCAGGCCGTTTTGGGCAGTAGGAATTTTTTGTTGGAATCTGAAATTTTGACAAAATACTTGGTTTACCATCTAGTTGGGCCCGCAAGGTTTTCAGTCCGATCGCCCAAACCCGTGGGGCGCTCTGGGGCTATAATGGGGCTACGGAGGGTTTTTTTAAGGCTTTTAGCTATGGGATCGAGTTAGGTGTCGTTTTCGAAGTATTTTTGGACGTAGAATCCATTTTTTGGGGTCCCGGAACGATCTGATTTGACTGGGGCGATCTTTAGGGCTTTCATGGGGCTAAAAATGGGATTCTTGAAGGATCCTAGGATGTTAAATATTTTTCGAGTAAAAAATAAACAATTTTTGAAAATAAACGTTTTTGAAAAAAAAAAAATCCAAAAAAAATTTTTTTTATTTAATTTTTTCTTTGACAGAATTAAATTTCTGCACAAGTAACGTATATCAAAGAATAATAAACCCTTGTGTAAAATTTGCAGCGTTTTTTGTTTTTGTCGCACGTACTGGTGAAAGTACCTGTACAGAATCTGATAATAATTAGGATAATGTAATAATAATTACATTATCTGATAATAATGCAGGAAAAAGTAAATGTCCGACGCCAAACCAGTGGCCTGACGATGCCGAACTAGTGGCCTCAAGCCAAGACAAGTGAGGATGCCGATCTAGTGGTCTAACGTAAGACAGATGAGGCCGCCGAACTAAGGCCTAACGCCAAGACAAGTGAGGACGCCGAAATACTGGCCTGACGGTACGACGAGTGAGTCCGACGAACTAGTGGCCTGACGGTAAGACAAGTGAGGATGCCGAACTAGTGGCCTAGCGGTAACGTTTTCGGGTAGTTAGGTCACGGCACTTTCCATGCTAAAATGTGAGTGAACGAGATTACTACCTCTCGGTCAGCCAGTGGCCTTAAGGTACACGCATACCTCCAATTTTTCTACTATTTGAACAAGCCAATCCCTGATAATGATGAGTTTCATTGTTCGCATTATTCACGCAAATATCACCTCCAACTGTACCTATGTAGTTCATTGTGAAATAAAAGAGGTTGAGGTCAGAGAATATGGTGGACGGTGGTCCTTTCTCAAAAACTCGGTTAATGGGGCGATATTTTCTCCAGTTTTTTCATTTCGATAATTTTTTTTTCTCTCCGTTTTTCTTCCTTGTCACATCTCTTCACGGATGTTGCCCTTGTGAACGGCTGAATTAATGCGGACAAGACGAGAAGACACCGAATGGGTAGCAAGACAGAAAAACCCGCTCAACTATGCGCGTTCGGCCGTAACGGCGGAGAAGGGGGGTTGTACCGCGAAATATGTGGCGTCACGGAGTCCCATTTTTCCAAGCGGTGATCTTCGCGAAGCGTGAGGTGGGAACTAGCCCAAGGAGGACTTTACGTGCCCGAGGGAGTGTGTAAAAGTGTAACTAATACATTGGAATTGAAAGTAGGCACCCATGTGGTAAACAGAGGATTATAACAAAAAAAGATGGGCGTCGACGACGGATAATCTTCTAAAGGTGACAGTCAGACGAGTTTACACAGATGAGCCGAATTTAAGTCGCGCAACTACATGTAGTCACACGTGGGTGATTCTCAACAAAAGGGCATGTAATCACCCAAAGCATGTATGCAGTGAAGCGAGAAGGTGTAAAGTAGCCTGGATAGTGGGAAACAGTTCATGTAGATCGAGAAGAGTTGGAATGCGGGCACAAAACAAGAGTGTCAACTAGCCCCAAACATTCCACTCAGTGGTTACACAGACGTGCACGGGAGGGGTTTCAGAGCGCTCTGGTGGCAGTGGTGCGCAAAATCGACCGGGCCGACTTTTAATGAAGAGAATTAGCATACTAACAAATCTGGGCCCCAGCCGGGCCCAGAAAAAAATGCAAAAAATCTCTTAGTTTCTTGTTGGGGCTAGCCAGTCTTGACCAAAAATATTGACAACATACTCGTAATGGTATTGGGCCTACTGGAAGGATTCAAAAGTAATGGGTTTGGACGCAAAAAATTGAAGACACGGAGTGGGTCGGGTGTCTTCAACTACTGTTTTTGAGCCAATTCGTCTATATTTACCCATTACGTCAATTTTCATTAGTAGTAGTTGTTCATTCGGTTGTCTTGATGATCTTACAAACACGCCTAAAACTAGTTGATCCGTCAGCGGCTCTATTTCGACCTCAAACTGAAGTTTTGGTTTTTTAGGGTTTTCCCGCAGCTCTGGTGGTTTTTGTGCAGGTGTTTTGGCAGCACTGAGTCAGTCATCGTACGGCATTCCGTAAATCTTTTCGTTTAAGACTTTTCGAGGGTGAGGCCCATGGGATCAGTGGACTGGGGAGAGATACTGGTGCAATAGTGGCTGGTAGGAGGGCTATTCAGGAACCCATTTCCGTACCCTCTCAGGTAATAATCTAATCTAACAGCCATGACCTTCTCGCGACGGCTTAAAAATCTATAAAACGGCTTAGAAAGATCCATAATAATTATGGAACGGGGTCGCACACTCAACTGACTTAATCCGTCGCTGAATAACACACAAATTACTCACCCAATATCATAATCAAACGCGCTCTTCCTCGGAGACTCAACATTGCACTTTTGCCCAATATCGTTGCAGAACCTGGCCCCAAGTCCAGTTGGGCTTCCAACGACCTATCACTTTCATTTGGCCCAAAGTCGTAACGCCCATGATTCAGTTGGAGAGGAGGGCGCGAGTCAAGAGCCATCTGGATCAAAGTTTTGACATGCATGTTAACTTGCTTCATCATCGTCATTGCTGCATCAGCTTCAGGAAATAGAACAAAATTTAATACTCGCCCTGATGTATCTCTGAGTGTTACGACCTGATTTCAGATATCGAAGCCGAATGTCAAGATGACTACATGAAGATACGAATCGGCTTCAACGGCTCTTTCGGGGGGCTGCTCTACTCTTCGGGTTATTCGTACGACCCGGACTGCGTTTACATCAACGGGACAGGCCGTGAATATTACGAGTTCTACATACAGCTCAACAGGTGCGGAACTCTGGGCAAGAACTCGAGGCAGGAGGACGCCCGGAAGAACCCCGCGGTAAGCCAACTCAAAATGAAGCGTTTAACCAGCGACAGTTTTACTATAATCACAAACAATTGGGCCTCGACCGGATAATAAAAGTCAGAGAAAGTAAACAGCAGTTAAAATGAGGTTACCAATTCATGTCCCCAATCTCCTTAAAGGCCAACCTGCCATTCATAAATACGGTCTTGGTGTTTATTTTGAAGAGCGTGGTAAAGACACCAGAAGCTAAAAAGAGGTTAATGTTTTGGTCAGTAACTGCAACTTTACTGATTATAATAACGGTTTTAAGGGCTTTGGTAACCTCAGATTTTGCGGAAACAATAGTCATTTCATTTATTCTTATGTGTACATAAGTTACTGATTACGAGTCTTATAAGTCTTATTACTAAGTAATTGGTAGGTAAGTCTTATTTCTGCCTTTCCCCACGGTGGAATTAGATCGTTCTGTCCATCATCAAACTGTCGTCACCTGAAAAATTAGGACAGGACGTTGAAGAAGATGGCAGGTTTATGACGAAGAGGATAGGAGGATGATGATTAAAGCAATACAAATACGTTTTTGGATTCAGTTGAATTTCCTAGTGTTCCTTTTTGTTCGCAAATCGACTACAAATTGGATGAAATATTCCTTTTTTAATTAATAAATCCGCTACTGTTTGAATTTGCATTGAATTTCGATGCTAAGTAAGTATAACATCGAGAGCATCTGTGATTTTTTCTTGTGAACATCAGTGGGACTCTTTTTTTCCTTCAAAATCAACCTCTGAACTGACCTTTTCTGTTAGAACCGCCCGTTCTGTCCCTTGTATCAATATTGATTAGCTGGCAAGCCGCTTATGGAGTAAGTCCTCGGGTTTTCCAATATATCTACCCTCCGGTGGTCTAACGACGTCGTGCAATCTGTTACAACAGCCGGCGAAGAGGAGCTCGTTACGAACCTAGTAGCCCGACCTTACGCAGTGACAAACAAACAGTAATCAATTTTCGCTTTCCCGCCTCTTTTGTTAGGGATATTGGGGCCAGACTCCTAGTTCTTTTTCCAACTCCCTTGCCAAGTGAAACGGAACGCGACACTGCCAGCCGCTATAGTCCAGTTAGGGCCAACTGGAACGTAAAAGATCACCAACCGTTCCTATTTCCAACGCCCTTCTTCTAATTCTTGTCAACTTGTCTTTTCCAACGTGCCTTTTTTTTTTTCATTCTTGAAGATTTCAATCAAAATCGGCCTCCAAAAAGAACCCCGTAGTCCATTGTCAAGGACCTTTTTTTTTTTTTTTAAGATCAATGGTTTTCCATGTTTCCCATCTAACCCAAGAGGATTCAGGCCAAGAAACGTAATATCCCTTTTCAAAAGGAAAGTTGACAAAAATGGGTCGATCCAAAAGACGTGGAAGTGGAGCTTAACCCAGAAATCAATAAACGACATCGATAGCTTTAACGCAATATCCTCATTTCTTTCAACTATTGTTATGTGGTCGCATTTCAGAAAAATTTGATGTGGAACACAGTAACAGTGCAGTACAACCCTCTCATTGAAGAAGAATGGGACGAACATTTCAAGGTCACTTGTGAATATGGCTACGACTTCTGGAAAACTGTCACATTTCCATTTCTTGACGTAGAGTGAGTAATTGCATGACGATTTTTTATTGGTAAAAATTCGATGATGTTGGTTGTGTATTTGAGTCATTTCTTTCGTCCGCTTATTGCAGGGTGGCAACGGGGAATCCTGTCGTGTTCACGTTATCGCCGCCTGAATGTTACATGGAAATCAGGTAAGTTTATACTTGGGGGGGGGGGGGGGGGGGGGGAGAGAAATCTCTTTTCTTCTCCCTTTTTTCACTAAACTCCTTTTTCCATTTCTCCATAATTTTGCTAATTATTTTTTTAAATGGACTAGGGAACCTCTCGTTAGTCGACATTGACTAATTTTTTTTTTCTGAGAGAACTTCATAATTTGAAGCAATAGCAGTGAGTTTTGAGCCCCTACGGTGCAATACACATTTCTAGGGCTCTTTCGAAAATTTCAACTTTGAATCTGGAGGGAAGATTGGGTGGCCTCAGGGCGGGCTCTCTCATTGGCTGTTCGTCAGCCATCGAACTGAAAGCCAGACGAATAGCCAAAGAGACCCGCCCTGGGGGACCCTATCTTCCCTCCATATTCAAAGTTGAAATTTTCGAAAGTGTCCAGGAAATTTGTATTACACCGTAGGAGCCCAAAACTCATCGCTTCAAATTATCAAGTTCTTTCAGAAAAAAATATTAATCAATGTCGACATTTTGATCAAGCATCTCATTCTTTTCATGACTCCTTTTTTCTCAAATCTTATTCCTTTTTTCCTCTTTTTTGGGATTCGATGGCGCTCCCCGGCCTGCACTTAAGTTAACTTTCTTTTTTGTAACGGGATAGTAATATTAACAAATTTTGATGTTAATTTTCGTTAATCTCCGAAACCAAGACTTAGAATTTTTTCGACATAGTGCAATGCAGAACCCGATTAGATAATATATTATAGAAATATATTATATTTCAACCCAATTAGATGAACGCTTTATGACACATTGGGGTCTTCCTCAAGATCTTCCCGGGGAAATAACGGAAACATAACGGACAAACTCTGCCAATGGCGTTTTAAAGCGAAATTAACGCTATTAAGAGCAATGATCGGCTGATTTCCGGTTAATGGCTTTGTTTCGCAGGTACGGTTACGGGACGAACGGAAACCGAGTGGCAGGTCCTGTACGGGTTGGGGACCCTCTCACGCTCATAATCTACATGCGGAGTAAATACGGTATGTTGTTGTTTTGTAGGAATAGAATACAAGTTTATTACGCTTGAAAGAAACTAATTTTGCATCGAACATTTTCAGACGGGTTCGACATTGTTGTTAACGACTGCTACGCACACAATGGAGCTAACAAGAAGATACAATTGATTGACCAATACGGGTAAATGTATAGAAAACTCATAACAACCCTAATAGACAATTGTTAGGTATTTACGGTATTTTAATTTGGATTTGTTTTGCAGGTGTCCCGTTGATGACAAACTGATTTCAAGGTTTAGAGGTTCTTGGTCAGAGGCTGGCGTGTTCGAGACTCAAGTATTCGCGTACATGAAGACGTTCAGATTCACCGGGTCGCCCGCTCTCTACATAGAATGTGATGTGAGAATGTGTCATGGAAGATGTCCGGTAAGTAACCGAAAACTCTTAAGACCTAATTTATATCCATTCATTACCTGTTTATCCAGTCTCCAATCAACGAGGACGTAAGGCGTTTGTAATTAACGAGATGCTAATTTCTCAAGCTCCAAAACGTACTTTTCCGCCCCAATCAATGTACAACTTGTGTTTCTCGATTCTTGGCGACCTTTGCGAGGAACTCGAACTAAAGCTGTTTCCAAAAGTCGTCGTTTCGGCTTTAGAAAAAGGCATACTGAATGCCATTCTTGTCGTTTTTCCTGGAACCGAATTAGAAGCCCACGTTGGCCAAACTTTGGCGAGGGGAGGTCCAGCGGTTCGTTATAGCAATTGTGTACGAAGACCTTAAGTTAGATGTGGGCTCTTGGCTGAAGTTGTCCTTCTGGATGCTGCTCTTTGAACCGAATGACGTTGAAGTGGGATTTGAAGCCATCCTGACTGACAGGCATACGTGCGAAACGGCAAATAAAACGCTTCTGATTCTGTTAGAGATTTGGGCGGGATGGTCAAACTTCCTATCATTAACGAGTTATACAACATTTTTCAGAGTCAACCATGTCATTGGAGGAACGCCAAGTCTTTGAAGAAGAGGTCGACAGATGAGCTGAGCACTCAGGCCCCGTCGACTCCTAACGTATCACAGAACATCTCGCTATTCCAAAGTTTACGAGTCCTGCAAGAAGGCCCAGAAGAACCTCTTCTAACCAACAGTGAGTTATCTAATTCAATTACTCTTGAATGTAGACATCCTTCGAGTAATCACATTATGATTAACTGCAACTAATTTTTCAGACACAGGAGCCAGGACGTTGGGAAATTCGGTCTGCCTCCGGAGCGGTCTGGTGGCTTCGCTATCCGCTGCTTTCGCCACAGTCATCACCATCCTCAGCGTGGCTCTCGCGGCCATGTGCTGTCGACTCAAAAGATTGTCCAAGCAACCCCTCCTCTCCCCATCACCACAACTGACTACCAGCCCCCGATGTTTCATGAATCTCAAATAAACTGTCCAGGTTCCCTCGAAAAATAGAAAAAAAAGAACTGAAAGAAGATTTAGTATTTTTTTTAAGTATCTTTGCGGGCGTGTAGAGCAGCGTATTGCCATTCTACGATGTATTCCACTTTTTTCTTTTGGATGTGCTATAAAATGCGCCAAATCAGCTTGAGGAAATACTGCTCCAACCGAAAAAGTATCCATTCAGAGTTTGATGCTTTTTCAACATTGGCTGGGCTAAGAAACCTGCTAATGGGAATGGAATAATTTTGGTTGGTACGAACGAATAAATTATCAGTATTTCCTCGACCTGTTGAGTTCTGACGTGAGAAACTTCGTCGTTTAGTTTCTTGTATTCCGATTTTTAGTCCAATTTGCTGAACGAATCACTTTCTTCATGGAATAAAATTCGCATCAATATCCCAATTCGTACTGGGAAGAACTTTTTTATCGAGTAAAATATAATTTTATAATAATGCACCTTCAACATGAACGCATCCCAACAGTCATGCGGCACTTATCACTCCTTTGTACATAAAGCCCTCCCATTCCTAAATTATATAGCACATAATTATCTGAAACTGCGCTTTAATTTGAATGGTTAAATAATGTGATTTAAAGTTTTTTTCTGTCTCGCGGTTTTATAGTGTCAATTCCAATAGGAAGGTGCAATTTAAGGTGCTCAATAAAGATTCAGCAACATTGAAGCTTCTTTGTGGTGTAACGAAATGTTAAATAGTAAAATCATAGAACGTAATTTCGGAGAAACCCGCTGGAAGATCGCCAAATGTCTACTCACTACTTTTGCTCTTAATTCATACTAGGTACGTACTCATTCTGTGCAGCTTCGTACGTTGCAAACGATCGAAGTTCTGTTCAGTTCAAGTGCCGAGGAGATTCTGAAAATACTCCACGGTTTGGGCACTGATAGTGAAAACAGATAATCCACATTATCCCGTCCATTTAGGTTGTTCGTTAGATGTAGACATTTTAATTTAATTTTGATTGGATGAAAACAATCATTCGCTTACTTAGACGTATCGGTTTCAAAATGAAGGCATTTATTTTGGAGGTACTCGTGGTTAATGTTATTTGTATAGAATTTGTCACTCGTTTCAGAGCGTGAACAAATCGGTGACCGGATTTACTCCACTCAACGAAGCTTCCCACCAAATTTCGAATTAACCCCTAGTTACATTTAAACCCTTCTGCCTTTAAATTGCTAGTTTTATGTTGAGTTTTTAAATCGGGTCACTAAAAAACAAATTTTTGAACTGTAAAAATTAATTTATTTTTATTTATAAGGTTTTATTGTAATGAAGTTAAATATAATGTATGATGATAAACTTCAACTCTTCGGGTGAATTTTTATGTAATGAGATTTGAGAGAAATCGACTCCTTATATGGCTGTTCACCCTCATACCTCTGCAAGACACGAAAGAAACTGATTGATTCCTAAGTATTTAGCTAGAATGATTTTATTTGATAGGCAAAGTCATACAGACAGGTAATTTTTTTATTGAAATAAACTGATTGTATTCAAAATATGTTTCTTTATTTAACCAACAGGAGGTGTTTGGACTCGAGAAGGAAGATGAGTGTCCAACTCCGTCCTGTTCGGCCCTCGTCGGTGCTGAGTTAGGGTTGTTGCGGTATAATCGAAAATGCCGATATTTTCCTCCTGGTTTATTGGAATACTTGACATCAATAATGGTTTTTCCGATGTTGTTTAACCCTTTCGCGACTGAGCCTTCGTGGGCACTGAAAATTTCATGGACCCGCCTTGCCATATAATAATGTTGTTATTTTAAGGGAATTTGT
The DNA here is from genome assembly GCA_955831195.1 of Pilophorus perplexus. Classification (NCBI taxonomy): domain Eukaryota; kingdom Metazoa; phylum Arthropoda; class Insecta; order Hemiptera; family Miridae; genus Pilophorus; species Pilophorus perplexus. The sequence continues at coordinate 20,508,219 of OY037016.1, forward strand.
AAATGGTCCCTAAACATCGGTCCAAAATATCGCCTCGCGTGATATCTCGTCGCTGGCCCAGGCAGGCCACTTATTTTTGCTTGATATCTCGTCTCTGGCCCAGGAAGGGCACTTCTTTCAACTTCAACATTTGTCCAGAAACACAACAATGCATAGACAATTATCAACAGAAGTAATGTTTCGATTTTGGAATATTGACCTCGTGAAACAAATAATGTCAACTGTTGAGACCGATCAGAATTATCGACCCCCATTCCAAGAATAATAAACCAAAATCAATGTTGAAGCGCGCGTAACCTATAGACGGCACCCGATTGCAGTAGGTACTGCTAGGGAGCACAGGGTGAAAGTGTTCATGGGAGAAAGTGGCCCCTGGCTGTTTTTGTGCCTGTGTTCTTCATTGCAAGCGCCTGATTAGATGAAATTCATCTTTGGAGTGCAACCTGAAGTACAAGAAGCAGAAAGTTGTTCGGATAAGGATTTGACCAGCAGTGATGATAATATATTCTGGGTGGGAGATAATGGTTAACAAATTTGGCATGATATCGTGAATTATGAGCAAGCAAACAATTTATTGAAGCTAAGTCGGTGATTTTTGGAAAGCTGAGATTCCAGGGGTTCGAAGTATACCACGACGAAAACTTGAAGGGACCCGAGCAATTTCAATATCAGTAAAAAGTGACCACTTTCACCCTGTGCTCCTCTACTACCCCATTGCTACTTACTGGTGAATACTATTTGGTACTGCCCCCCTTCCCATACAATCTAGTGCAGAAAAAATGCACTCGGCATGCTGAATAAAAATCTTTTCTTTGTATTCCAACAGAAACTTATAAAAAATTAACTAGATTTCATTCTGGTAATAATTACACATACAAAACTGCATTGATCATTTTGTCTTGTTTCAAGTAGTTAGATTATACTGAATACGTCACAAGAAACACCAGTATTCAATTAAACTCTTATTGGTGATCAGTCACGACAACAGAATGATCGACTGCACAACTGACATGAATGGTGTCAGCGCTGATTGCCAATTTATAAGGGAAGTACTGGTCTCTCGCGTTGCCGATCCCAAGGCAGCCATGTTTGTTTTTACCCCAGGCGTACACGTGCTTCAGGTTGTTCAGTACAGCCATGTGGTCAACGCCGCAGAATACCTTCGCTGGGGCGGCCATAGGTTGGTAGTCGTTGGCTCCAAATAAGGTTCTCGGGAGGAGCGTTGGGACGGAGGTTTTGACGAGTTCGGGGCCCGCTCCGAGTATTCCGTAGCCCCAAACGTAGACGTCCCTTTCTTGATTTAAAATGAGGCAAAAGGACGAACCTGCAGCCACGTCGATGATTTTGCCGCATTTTCTGTGCACGTTTTCCAGGGCGATAGGAGTATCAACTTGAGCCACGTCAGGATCATCCCGGAGTTGGCGGAATTCGTTGCTGCCCCACCCAAACAGGTTACCTACAAGAAAAAAAAAAGAAGTTGTACTTACATGCTGTAACATTTTGAAGAAAACCACTCAGTTCATCTCACCTTTTTCGCTCAGCGCCAGGACTGTATCGCATTTGCCAGAAATTTTGACAATCTTCTCAGAACCAATGTCTCCAGTGACCTGACAAGGTTCAGCCACATGCATGCAGTGCCCTTGACCAGTCTGGCCCTCGGAGCCCCATCCACAAGCGTACACCTTGCCAGACTCAGTCACGAAACAGGTGTGATCCTGTCCACAACTGACTGTCGCCACTTTTTCGCCACTGAATCCTCTGATTTGCGTGATGGTGCAGCCACCAGAAGGTTCTTCTTCTTCAACCACTCGCCCACACTGGCCGTAAGAGTTGGAACCAAAGAGGAACACGCCTTCTTTGTCAGTTGCGACCACGCTATGCGCTCTACCAGCGCTAAATGAGACAATTTTCGTTTTTGGAGAGGATATCCGAAGATCTATGGGGTTCGGGTACGTAACCACTTCATCGTCCGTAGGGCCCAGTTGGAAATCGGTGTTTATCCCACATCCGTACAGTTTTATAGGATTATCACTTTGAACGTAAAATAGAGTAAACCCATAGCCAGCTTCGGCAGATATAACTCTGTTCTCTTCGGCAAATTGGTGCCTCAAGGGGCGTGCCATGTATTTGCGCCATCTTCTCCCTTCGTTCGGCTTGTGGAAACCTAAAGCTCCTGTTTCTGCTAGACCAAATGAATACAGTCTATGTCGTTTTGCTTCGTCAAACGTTTGATTGACAATCTTTGCTGGTGGGAGTTTCGGTACAGTAATATCCACTCGTTTGCTCCTTTCGGGATTCTCTGGGCTGTCTCCTGACTTCTGCTCTTTCTGTATTTCTGCCACATGGTTCTTCAAACTAGAACCCGACAATTTAACTTCAGGAATTGCATGAAACTTCTTCAAATTTCCGCCGGTTTTTGATGTAACTCCTGACGGTGGCGGGCTGGACTCACTTTTTGCTGCATTCAGAACGTCCGATAACTTACGGATCTTATCCACAGAAATTGAGTTTTTACCAAATTCCTCAGCGGCTTCCACACTTCGAGCATAACTAGATACCAATTCCGGCATGCCCTGATGGCCAACGTTGAACTGAGTGGCAAAAACTGACGCTGAACTGGGCTCAACGTTGTTAACCGTAGGAGCTTTCGTGTCCATACCTTCGAAACATGGTGGTTGCCTTGGGGTTTTTACAGATTTTACCTCTTCCAACAAAGGCATAACTTGGTGTAGTGGAGGCTTCTTTGTGCTCCCAACTTGTACAGCTGTCAATCCTGACGACAACTTTGCCGGTCCTGAACATTTTGTTTGACCGACTTTAGGGCTTTTTTTAGGGGTGTCTTTGGGTTTGTCTGTTTTAGGCTGCTGTGGACTCTGATTTTTCGGGTTAATTGTGCAGGTACTGTCCGGACGACCAGTCCATTTTTCCGGATTTTTGACATCGCTAGCTTTGGTCTTCGGAGGTGGATCTTTCTTTTCACAAGAGCTGTCTGGCCTGGAAGTCCACTTCTCGGGGTTCTTCACGTCGCTGGCTTTAGGCCGGGTTTTCCTTGGAGGATCATCCGGACGGCCGGTCGCCCAACGAAAGTTTTTGGGGTCGCGGAACTTCTCCGAATAACATCTTTGTTGCAATACACCGTCGACAACTCGGTTTTGATGGGAGTTGGGTGTCGGCCAAAGAGACTTCCGGGCACCACAGAGCCGACAATTCAAAGTGAACCTCCTTAAAAACATGTCGCATAATTTATTCGCTAATTCTACAGGAAACGTGAAACTTCACATGAGATTTTGTTACTAGTGTGAGTGTTTAAATACAAAAGAATGGGAAACGCAGTTACCAGGAAAAGGATATCCGTACTTCACGACGGCAATTTTTCCTCATAATAAGACACATCCAAAACGAATTTTCAGTCAACACGTTACGGTACGAGTGGAAATAAACAAGGACCGGACAAAAAAGTTGATATCCAGTGATAAGCAGAAGCTTCTACGCTAACAATTTATATGCCCTCGTTGTTACTGTGTTGGACATAACCACAGAGACGCACCACAATCATCTTTATTCTGAGGTACCTACTTACTTCCGAAATCCTGAATTTCTTTAAAAACAACGCTGCAAATTTCAAACAAGGGTTTATTATTGTTTTATATATCACCTTCATTATATACGGGTTCGTCAACGACTGAAGTCGAAATATCGCACGTCAATTTCTTTTGTCTCCAATCTGACATTTTGACCTATATTATTTATATTATAAGGTTAATTGTGCAAAAAACTTTAAGAAAATTTTCAGAACCATGTAAGAAAATATATTTTGTTATTTATTTTTTCAAAAAATGTACCTATTTTTGAAAAAATAAATAATAAAACTTTTTCTTCTGTACAATGATTGGGCAGATGTAGTACCTCAAATAAACGGATTAAATCCGTTTATTTGAATAAGTAAAATTTTTACTTCCAAAATTACTCGGAAAACGACGCCTTATTAAATAAATTTTATTAAACAAATTTTTACCTCCTGGAAGTCTTCAAAAATCCCATTTGTAGCCCCATGAAAAGTCCTCACGGTGAAATCGGATCGTTCTGGGACCCCCGAAAATGGATTCTACGTCCAATAATACTTCGAAAACGACACCCCACAGCCGAAACCCTTCAAAAAACCATCCCGTAGCCCCTTAGCGCTCCACGGGTTTGGGCGATCGGGCTAAAAAAAACTCGCGGGCACAACTTTACAGATGGTTAACCGAGTATTCCAAAATTTCAGATTTAAAAAAAAAAGTCCTATTGCCAAAAACGGCACTGCAGCAGGCATGCCTGTAAGTATGCATACTGTATCAATCAATCAAAATGTTTTTATTTGTGGTTATAGGTAACTCTGACCTTTACACAAAGGAGTTCTCATAATATCCTACTCGTATTATATAAGTATGAAAATAAACACCACTTCTACAAACTCTTACATTTAAAGTTTACGATAATGAAGTTCTTAATTTAGCAAACCTACATCCACCAACTCCTCCAAAAACTTTATTTTTCGCAGATAATGTGCGGCATAATTGAACAGGCGAAATACTATGTCTTTATTCAAACAGGCGATTAAACAGTTATAAATATATTCCTGACTCAGTTTCCTTGGCCCAAAGTATCGCAATCTCTCACTCCAACTGAGGGCACCTACCGAAGATGTGATTTACAGTTTCCCTTTCACTGGTGTTGCAGATTTTCTCGTGGTTCACTTTCGTTAGTATCCCTTTGTGAAAAATTCGGAGCTGCGATTGGTTTTGCAGAGGTTTTGTAGAGGCATACTGTATCATGGGCTTCGGTTCGTTTGGGAATGTGAGGCGGGTTATAAAACGTTTTAAAACGAAGGCTGTTAGAAGGCATGTTAAAAAAAAAAAAATTGTAGGTTTAAAATGGAGTTTAATAACTTAAAAAGAGAAAATATAAAATACCAAAACTCGTAATGTTAATGCAAACGCATACACTAAGATTTTGAAAACAATATTTTCCACGAGAATAGTTCAAACAAAAGTAAGAGTAGTGCGGGCCTGGTTGACTTGCCAGACGTTGAGCTGCTCGTATTCCTCGAGGCAGTCTTCCACTTGTCCCGGTTGGAAACCTTTGGTGGAGCAGGCTTCCCGAACGTCGGACAACCTGACGGTCTGGGAACCTCCAGCCAGCTCTCGGATAATGCTGAAGATACGGTCGACGGAGGACTGGGCCCTGGGGGAATAAAAATACTTATGTAACGAAGCGGTGTACAAGAATTGGAAAAACGAAGGGTGTGAAAATACCTTGGTGCTGCTTCTTGTCCAAGAACAAGCGAGGCTTTGCTCATCTCCAGGAGTCGCATGGCTTCTGCAACGTCTTCAGGAGCTACCGTGTCGGACAATCTCAATTTGGTGAGAGCAGTGGCCAGCCGCAAGATAGCAAGAAGATTTCGAGCAGAAGTAAATGTCATGTCCTTGGTGTTTCGGGCTTCCTAAACACAAAAGTGCGCTTGAATGTTACTATTACTGCTCTTTTGTAAAGAGCAGATCACCCAGAGAAAAAGTCGACAACTTTACCTTCCTCATTTCAACATAAGCTTCAACAATCGTGTCTGACAAGCTAGCAGGAATTACAGGAGTTTTTCGTTTGCAGAGATCAATGTACCGTCGCATCAGTGACATGTCAAGGGGCTCAACTTGAGTAGGAGGCTGCTTGCAGTTTTGGTGGACGTAAGTGATGTGCTGTGCTAACCTGCAAGTACAGACCAACACTAATAAGTCAGTTGCCACGTCAAACAACTGAGCGCTGTGCAGTGCTGAGTTATGACTTACCTCAGATCATTTTCTCTTTCCGGCTTGTCTTGGATAAGCCACAGCAAATCAAATCGGGACAGCAGAGCAGCTGGAAGCTGAATGTTCTGTTCAATAGTTTTTTTCGGGTCGTATCTCCCAAAAGCAGGATTAGCTGCTGCCAAGATGCTGACACGGGCGTTCAGCCTAGTCATGATTCCAGCCTTCGCAATAGAAACTGTCTGCTGTTCCATCACTTCGTGAATAGCGACTCGATCGTAGTCGGCCATTTTGTCGAACTCGTCAATGCAGCAGATGCCGAGATCTGCAAGTACTAGAGCTCCGCCTTCAAGGACCATTTCGTTTGTGAGGGGGTCTTTCGTCACTGCTGCCGTCAGACCAACGCCAGAGGAGCCTCGACCAGTTGTGTACTGAGCCCGACGGGACAACCGCTCAATGTAGGAGAGCATTTGAGATTTGGCCACACCAGGATCCCCCATTAAGCAAATATTGATGTTTCCTTCAAGAAGCAGAGTATAAATGACATGGCGATATTTCAAAATGATGAATGTTGTGAGTAGGTAGTTTTCAACGTACCTCGGATTTTCATGCCGTCAGGGCTACGATCAACACCACCAACGAGCAACAGTAGAAGTGCTTTCTTCACATCATCATGACCGTATATTTCTGGGGCCAAACTCATCGCAAGCTTTTGGTAGAAATCTGCAGTAGCAATTTGTTGGACTTCATTTTCAGTCAACTCCCCCTCGGACAACTTATCATCTTGCTTGTTCAAGTTGACAATACTCTGAAATGCAGACACATTCGAAGGTATTTCAGGCTGACCGAATAGGGGAATCAGGTTGTAACAAACTAATAAAAACTCACATGGGCTTCCAAGAAGGTCTCCGATAGAAGTCCAGCTTGAATTTGTTTGAACCCTGTGCGCAAAAGGGGAAGAAAAATGCCAGATATTTCAACGTGGTCACCGGGAGCGCAGAGCCGCGTATTTTCACCACGACAGAAAACCGTCAATGACCTCGGAATACTCCCCATCGGTACTTGATCACTCTGTAAAATAAAAAATAAAAATATTCCAAAAAAGTTCAAACATGAAAAATACGAGACTGGCGACGGAAGACTCGGTGCTAATCTGGGGGGAAAATGGTGGACTGCAGTCCACTGGAAAATTAGGCGCAAACCTTCATCCCGCCCCTTGTTGCAAGTAGAAAACTCGCCGAAACCCAAAAATTACCTACCAGCGGTGAAGGAAAAAGGGGATGGAAAATTGGGCGAAAAATATGTATTTCTCCCACGCATGTGGTCCGCACAAGACATCACAAGTTGATCACAAGCCATGTTCGTCAAAATTCAATATAATGGGAGGAGGGGTTTATCAAAACTGAACATCCACTCCACTCTCAGATATTTTTCAACAGAGCCAAAAAACGTGTACCGCTCGGCACATGAACTTTTAAATTAATATCAACCAACCAATTAATTCCTTTCCCCGGGAAATCGTGAACTGCGGACAGCGATGCAAATACTCGGTTTACCATCTAGTTGTGCCCGCAAGGTTTTCAGCCCGATCGCCCAAACCCGTGGGGCGCTATAGGGCTAAAATACGGGAGGGTTTTTTTTCGTGACGATTTTTGAGTTTATGTGCCAAAGCAAAGACATAAAATGTCAAAAGAATGTGAAGTGCGGACGTATTTGATTTGCGCACTTGTGATATGCGGACAGAGGATATCCCTTAACTTCTTGGCCTGCGGACCCCTTTCACGGAACAGTATTTACTGCTGACCCCTCTTACTCAAGTATTTAGATCTACGTAAATGACACTAAATTTGTAGGTACCAACTGGTTATTGTAGGGCGAAACTGGGGTTTTACTCGTTTTTGGCAAATAGCGAAAAAGAGCCCTTTTTAGGGCGCTCCAGCGGTCTTACTATTGTTTCGATCTTCAACTGTAGTAGGTATGTGTAGGAGATTTTGTTTCCTTCAATTTTGCTCAGTGTGTTTCCAGGAGAAACGCTTAGTTTTCGAAATATAAGCAAAAACCGAAAATTGTAGTTGAAAATGTTGAGGTTATTTCGACTTTCGACCTTGCAAATTGTGCCTTAAACTGCTCCTGTCTCGTTTACACCCATGAAGCTTGGAGGAGATTGCTCTACCCCCGGTATTGACCTTCCAGGCTCCTTCCAGATGGTCCAAACGAAAGCGATATATATAACTCCTTTCGTCAATTCTTCTATTTGTTCGCAGAGGAATGCTTCTTTATTAATAGTCGTGGTAGTCTCTCGGCTTAACTTGTGATTTTACGTAAGTGTCAGCTTGGAAGGCCATCACCACTGAAACACAACTGTTTCCAGTACCTTCGTCCGCATATCACAATCAGGAAGTCGAAGGTCCTAAGGGAGATTAGACGATTAGCCGATAAGCCAGCTTAGTCCGCATTTCACTGCCGATTTAAAAGAGGAGACAGCCCTTTCCCCACCCTTAGTTTTGACCCTTAATTAAGTCGTTATATCATTGAACCTAACCTAGACACACTAACTCGACCTCATAGCCGAAACCCTTCAAAACACCTTCCAAAGCCCTATTAAGCCCCGCAGATTTGGGTGATCGGGCTGAAAACCTTGCGGTCACAACTAGATGGTAAACTGAGTATTTTGTCAAAATTTCAGATCTTTTAAACAATAACCTACTGCCCAAAACGGCTTGAACATCTGTTTGGGTCTGAGGCCAGTTGGGAGAGAGGACGGGGATTGGCTGGCTTTAGCCGGCAGGGTTTGGCCCCTATTTGGTATGGCTCTATGACTGGCATGCGCCGAATATTCCCTTCCGCTTATCTATTTGCGCCCAATCTTCCTCCGCCCTACGAAACATGTGCCGATCCAATAAAAAAAAGTTACCTGTTCTTGAATTTTAACTTCTTGGAATTTGATGAATTTTGAGCCTCTGGATTGCAGGTAGAGCCTTCCTCCAGCTTTGGAGGTTTTGCAAGCTTCAGTCGGACACGTAGTAACAGGCATGAACGACATGGAGTTCACCTGCAAGGCATGACATTCGAGTTTAGCAGAGAGTTGAAAATGAAAGTGGCGAAAGCAGGCCAATAAAATATCCTACCAGTTGGTAAGTTTCAGATCCGCAAGTGTCACAAGTGTAGGTGGCAACAATCATCAATGGCTTGACTTCTGTGATCCTAGTAACGACACCGCGGACCGTAACGAGTTTCCCTATGTATTGAGCTTTGACGTCTCGGATTGGTATAGGTTTTTCACTGGGTAGGTGTTTCAGGTAGATTTCGCTGGAATCAAGAATGATGGCGTTCAGCACAAAGGATCGTTCGGCAAGAAAGTTCAGCGTCAATGAAGTGAGATACTCACAATCGTCTCATGAGCTCAGGCGGGTACTGATTGTGAGGATCCCTCGGTGCTCTGTCGCCAGTTGCTGCTCTCCTCTGCTCTTCCATCAGAATGCGGTGCTCTATGTATATATCCAGCGCATCCTTGGCCACAGACTACAACAAAATCCATTTTAGAATTAACAGTGCAGGGGATTCAAAACTTACACATCGCGGACCTGCAAGAAATGTGACACAACTCGAAAAATTTCAATTTTCGTTTTATTCCACAAAATTTAATAGGATTGGTTTAGTCATATCTTGCAAACAGGAAAAGTGTCGTAAACATAGTTGCACGGAAAACCGCTAGTGACCCCTGTATCATTTTGCCGAGCTTTCGAGCAGTATGACATTGTGCTCTTCATCAGGGCTGATGAAGTTTAGGAGATAATTTAGTGGTATATATAACAAAAGAACCAAAACAACTGCGAAAATTTCGCGGTTTTTCTGAGTTTTCACTTTTCTTACGGGCCCGCGACATGAAGCTGGAAGTCACTCACCCTTTGAGTCTTATAGTCAGGAAGTGCGTCATGAACGATGTCAGCCAACATGTTGGTATACCGTCGAGCATTTTCAACTATAGGCTCGACCAAATCGGCGTCGTAAACAGCTATATCGTCAAGATCTATCCAAAGAGCCACCTTCAAACGAAGAAAAAAGTGAAGTAAGACTTCTATGAATGGATATGGGTCACTTGCTAAGCAATCAGATACTGATTACTGAGTACAGTACTCAACCTGCTCTCGGTGGGCAACTTTGGTGAGCTGGTCGGCATACTTGAAAAATGTCTGTCCCTCATCACCTATGGTTGTAAACGTTATCAAGAAATCCTTCAATTTGTCTGAAATAAGGAAACAAGACAATCACACGGCTATTCCACGGACGATATCAACTTGAGTACAAACAACAACACGACAGCAACCGACCTTTCATCTGACCATAATTAGTTCCTGCTTTCTTCGCCATAGTTCCGTTGAGCAATATAAGAGAAGAAAAATGTATACTAGCGAAAAATAACGTTTCACGAGAAAACGGACAGAAGAAAACGAAAACGCCGCCGTAGTCACAACAGAAATAACCCAAATCACAAGCGCGCCACAGGTAGCCCGAGAGGCGGGAACTTTGCTGATGTTTGCTACTTTTTCTCTGTCCTAAGTTGCAAGTAGGGAGCAAACATGCATGTTATGTTTTTTTACAGCAATACGTGATTTTACTCAGCATAGTTGGTACTCATTAGTAAAAATGAATGAAAGTGATAAATTCTAAGTACAATAAATTTCCCAAGATTTAACATAAATAAATCATTTACGGTTGGATTCCTTTTTGCTGTACTTAGACTCTCTAGATTTGGAGGGTTAGCATATCCAAGTAGGGATGTCCGATTCTCAAAAATGAATCGATTTAAATCGAATCGATTATTTAGAAAAGTATCAAAAATAATCGCGATTATTTTTTCAAAAAGAATCGATACATCTGAGAATCGATTCTTTTTCCAAATTATTTATTAAATTTCAAATTTATCAGAAGAAGAAGAAGCATTATTACGTTACGAAACCTGAATTCCAATTACTAATAAATCCAACTGCAAACCAGCACTATTACGTAGGAAAAGGTAGGTAGGAAAGCTTCAGCTGTGTCAGTGGTTGTTGTGCAACTGTTTCCATCTCTTCAGCTGTTACCTATGGTCGTTGCAGTGACTCAATTTAAAAAATAATATTGATTATTTTATACATGGATCTGTTTTACAGAGCAAATGAATATAAAAATACTTGTTAAGAGCAGAAAAGAATCGGTTTTCGATTCTGGAAATTTAGAATCGAATCGGGCCGATTCTTCAAAAAAATAAAGAATCTAAAAGAATCGATTATTTTTTCAAAAAGAATCGATTTTTTCAAGAATCGATTCTTTTTGAGCATCCCTATATCCAAGCCTGGTAGTTGCTCAACTTAACCTGATTTTGCTTTTGTAACCTAACTCTAGGTTCTTGATAATAAAAAATAAATAAAAAACCTCAATTTATTTTCTCTTGACTTTGCCAACGTTTCACAATGTTATGAGTAAGGAAATTCATTCTATAAGAACTGTAACTGGACTAAATCTTGCTTGAAATAATATGGTAAGTCCTCAACTTCGCATTGACTGTTTAATGAATCTACTGTAGATTTCCTATCCGCAGGGTGCAAACTGCGGCAGAGTTCTTGCTTTACCTACGCATTTCAGGTGTAGGGACAAGGCAACGTCTTACCTAAGCATAAGTACCAAAGTAACAAAAAAGTTTTACGAGAGAAGTGCCTGTAGGATAAATGGAGAACACATTTACCTCTACCTACTTTGACGTTACCTACCAGTGATTGCTGTTGTTGATAAATTATCAACATGTAGGGCTAGGATTTGTATGTGTTTACATATTTGTCAGGGTTGAAGATAATTGGATTAGCCTAACTCGAGGCCTTAACTCGAGGTGGTGAAACCGGCCCTGAATGAATCAAGTACACAAACTTGTGTGTGGGTGAATATCACAAAAACGGACATTTTCAAGTCACTGTAGCTTCTATCAGGAAGTAATGAGATTTTTGTCCTGGGGACACTTGTCATACTTAGAATTGTGTGAGGAACAACGTTTAGGGATGGTGTTAGACCCCAGAAGAACATTTTAACTGCGTTTTTAGATGAAGTTTCTCAATGACGTGGTTGTATCCAAATGCAGATTTTGAGGTGTTGATGATGGTTCATCCTCTGTTAACTCTTACACCTCCTTCCTATATTACTTATTTTTTCAAAATATGTATTTATTTTTCCTTATTATGTAAAGTAAAACGCTGCAAATTTTACACAAGGGTTTATTATTCTTTAAGATAGGTTACTTGAGCAAAAATTATTTGTTGATAAAGAAAATTTTGGGGAAATTTTTTTTTTTTTGATTTTTTTTAGATTTTTGTTTTCAACAAAAAATTTTTTTCAAAAGTTCTTTATTTTTTCTTGAAAAATATTTAACCTCTTGGGATCCTTCAAAAATCCCATTTTTAGCCCCATGAAAGCCCTATAGATCGCCACAGTGAAATCGGATCGTTCCAGGACCCCCGAAAATGGATTCTACGTCCAAAAATACTTCGAAAATTTCGAAATATGTAACTAACCATGTAAAAATGAATAAAATATTTAAAAATATGTAATTTAGATCAAATATGTGAAAATATGTAACAACAAGTATGGCTCAAACAACTCAGTAAGTCCTGAAACGCATTTGTGTACTTGAATCATTCAATTATCTTCAACCCTGACAAATATGTAAACACATACAAATGATTACTAATCAGCGTCAAATTTCGTATAAGTATGGAGGCTGTCTCCAAAATATGGTCATTCCCACTGTGCGGCACGAGCAGAGATTGGTTGTCTTCAAAATGCTTGACATTTCCTTGAACGTTTCCCAACCGTTCCAGACGGCAGGACTGATTATGGCCGGCCTGGGGTTGGCAGCCCTCGGTTTTGCTGGAAAGTACGTTCTTCGAGCCGCTCCAGGAATGAGTCAAAAGATGGCCGAAGCGGTGAAGACGCTCCCCAAAATGGATAGTCAGGTGGATACGATCAATGATTACTAAGAATTTGCCGCCAAGTATTGTTGAGTTATTAATTACCTCCAATTTTTCAGATGTTTGCAGGTTCAAAGTACTACAAAGGCGGCTTTGAACCTAAAATGACACGAAGAGAAGCCAGCCTGATCCTGGGAGTGTCACCCGCTGCCAACAAGATCAAAGTTAAGGTAGGTATCGATGTTTTACTTCACCGGTATAAGATTAACAAAAAGAATTCATGTTATGCTTTCATTGCAATCATTAATTCGTATCGACAGGAAGCTCACAAGAGAATCATGTCTCTCAACCATCCCGACCGCGGTGGTTCCCCATACCTGGCTGCGAAAATCAACGAAGCAAAAGATTACCTAGAAAGCGGAAAACCCGGCCTGTGATTAAGTTGTTGTTGTTGTACCAAGTAATATGACATATTACATTGTTGAAAATTAAAATGTCAACTTTAGTTAAGCAAGTTCAAACATGAAGGTAGAAATAGGGAGATCAATGTGGAGGCCAACTGTGCGGTGGCCAAAGGACGATTTCCAACAACAATAAAATTCTTTATTTTGAAATCTTGGATTTCCATCAACATTGAGAGGTATTTTATCGTAATCACAATTTACGGTAGTCATGAGGGCAGTAACTAGATTAGGAATGACCTTACTGAGAACTTATTGTTGTGTTATTGCTTTCCACCGTAACAATATACAATGGTATAAGCCTAATACGCTGGTGGGCTCATCATATAATGTGTGATGAAGCGTTAACTATAGATCTCAGTAAGGGTCACCCCTCAACAATAAATAACTTGTTACGTCATAATGACGATATTGAGTAAGATCAATTAACAGTAATACAACAACGTTAGTAAGACTATAAAGCTGTTTTTGTAGAATAATGAGATTTATCTTCTCATCTCTTATAATACGCAATACTTTTATCTTATACATGGGCCATTCATATAGAACGTACATCTAAAAGCCTTAATCAGATTTGAATTTGCGTAAATGCCTCGATTTGGCCATATTGCTTCTCATCTTATTTAGGCCTTTAGAACTAAGCTTGCCGGGCACTTTGAAGATTTGCTGAAAATGTGAAAAAAGGTTATCAGATGCAGTTTTTAAAATGGGTACCGCTTGAAAATTGCAAGTACTTACATCCATAAATTTGTGGCAATACAGCATGGAGGGCCCCCTCAAAATTCGTTTTAGGCAATCATTCAGATCCGAGAACTGCTCACAGGCCAGAATTTCAGTTCTATGAAGAGTGATGATAGTGATGATCACTCTAAACAGGATTTTAGAGCCTTCGTTGAATAGACAGTCCCATATACGTAAAACAGTCTGCAAAGAAAAATAACTGTGTTTGAAATAATGGAAATGTGCAACGTTGCATGCAACTCAATCAGAAGAATATTTACCTCAGTAGGCAACACCTCGCAGAAAAGACAAATGAACCACTTCGTGGTGATGACAGGCCAGGGCAAGCCCAAATTGTTCATGTGAGCACTAATATCAGGGTATCTCAGTCTGAAAAATATTCATATGCTACGTGAAACGTTTGAGGAAACGATTTTTTGATTCACAGCTTCAACACTACGACCTACCTCACTAATTCAGAAATGACATCAATATCAGTCAGTAGGCCGTCCATGGTTGTGCTATAATAATCCGGGAGAATTTTCTCTACGAGCATCTGAAATGCAATAGCGTTATGTAAGAAAATGCATCAGCATCACAAAGTGGAAGCACTCTAAGGAATGGAATAATATTCCTTCAAAATATTATTTTGAAAATTCGTAATGTCTGAAAACCTTGAGCAGCCAAAACGTTGAATCTTCATTTTTCGTTACAAGTAGCAACAACCCTGCAATATAGTTCATCCCCTGGAACAAAAAGCTACTGATGTGCTTCAAAATTTCATTGCAATATTGAAAATTTTGCGATTTCGAACGAATCCTCACTTGACAATAACCGACGTTGGGGTTGTGATGTCCGTAGGCCACCAGGACTCTGAACAGCTGCTTTTGGAAATTTGGCCCTCCTGATTCGGCGCTCTTGTTGAAAAATATATTCTCCGGAAAAGTACGAGGGAGATCAGTCTTAATCGTGTCTTCCAGCTCTTTGACATGTCTGGCATATATCAAATCCGAGTACAAGTCAGGAGGGTACTTCTTCTGTTCTTCTAGAGCGCCGCTCACGAAAAGCCACACCTGAAATTGAACGTTTCAGCATCATTCGTCGGGTTCCTCCGTTGCTCCAAGAGTGGGGGATGTCTCTAATAATAAAGGACGACTCACAAGTCACAATTTCCCAACTACTAATAACCCATCCACCTTTGAGCCGACTTTCGCCTTCCCGCGAATTGATTCTTTGGGGTATAATATACCCGGGCACCGGGAATTTATCATATACCCCAAAGAATCAATTCGCGGGAATTTTCCCGTCAATGGTCATAGGTACCGAAGTTCAGAGGGGAAAAACTTACTCAAACGTAGCATGGTAGCGAGCATGAGAAGCCACACATAATAAAAGAAAGCTTAGCAGGTCTTTGTTTGAGTTTGGAAGACGAAATTTACATCTGGCACTGATCACCACCGAAGTATTAGTAAATGAAAGCTCAAGTATCACGAGGGAAAGTGTATTCATGCGTATGATCCTCGTGAGACTTACACGCGGAAGCCATGCATAGATCACTATTTATGTACAAACCTTTTCTCTATGTTCTAGGGGTATACCTTTCCTTATGTAAGATTTCAGCTTGGAGCTCTTCTTCAATCCTTTGGGCATAACCGTGCTCCATTTTTTCGACCTCAAAGCCAGAACTTTCAAATACTGAGACGCAAAATTTTCGTACAACTCGTAATCAAAATCATCCGGCCTTTCGAAACCGTATTCATCGTATTTGCTGGAACAAATGTGCCCGGTTTTAGTCAACAACGCTTGTGGGTGAGAGCATTCGCGATCCATTCGATTGAAAGGTTCAATATGGGCCCACGAGAACACTGACAGAACATCGACCGGAAGCCTGTGTGATGTAGATTGTGTTATCATCAAGATATAATTTGTATTAATAGTCTACTTGGCAGATAGTAAAAACGGGTGATACACGTCCCGTTGTCCTTCCGTCGTTCGAGAACTGTGATGAATTCATCAGTTTATTCTGTAAACTGGTATTTAGTCATCGGATAGCATCTCTTAAGTCAACAGATGACTTGCATTCAACGCATTCAATTTGGGTAGGGTGATACAAGATATGAGGCTTGTAAAGAGACAGAGGGAAGAACTAATTTGCTCGAATCATAGTCAAAGGTATTACCCAAAATACTGCTGGATATCTTGCAGTCCAGAATACAACTGTGGGCCTAAAGATGGCAAAATATGCAGTTGTGTATATTTAGACCACACCTCCAGCATTAGCCTCTAAGGCACCATAACAAGAACTTTATACCAAGAGCTTCTTACCTGATCCTTGATGTTGCCATCACTTTGACTAGCTTCCAAGTTAATTAATTCCGAAATAGATAGGAACTTTTGTGATACCGTGCACTATTTATTGACATTTTCCCAATAAAATACGTAATACTGTTATGTTGACTAGCAGCTGTAGACATTCAAACAAAACCAAAATCGGCCGTGGCGGAGAAGTTGATAACTGGCTCGGAATTTGTTTGACAATTGATGACTCACATTCGTAATCCAATCGGATGAAAAACTACCTACTCAAATAAAACGAGAATATTGTCATTCGTGTTGCTGATTAGATAAGATTATTAGAGTCGCCACTAATGGCTGACACAAATACTTTCCCTTTCTGTCATCCGTGTTTTGTTTTTTGTTTTTCTTCCCTGTTGAATTCATGGCATAGTTATTGAGTTGCCGTTATGAAATTTTCACAACTTTTCAGGAGAGACAAAGCACAGAATCGGTAGAGAGAAAAACCTTGTAGGTGTGCAAATTCAAATAATCGATTTTTCAAAAATCATTGATCAATAATCGGACAGTTTTAATTTCGTTTTCTTGTTATTTTCATTAGGTAATTAATTTTTTAATTTTGCTCTGAACTTCATTTGAACTTGAAGCAATTGAATGATTTTGTTGGTCTATTTCGTTTGAAGGCAAGGGTTGATTGATCATTTTGAGGGACCGAACCAAAGTTTCTACACAAGTTACTATGGTGCTGATTAAAGTAGATTTTCATCTAACTTATATAAATACCCACATTTGATACAAATAATTTGTAATAATAATAATTAGGTATTATTCTAGTATGAATTTATGTACGTGATGGTGAGTCTGTACTTAATGAATCGTCCCTACCAATGAATGTCGTAATCTGTAGACCTAAGTATACATAATACATAAGGTTAATGAAAATGACAAAGAAGATAAATAATTTATCTTATAGATAATTATTATCTTAAGAATATTAATTTTATGACGAATGTGAATATCATTAAGACGATGAGACTAATTCTCATTATTAAAAGGCGGTCAGTTCGATGCAGTTCATAAAAGCGATAGTGCTGTAAAAAAAAAAAAAAAAAAGTAATCGTAATCGATTAATCGATGTTTCCCCAAAAACATCGAAAATCGATTTAAAAAATAAAATCTATTTAAATCGGTAAAAAACACGACTCTTGCTAAGGAGGAAAAATGAAATGTGTATTTTTAAATAATTTAAATTATTCATTTAGTTTATATCAGCGAAGTATTGAGACCAGAACAATAAAAATTTGATCCAATTCAGTTAATAAAAATTGTATTAGCTGAAATTATTCCTACATTAAATGTAGTATCGTAGTACAAATTTTGTACCTATTATTTTTACCTAAAGGCTCGCCTGGGACGTTCTATAACGCAAACGTAATATGAATATTATTCAGTTTCAAGATATATTATGGCCTTTCGAGGAAAAATCATAAAAATTGTTATTTCATTCAGGAGGAAGGGTCTCGGATTTTAGGCAGCACTAGAGTTACGCATACCAGTTCAGTCGTCGAAATCAATTTTAGGTTGGTTGAGAAAGATTAGACGATGCAGTGGTCTAATCCAATGAGGTGGTTAGGGAGCGAAAACGACTCCTCTGCTGACATGCTCCGTCGTCTTTGGCTGGCATTTCCAGTCGAGAGGAAAATCCTTTTTTTTTCGAAACCATTACGACGTAGGTACATCAGATGTAAAAAGTTTTTTTTTTTTTTTTCATTTCATAGAGATTCATAGAGAAACAATTTTACTCCAACATCGACTTCAATATTATCGGGTTGAGATATCGATAGACCACTGGTTTCAAACGATGCAAGAACGAAATTCCATCGATTATGAAAAACAATTTTTTTTTTTGCATTTACGGTGATACGACCTGTTGATTTGAGACCCTTGATAATATCCTCATATTTATGGAGAATATTTTTCTTGAACGTTCTTGGGTATTTGTTCGGATTATTTGCTATCTGTGTTCGGAGGCAAACGCCAAAGTGTACGAAGAGCTTTCGTGGATGTCATTAGAAGTCTGCAAGGTCTATGATACCTATACGAAGCGAGTTTTAAAACTGAAGCAGACGACGTTTGTTGGATTCCTACCTTGTCCTTTGATCTAATAACAAAAATATTGTCGCAAATTTGTAAAAATTTTACAGCTGTTTATTTAATGCTGTTTCTACTATTTGCTTTCGTTGTTTTCTAATACTGCAGTAAAAGTGTCGAATCGCGTCACATTAAGGTAGGTGCTCGCTCTTTCGTTAACGTGCTCATCACATGGTCTCTATGCTCTGTTATTTTATTATACGACGTTTTCCTGACTTTAAGCAGCAATCATGTCTCTGGCTAACGGGGAGTGCCAGATGATGAAGGATTCTGATGATCGCCGCAAAGTTAACGAATTGCGTATCCTTTTGTCAACCTTGAATTCAAACCCGAAACCGAAAGAGTTCAATTTGTTTTTTCCTTATCATTCCTGACAGTTATTTATTTTAAATATAAGCAATTTTCTTCAACTATAGAAGTAGTATAGGTAGGTACATGTTTTATTTTTGTATTGTTCCTTCAGGCCCGAACCTCCGGCAGACGGAGTTTATTTTGTATAGGTATCAACAGTTTATTTTGTATATCAACAATGGTGTTATTCCATGCTTGGAAATAAAATACACACGTAAATCACTTTCTTCTACTACTACTTCTTCTTCTTCTTCTTCTTCTTCTTCTTTTTCGTCTACTTATGTTACGTACGTGATTCAATTTACTTATTATTTGGGATTGTCATGACTCCACAACGTATGCAAATGAAGTTGCAACTATTATTTTTTTCTTTACGATGACAATTAGCCGTTAAATATCGATCCATTTTCGCACCCCACGCATCTTTCAATGCTATTCAGTCTGCCCTTTTAGACCATCTCCTTGCTTCTGGTAAGTAGATGTCACCATACAATTTCTTTCGCCCCTCCCTTCCTACTTATGGTTTGTGAATCATGTTGTACTTACAGACTCATCAATAGTTGTTTCTGCGCCAACTGGATCTGGAAAAACTACCCTCTTTGAACTTGCTATAGTTCGACTGATTGAAACAACTTGTGGTTCAGAGTCTGCGAGCTTTGCCGGGAAAAAAATCGTTTACAGTAAGAACAACTTTCTTCTTGTTGATTATTTTGTGTTAAAAACTGCACGCTAATTGCAATTTGTTTGTTACAGTTGCTCCTGTAAAGGCTCTGTGTTCCGAACGATTTGCTGATTGGGCCATTAAATTTCGTCCACTGGGTATCCGCACTGCCGAAATGACGGGGGATTCAACGGACGCTGTTGAACTGAAAACGCTTGAAAATGTCGACCTCATCCTGACCACTCCAGAAAAATGGGACGCTATGACGAGAAAATGGAAAGACTACGCTGGGATTGTTCAACTCATAAAGCTGTTTCTCATCGACGAGGTGAGTATTGACAATACTTTGAACGTCACGGGTGACTGCGCTAGAAGGAGCACGTGGTTTCGGGTTCACGTCACGATTTATAGCTACATACTCTAACTTGTCTTGCTCACTATTTGCTACAATTGATTCTATCTCGAAGGTTCATTTGCTTAACGAAGAACGACGAGGTCCCACACTGGAGGCCGTTGTTTCTAGAATGAAAGCAGTGGAAGTAGCGCTGAAGCAAAGTAGTGGGAGTGCTCACTCGGTTCGATTCGTCGCTGTGTCTGCCACCATCCCGAACATCACTGACGTCGCTGAGTGGTTAGGCACTCCTTCAAGTTCAGCAAAATCGTTCATGTTAGTACAATATCTGATGTACTGTTCGCAAATGGACTCAAAAGTTATAGATCGGCTACGATTTCTTGTAGGTTTGACGAATCGGTGAGGCCCGTCCGGTTGAAAAAGGTGGTACTAGGTTATCCCCTGACCTCCAAGCCGTACATGTTCGATGTTAACTTGACTTATAAACTGAAACAAATCATAATGACCCACGCTCATGGCAAGCCCACATTGGTAAGTTTTCCATTTTTTAATCCCTTGCAATCCGATCAAAAAACGAGAGAGATGACGAATTGAGGAGCGGGTTGATGGAGTTTTTAAGTGATTTGTTTGATTCAGATATTTTGTAGCACAAGGAAAGGTGTTCAGCAAACTTGCACAATTCTCAAGAAAAACCTTTCATTCAACTTTACTCCTGAACAGTCAACGAAGCTCGAAGAAACCTCTGAGAGAATAGTAGACAGCTCTCTTCGTGGTACACATGCTTCTAATTGATTTCGGTTGACTGAATTGACTGACTGTCTAATTTATTTTATGTTTAATGACGTAAATTCGAAAATAGCAATGTCGTTCGCCGCAGCGCACAGTGACGATAAAAGGTGGCGGAAATTCAAAAATTAAAAACGCGTCTGGCCGATCGGTTTAATGTTGATTCTTCAGCTGATATATAAATGAACAAAGAACCATACTGGTTTTGTCGCTTCGAGCTGTCTGGTGGAGGGCAGAGGGGTGGAAAGTTGGAGTTGGGCATTTTCACCAGTACAGTTTTTCCACTCTGGTAAGCCTCATATATTAATTAAGCCTTAAACCACTACTCATTTGTATTCAGGCAGTCCATTAAAAGAAGAAGATATTAAAAATATTCTCCTCATTAAATTGGCCCTTATTGATTTTACAGATCAAAAAAGCTTAACAAAAAATCAGAAAATCGAAAAAAGTTTTTTTAATATTGTGTGTGTTCACTGAGGACCCTAGAATGGGATTCTAATGTCAGATCGTGAGCAAGTGTGGTCATTAAAAAATTTAAAATAAGGAAAAATTATTTTAAATTATATTTGTTCTTGTTAAAAACATAACTAAACAGCCAAACATTAAGATTTCGATTTTTTAATGCAAAACTATTTTACTGCTATGTACTATTTTAAATTTAAAAATGGCAATAAACAGCTAAACATTTAGATTTTGATTTTTTAATGCAAATTTATTTTACTGCTATGTACTATTTTAAATTTATCAATAATTTTTAAAATTAAATTTATTGATTAAAATTAATTAGATTAAATTTATTCATAAAATTTTTATGAAAATTATTTTAATTTTTTTTAAAATTAAATAATGGTAATAAACAGCTAATCATTTAGATTTTTTATTTTTATTGCTTAACCAATCAGTCTGTCACCTTGAATAGCTTCCGCCACCTTTTCGGTCACCGGCCCTTGTTAGGGACGTTTTAGAATCTGAAATGTTGAAAAAAAAAACTTGGTTCCCCACCCAGTCTGCAATGCCTTCTGCTTCTGGGCCCCTGCCAACCATTCAAACACGATGGTATCATCAATAATAAACCCTCGTGTAATCCATTTTGCTGCGTTTTTCTGGTTGTTAGGCTGATTGCTGTAAGGGTGATCAAGTGCAAATAAAGCGGAGTTGCGGCGCTGTAATAAAATTTTGGTTTTAGGTGCCTTGCGGCTCGGGATTGCTTACCATCATGCGGGATTGATGCTCACCGACAGGCAGTGCATTGAAGACATTTTCAGGGCAGGTTTTTTACCGGTTCTCGTATCGACACGCACACTTGGTTAGTAATGGTGTATCTTCTCACTTTTAACTCGAGCTTTTTGTAAAAATAATTCACATATTCAATTTCGGCATTCGTTTTTATAGCCATGGGTGTGAATCTTCCCGCGCATTTAGTAATAATAAAATCTACGGATCAGTACGTGTCTGGCGAGTGGTTACCCTATTCGGAAAGTCAGATTCTACAGATGATGGGACGAGCTGGTCGGCCACAGTTCGATTCGTCAGCTACTGCAGTCATAATGACGAGAGAATCCACCAAGGTAAATATTTTTTTCTTTTATTTCGTTTTGAAGTGACTGAAATTCACCCTGGTGAGGAATTGTCTCTTCCATGTGAGGTCGCTTGGGTGCTTATGAAGTTGCAATGATACTAACAATGACTGTGGACTAATTTTCATTTATAAAAAAATTTACATTTTACAAATAAATAATATCAAAATATCAAACAGTTGGGAGCGAGGAGGGGTAAAGTTTAGTTCCAAGGTGTTCACCGCCTTCCTGCTGGAGCGGGTTGTCCGATGGGATTGGCGTTCTCCTGGAACGTGATTTTCGGTACGAATCCGGATTCTTTGTCTACATAATAGGTAACCGTCATGAGCCTGCCGTCAGGTAGCCAGACGTAGTAAGCGCCTTCCACCCGTCCAGCTTCATTTCCCTGCTCTTGTTTTCCAAAATAGACGGACTTTTCGGCGTCCTCGACTTTATACTCGTACTGGTACTAAAAAATTAAATGGTACATTGCGTGTTAGCGCTGCAAAAAATCGAAATAGAAAGTTCCATAAAATTCAAAAATTCTTTCCTTTCCCATTTCATGTACGATCTCACCACAATGAAAAAACGCTGCAAATTTTACACAAGGGCTTATTATTCTTTGATATAGGTTACCTAATTGAGAAAATTAATTCTGTGTCAATAAAATATTTTTGAAAAAAAAAAAAAAAGATGGGCACCTTGAAAAAAGGATTTTGAGTTTAAAATTACTCGAAAAATATTTGAACTCCTGGTATCCTTCAAATATCCCATTCGTAGCCCCATGAGAGCCCAATAGAGCCCCACAGTGAAATCGGATCGTTCTGGGATCGATTCGTTCAAAAATGGATTCTATGTCCAAAAATACTTCGAAAACGATACCTAACTCGACCCCATAGCCGAGACCCTTCAAAAATGCCCTCCCGTAGCCCCACAAATCCCCACGGGTTTGGGCGGTCGGGCTGTAAACCTTGCGGGCACAACTAGATAGCAAACCGAATATTTTATCAAATTTTCAGATTGTTAAAAAAAAATTCCTACTGCCCAAAACGGCTCGGACGGCGGACGGACATTTCGTTTTTGGAATCTAGACATCTTGAAACGTATGTCAAATTTTGAGGCCGATCTGAATTTTTCAAAAGGGTGTACCCCACTGTTGGTGTTTGATATTAGTAGTTCGGTATTTGATACTTCCTAACCACTTACTGGCTCTGGCTTGGAATTTTCTTCTGCCGGGGGTTGTTGTGGAGCTGCCTTCACTGTTGCTATCAGAACAGCTCCGAGTACCAGCGCAATTTTCATCATCGTTTGAGCCTGTAAAGAAAATGTATATGGGAATGACATCACTCATACGCCTTTGAAAGGTTCGTTTCTTTCCCAAGACTTTTATAATTCATGCAAATTCCCTTAATGCTTAACTTGTAACGAGTCAACTGTTGAGGTCGTTGTATTCAACAAGGTACCATAATATTATCCTCTCTCCCTATTCGAAACGTCTACATTTGTTCAGTCACGGCCGAACGAACGTACTTGGGTTGAGGAAGACCGCGTGTGATTAATTTATTGCTCCCTAGAGTATTCTGACCTTCAAATTATTCTCTGCTGCTATATAAGAAATTGAGTAACTTATAGCGGGGAGTGTGAGAATTACCTTGAACCCTGTTGGGAACAGGGTGGATGGCACTATGGTCTTCTAGCACGTGGTCCTTTCCAGATGTCTATTTTCTGTGAAAGTGTACCGCTGATGATTTGGATCAGAGAATTTGGCAGGTTGAAATCTCGTCAAGGACGAATGAGACGTTATTTCACCATGTTTACCATTGCAAATTTTAATTAAATGTTATCCGTGCAAATTTTGCACGAAACAATTGATTCTGAGGATTTGAGTGGGGAAGTTTTGCTAATTATGGCTAAACCGCAAAAAAAAGTTCACGATTTCGGCCGCAATAAAATCTGCTTATAGTTTTTGCCTCCCACCTGGAAAATGTTGTAAATACCATAAGACATTGTGTTGTGAAATAAAAAACCATCCTCGGAAAAACTGCAAGTGTGAAAAAAAAAGTTACAGAATGAATTGGTGATGATGATGTTGACCGTTTCGATTAATGTGGGTGGTAAGTTGTTGACGGTCGGTCAAATAAGACGAGAATGTGTCGACATTTCAAGAGATATATTCTCCTATCTTCAGGGCCTAATGAAATGAATGAGATGACAGGAATCAGAAATGTCCTCCAAATTATTTTTCCGACTCCTGTCATTTTATTCATTTCATTAGGCCCTGATGGTAGGAGAATATATCTCTTGAAACGTCGTCACATTCTCGTCTTATTTTACTAACCCTCAACAACTTCCCACATCACAGAATTCAGAGTAAGGGGGCGCGGGAGGGCTTCAAATTTTGATGGGGAAGGACCAGATTTTTTTTAATACTTGGAAAATACCAAACATTGGATGTATACTTCTTAGTGACATCTTTCAGAAAATTCGGAGCCAAATTTAATCAAAATCAGTTGAACATCATGCGATTTGGACGGAATTTGGCTTAAAATGTTCGGAAAGGTGTCCCAAGTAGTTACACTTATAATGTTGGGCTCTTTCCACATATGTTACGAATCTAAATCTCAAAAACCACTCGATACATTGGTCTTTCCTCATCAAGGTTACCCAAAACAATGTTGAGCAATTCTTATACAAATTTGTTTTTCCGTTTTCTTTTTGTTTGAATCGCATATTTGGTTACTTGTACATTTTATTGGCTCGTATAGTATTACATACGCATACATGACAGTGTTATATGGCCTCAGATATGCTGTACATCATAACCCTTCGTGACTCTCATGCCAAGATTGAATAGCAAGTTTGGAAAGGTTAGCAGTTTTCATACTGGAAATTGCGCTGGAAGTATTTTCCAATTCTGAACGTTGACTTTTCATTCGATTTTCTCCAGATAGACCTTAATTTTTTCGTAGTAACCCTTGTTCTTTGCCAGTTTATTATTATTATTATTATTTTTTTTTACATGTATCATAATCATCTACGCACCTGATTTGCTGTCATATCACTCACTCACACGAACTAAACTAACGGTATAAGGGTGTACGAACTGGTTAGTATACCCCTACCTGACGTTATATAGTGGCGTCCCCCTACCGGCTGTCCCCTCCGCAATCGGTTTTCCACAGCAGAAGGGGGTGCGAACCTTCAAGGTCGCAGGTCTTCATGTGGTGCGCCTAAATCCGCCGGGGGGAGAGGTCGCTAAAGTTCAAGATGGCAAGATCTGCTCGAAGCCGAAGGGAGATGGACCTTACCATCCGTGATCGTGACCCCAACTACCTTTGGGTCTTTGCCTTGACTAGTTCCAAATGATTGGTGAATAGATATCACGCAGACGCCTATGTGGAAGCCGAAACCCGAATTAAAAAATGATTCTTGTGATTCCTTGTTGGCTCATCATGTAATTATGTATCTTCTTTAAGTAAACCAAAAACAAAAGTTGAAATTACCTTGATATGTGCTTTTTATTATTGTTATTGACGGCTGTACAAAGGTGTCTTTTCTTTGTGAGCGGGATGAGGTAAGAACTACCAAAATATTCAGGGAGTGGAACAGCCTCTCATAATCTTATGCGGTGTCCGCTATTATCATTTCCCTACCTGATTTGGGTGTGTAAGAAGTTTTAATGTGATGGCTTTTTTGCCATTTTGACAGAATTCAAAAGCGCATTCAAATTCAGTACAGTAGACTTGTATCCTTCAAGCAAGTTCTTTTCCACGTAACCACAGCTTCCTTGCGTGGCTTGATGACGGCAAATGTGTCGACCTTGCATATTTCGGAATCCGTTCGTATTCTTCCTACACCGTATGTTTAATGCGGATAGGATCGTAACTGATTAGAACAACCCTAACGAGTCCCTAATCCAACGCCGAATGAGAAACATCTTCATGTCGAATGGATTGCCCTTAGCGTGTCGAGAAAATGTTCCAACGACTCGACGTGATGCATGATCGTCAATTGGCCCGCAACCTCTGATCACGATCTTGAAAGGTACAGTGTATGGGCCCTAATGGATACACTCGTCTCTGTCAACTTTACTTGGGTTTGATTCTATACATTATAACGCCTCAATTGTTTTGCTCTTTCATGCTCATCTTTCTTCTCATCCTTCGGCAACGGATCAATTTCCCGAATTTTCGCAATCCCGGCGTTTATAGAGTGGTGGGCAAAGAATCTTTGTTTTTGTTTCACAACCCGCTTTATGGTTTGGTTCAAGATTGATGTAAGATGGGCCCTGCTACGTAATTCTACCCTCTTGGCCCTTCTCAAAATTAAGGAGACGAGTTGCCGTTCGTAATCAATTTTTTGTTCCTAAATAAGTCAGTAACCTGTGTATTATACCTGTGCATCATATATAATATATCTCGTTGGAGCCCACAAATCCACTCATGGCTGAAATATCTGGGAAAAACTGAAGGGTGGGTCCAACTTCCCTAGTCTCCCCTACACTTTAAAAATAACTTTCAGGTTGTCCGCAATCAAAATTTGGGAAATTTAGTGGCACAAGAAATACTTGCGTTTCGCTCCTCCCCCGGAGACGCTGTCCATTCGATATCCTCCTTCGTGGATCCAGCACTTTCCCGGGAAAGCAAACAATGCGCCAAGTAATTGCTGATTTGCATTTGTTCTCCACACAATGGACCATGAGAACCTTACACAAGAGGAGATTATCTTTGTCACAAACTACCTTTTAGGAACTCGCTAAGGTGTTGGAATGCATTTGTGATTGTCGTTCTGCTTCGGACGGTCAATAAAATCCGTGAAACTGTTATGTTTTGAAGGATAATTTGACTTGGGAGGACAATAAGGAATGAACGTGCACCCGAATTTCGGGTTAAATCATCCTGTGCCACGTTGTTAGAAGTCTAAAAGAGAAAAATTGTACGTCATTTTTGTGCCAAAAAGTATTTTACGTTGTCCTGGTCATCTAAAGTTTTCCTGGTCGATTCAAAAAGTACGTGCGTGACGTCACCTGTGGACCTTCCAGTTTGACAGTCAGGACCTTCCACTTTTCCCGCAGATCATTCCCATAAACAATCTCGTGACATTTTTAGTACTAATTTAAATAAAAATAAAAATATTTTCTGCAATTCACCTTAACCCGCGAACGAATGTCACGTTTAACCGTCGCTGTGGTTTAGCCTCAGAGATCCTTGAGTTTTTAATTTTTTTTTTAATGGTGGCCAACCTGGCAACATGGCTAAATTGTCGACCAATGGGAGCTGATTGCTGGTTTCCGCCGAAAATCCAAGTTGCTATTGTTCCGTAAATTCCATAAATTCGTACGAACTTGCAATTTGTGTTTCAGCCCCATTTTCGGTGTTATTTAGAAGCCTTCTGTCGATTAAAAAAAAGAAGTCCATTCTTTATTAAATAAATGGAGCTCTTCAAATTTTGAAGAGCTCCATATTTGCTTGGTTGGTACTTGAGCGAACTTTGGGACACCGCAAAAATCTCAGCGGTTTCGACACGATTAGCACCTTGGCAAACGCTAATCCGAGCGTACATCATTTGAGTGCACAATATAATACCTCGGCAATAGCCCTTTACAACAGATGAGTAGCGTGTTTCATGGAAGGCAACACGGGAGGCAAAAAGGAGCCTTTAGGGCTTGCACAATGTTAGGGCTCCGATAAGAAAGTTTGGGTCACTGGGGTTCACAACGTGATCATCTCCGCAGGACTTGCACACAGAGAAGAGACAACCTTTTCCCACAAGATGAAGCACTGCCGGGTCTGCCGAGGACTAAACGGCGCGTGACTCAGTAGGCGAGGTGATACCGGCATTACTTCTGGGTGTCCTACGTTTCAAAGGGCGTATTGAATTCCGATTAGCAAATTCCTTTTCAGTGCCATAGGTTCTTGTTACGAGTGGGCGTCCTGACTATTTCTCACCACGTTACGTAGAGTTGGCATCAGTCCGTATTTTCGGATCGTCCTTTACTCATCGACTGTGTCACGATCCTTAAGGCTAAATGTCCCCCGACCTTGGCGAGAATCCACGATACAAGCTTTAGCGGTGGCCAACACAAAGCCTTGGACAACACAAATATGCAACAAAACTTCTATTATACCTCCAAATTGATCAAACGTGCTGAATAATGCCCTTATTTTCCCCGTTCCGTTACTAGAAATAATTTGAAAATTTTTTCTTAAAGCTGTTTCCTCATCTGAGCAAGACGACAAGTGACGAGTATTCTACTGATGATGGTTTAGTAAACCGAAACGCGTCTACAAATTGTTATTTTATTTATCGTGGAAATAGACTACTTCGTCTGAAATCGTCTTTTTATAAGACGACAAGTTCCGTCTTTTTCTGGACAGTGCGCTACGTCGTTGAGCGCATTTTGGTTTATTATTCTCAGAAAAATCAGCATATATTTTCAAAAATTTTCAATAGTTTCACTACCTGTAGATTCCAAAAATGTAATGTCCATCCGTCGTCAGTCGTACGCCGTTTTGGGCAGCAGGTCTTTAAGAACTGAATTTTTATTAGAGAATTTCCCAATTTACTGGGTTCTTCGTCTAGTTGTGCCCACAAGGTTTTCAGCACAATTACCGTAACTCGCAGGGCTCTGAGGGGCTAATAGAAAGGTTTGAAGGATTTGGGGGTCGAGTGGGATGTCGTTTCCGAATTTTTTTTTCGAGGTAGAATCTATTTATTGGGGTATCAGACCCGTCTATCTACTCCGTGGTCTATCTACGGTGCAACTAATGGAGGCTTTAGAATTACTTTTGACAGTAGGTCTTATAGGACGTCGTTTTCGAAGTACTTTGATACTTATAATCCATTTATGCGGGGAAATTCTCTATCAACGAGAGGAAGGCTTGTAGCTTTCTCGTATTACACGGTACTGCAGGGGAAAAGGGGGTAAGATGACGAAGATTTTCGTAGCCGCTGAGTTGCCGTCGGGGTTGCAATTTCTTGCATGCTTTCTTAAAATATTCGTCATCTTACTCATAAGACGGGGTAAATTGACGAAATCAACAAATTGATCATCGTGCACCGTGCAACGTGCAAAAGAATTGCAGCATTGCTCATCAATAATTGTTATCATTATTTAGTGCAGAAATGTAGTTGGAACAAAATATTGGAAAACAGCGTGTGGGTGTTTCTTTCAACTTAAGTCGCAAAAAACCAAGAGTGGCTTTTTCCTCTTCACAACAAGAGCATTCGGCGCGGCGCCAAAATTATGCATATCGCTGCTTATTTTTCTTTCTTCTTCTCAGGTGATACTGTTTTCAAAACAAAACGGTGTTTTGTCCCCGCCTTAGCAATTCATGTTGAGCAAAGCTCGTAGATGCGAAGTCTCGAACCATGTTAGAACCTGTTGTGTTGATAGCCAAAGTCCGAACAGGAGATCAGATGATGTGCTTTTTGATGAAGAAGGATTCCACGAACTGCCCGTAGACGGCCGCTCTCTGCGGAAAATAGTTCGGCAGGACTAGATTGACGGTCGCTTTAAAATTATTTTAGAGCTCTTTTTTTTTTGAGCAGCGGAAACCGTATCACTGGTGGTTTTGATGCTGATTTGTTGATGACGAGCTCTTATGATAGGTAATATCAAATGTTTTAATATCATCATCATCATCTTCGCAGCAGTGGTTGCTGCTGTAATATTTATAAGCGATATTTTTTCCTTCGAAATATCGATTTGTCAATATGTATTAGTTTTACAATATCGGGAATAAATATTTTTCTCTTTTGGAAAGTTCAGAAATGTATCCAGGATCGAAGAAGCTGTAGGGTAACTGAATTTTAAATAACATACAACCTGGTAGCTCTGGTAGAACCTACCTGTAATGCCACAGCCTTAAAAGGAGAAGACAAAAGATCCACTCTGGTGTATAATAATATTATTAATATACACCAGAGTGGATCTTTTGTCTTCTCCTTGGTGTATATATTACATACACCATTCAACGCATTTTTGAACCCCCTTACCTGATTGGTTTGTTACATTTTTTTTCTAATCTTTTGCTATCAACGGAGGTGTTGAAAAAGTAACTGCAGACGGGCAGATGAATACACAACCTAGTAATATTATGAACGATGCAAATGTCTTGTTTGAGCGATCTTACAAATAACTGTAGGTAGTCCTAATTGTTAGAGATTGCGCGAAGAATGAATAATTAGTTGACTAGTACAAAATTATTAGGATTAATTTACTAGTCAACAAAAATCGTTGATGAAATTGACCTGTAGGAGATTTTTCAATATGTATCATGACATGGCATGATGACATGATTCATTATGTATCATGACAAGATACATTGTATAGAAAATTTTCCACGATATATTGAATTGCTACAACGATGTATTTTATAAATATCGATATTTTTCACTTTGTGGAAAGCCCCCCCGAATCGGTAAGTAGTAGTGTTGGCAACAACTTGCTGCTTAATTTCTACCATCATAAGTTTTACTGTGTTGTGATTTGAGTTTTAGTGGTTTTTTGTTTGTTTAGCGCTAGATTTCGTTGTTCGTGCAAGACCGAGCTTGCAATAAGTGCGATAATTTCTTTCATTCTCATATCTCGTTTTTTATTTTTTCTGCTCATTGGGGAGGTCGTCTCATCATCTTGCTCTCCAAACGTAAATCTACCCACAACCATCCGAGTACCCTCGTAGTGATGCTAATCCTCCGCCAACAATGTACGTCTGACCTCCCACTGCAAAAAAATTGTGACAAAAGCGCGAAGATGCTCAGATTAAACGATAACAAGGGTGGGAAGCCGCGACCCCAACCCAAGCCAGCACTATTACCATAAACGCAGGTGAAATGAAGCAAGAAGACGGACCATCACGACTTCCAGTCAATTCACGACGTTTATACGGGATATCGGCGTCTTTTATATATCCAATACAACAATCCCAAAGGAGGCTCAATTAATGCAAAGCCCAAACTATTCCAAGATAATTGAAGCCGTCCTCTCCTTGACTTTTCCCGTTTCCCTCACCTTCACCGGCCCCGTCCTTATGGCACCGCACGGAATTATCACCTCTTGACGTTAAAAGTCGCGGGATGAAAAATCGTGATGAAATTACAGAAATTCGTGAAATACCCGAGATTTTCAGTACTGCTAAATTATTCCCAATTTCGCGTCTGAAGGCTCTGAACGGTTTTGCGTAATTTAGTAGCTGAAAGAAAATTGGTTTGTTGAGAAATAAAGGTGTTTTATTTCACACATTCATGGTCAATTTACTTTCTTTTGACAGCCGGTCAAAGACACAGTCAAAATAAATTATTAATACACCCCAGCCAACGTTGCTAATAAAACGAGAGCATTTTCGGTTAAAAACCATAATTTTCCACGAAAACCGAAGAAACAATGTGTGACTAATTACTCACCCACCGTACTATCAAGGCCGGCTTGGGAGCTCAAATAATAGACCTGGGCCAACTGCCTAGGACCTTTTCCTGTGATTTTTCTTTCTCGATAACGTGAAAAGTTACCCAACGATGTGTTTCTTTAATCAAGTGTCTGATGGGTATCCCCGTAGGAAGCCAATTACCTCCTACGGCTTGTACGGTGTGCAGAATTAGCGATTCATGGTGGATAATAACTTTGGAAAGAGATTCACTCTGACAGTTGGGGCACCATTTGGTTTTTAGTGCTCGTCAAAACAGAAGCTTCTAACGCTCTTCAGATATTAACGTTGTCGATTGTTATGCGGCTTGTAAAACATTTTAACTTCGTGCAATGACGGATCCAAAAATTCAATCAATGTTGCGTGAATTTTTCTTGATATTTTTTCAGGCTAAATACGAGAAGTTAGTAGCCGGCGAGGAACTGATCGAAAGCAGCCTTCACAATCACCTGGTTGAACATCTAAATTCAGAAGTAGTTCTGGGGACCATAACGGACATAGCGCTGGCAATGAATTGGCTGCGCTCCACTTTTCTTTACGTTCGAGCTATAAAGAATCCCAAGCATTATGGCATACAGCCGAATTTGTCTGAAAGGGAAATCGAGTCTAAACTGCAAGGTACGCTTACAGTCGGATGGTATTCAATCCGTTTTATATTTCCGAAATGTTCTCTGATTGCCAATCATTGCTGCCACACGTGGTAACTAGTTGGCGTGGTAAGAGTTGCCCCCCGGGAGGCCATTATTTCTCACCCAAAACCCTACGCGATCTTATCAGATCGTGTTGCTGAACCTGTCGTGCTACTCTCGTCGTTTGTGGCTGCACAATCACTACGATTATGATCCCCAGCTACCTGTTAGCCCCAAAGGTCGCTCCCCATCTCGTTTGTTTTACTCGGTCTTCACCTTTACTGAAATAATTACAACGATTTTCAGCCATGTTCATGAGGGAATTCCACGCTTTGGAAAAATATGAACTCATCACCACTTCAGAATTCGCATACAAGGTCAAACCAACTGAAAATGGAAAACTCATGGCTCGTTACTACATTGCTTTTGAAACCATGAAGATATTCATGAAGGTCAAAATCAATTTGGTTTTTTTATCCATTCGGCGGTGGCAAATTATCACATCCATCAACCTCATTTGAATTATGCAAAATCCGTGGCCTGGCGATGATTTGTTGATGTGGTGTTTGGCATTTGTTCATTTTTTTTTTTTTTTCAGATTGAAGGAACGGAAAATCTTCCCAAAGTCTTGGGCCACCTTACTCAGTGCCAAGAATTTAATGATATTCAATTGCGACGAAACGAAAAACCCATCCTGAACAACCTCAATCGAAACAAAATACGATTCCCAATTCCTGGGAAAATCACTTCTAAATCTGCAAAAGCCAACGTGTAAATACTGCAATTTTATTTTATGCAAGTCACCTTAATTTGAAATGAAATAGTCAACAGGTAAAAAATGGTCCAATATTTAATATTGGACTAGGGGGCCATCCCCTGCTGGCTACGCCAGCCAACCCCCGACTGTATCCCATCTGGCATCAGACCCAACAACTCGTTTTCCCATTTTATGCAGTTTTTTCTTAAAAAATACAGCTTTTTTTTATATTTTTGCTGCCCGCGTCGCCTCAATGATGGTGAGAGGGGGGTTATTGGAGCCGCGTCGCTAAACTTTTAAGTTCGTGGAAATCGTCAAAGGGTGACGGGATCCTGTCGGAAATTTTTTTCCCCCTACTTTGAGCTCCGCAGTTTCCGCAACTGTGCTGCCCCCTATACCACCCCGTGTCCCCTGATTGAAGAGCTATGACCCCTCAAACAAAAATGGGTTAACTTCTCGTGATAGCCGCCCCTTTTGTCTTCCCAACCGCCCCCCCCCCCCTCTTCATTCAGCTCCCCGACCGCTCCTCAATCAAACTTTTCCCAAAATTCTTGTAAACTGAGCCTTAAAACACATTTTGAGTCGTTTTGAGCGGACTTTTTGGTGTTTTCAGACTTTTCTCGCACGGTGCTCGCCAAACTGGATTTTTCCAGAAGACCAATTTCAAATTTTTGCGACATCTGGAAGTGCCTTAGAATAAAAATAACCTCTCCTCCTCCTCCTCCTCCTCCTCCTCCTCCTCCTCCTCCTCCTCCTCGGGTTGCAGCTTTAATATAATAGATTACAGTAAAGAAAATAAATTTTTTAATGAATTTTGGTAAAAGTATTCAAAACTATGATTATTGAAAAACTAAGGCAAGCCAACAATTAGTTGTGTGTCATAATCATTAGAAAATTGCTCTTTTTGGCCCTATGAAAACATCCCAGTCCTTCGTTGTAAAATCAAAAGACGCAAGCCTATCAATAAATTGACGTCTATGCCTCGCTTATTACCCCGCAAACATGTAAAAGCGCCAGTGCTAGGGGAAAAACGTGTAAAAGCGCCACCCTCGTTTTCAGCCTCCCCTAACTAGTAGTTGTAGAAGCGCCACCTCCAGTCAGAACTCCCTACAACTGTCATTTGTAAAACCGCCACCTCCAGTACCTACATAAAAGCTTCTACATCATTTGGCGGCAAAAAGGCTAGACCGAAGAAAAGTTTCAGGAATCTGCCAACCTCGTTATGCTCGTTATAGTCAGGAGCAAGGCCCAAAGATTGCACTTTCCGAAATAATGCCTGGCCAAAATGGAAAAAACAACACGAAACGACGGCATACGGGAAAATGCGTTGGAACCCCTGGTGCGCTGCCAGTTCAAAATCAAACAGACACTGAGAGGGGAGAAGTAAAAGTCCATGTTGAGCACATAATTCTACCAGAAATGTCCATAGTGCAGCGTAGCAGTCAGCAGATTTGGACGGTAGGAAGCTGAATGCTAGTGGGATATAACACTTGTTCGCGACATCATGTATGGTGTACCTACAGCTGGCTTAAGGGCAATGAAAGACCCCTGAGGAGGGACCTGGCGCTTCTACAACTCCCGCGAAATGACCTCCGAGAGAGGACGTGGCGCTTTTGCATGATCATTAAAAACAGGAAAAAAAGGTATTGGCGCTTATCCACGGTAGCCTATTACCCAATCAATCTTGAGACCCTAACGAATATACTGAATCGTTTCAGAAAAAAATCGATCTTAGGGACCCTTTTTCAACCTAGTAGAGAAGTCAAATTCTATGTTCCCGATTGCGGCCCGCCGTCGCAGTAGTCAAAAAGCCCTGTTGCGGCGGATAAGTTGTCCCTTTCAATTTTGGAAACCGCCCGATTGGGGCTCTACGTACCCGTTCTTTTCAACGGCTCGTTTTACCAAGAGTAATTATTACTACTGCCACTCCGTTTTGCGCAACCCAGGGTTCTCGAGTGGCTCCCAATCGGTCCACCATTGAATGTCGTTCTGTTGTGAGTTATTGTCAGAGACGCCGCGTTTATGACTTTTTCTTTTCATGACTTTTATTTCCCTTTTACTTGAGGCTTATTTCATAAAATTTGATTTTTTTTTCTCATGACATTGTACCCAAAATAGGGTGACGTTTATTTTTCCCTTAACGTACCTAATAGGTACGTTCAGATATACATACTAATAGCCCAGAAGCAAGTCAAATTGAGTTGTAATGCTCTTGCAGGTATTATATTTTGACAAAACACCGAAAATCCTCGAAAAAGCCTATTTTTACCAAAATTACATCGAAAGTCACACCCCGCACGTCTTCCTCGCTAAAATCCTCTGGATACCCCCATTTTTGCCCCTTAAAAGCCTCATAGAACCCAGGGAAATAGTCCGATCGTGATTTCCGTTGAAGTTTATTCTGTTAAATTTTATTTCATTACCTTTTAGTCAAAACGCTGCAAATTTTACACAAGGGTTTATTATTCTTTGATATAGGTTACTTGTGCAGAAATTAAATTCTGTCAATGAAAAAATTAAAAAAAAAAATTTTTTTTTTGGATTTTTATTTCAAAAAATTTTTTTTTGGAGTTTTTTGTTCAAAAATGTGTTTTTTCAAAAATTCTCTATTTTTTACACAAAAAATATTTAACATCCTGGGATCCTTCAAAAATCCCATTTTTAGCCCCATGAACGCCCTAAAGATCGCCCCAGTGAAATCGGATCGTTCCGGGACCCCAAAAAATGGATTCTACGTCCAAAAATACTTCGAAAACGACACCTAACTCGATCCCATAGCTAAAAGCCTTCAAAAACCCCTCCCGTAGCCCCATTATAGTCCCATAGCGCCCCACGGGTTTGGGCGATCGGACTGAAAACCTTGCGGGCACAACTAGATGGTAAACCAAGTATTTTTTCAAAATTTCAGATTTTTAAAAAAATTCCTACTGCCCAAAACGGCCCGGACGGCGGACGGACATTTCGGATTTTGAATGTAGACCTCTTGAAACGGATAATGTCAAATTTTGAGGCCGATCGGAGTCGTCGACCCGCGTCGCGAAAACATAGATGTATTATTCCAAGAATAATAAACCAAAATGGCTATTTTATGATAAAAACCAATGACTATAAATATTATAAAGTCATAATGTGACTTTTTACCGTCTCAGGTTATTATCCAGCACAGGGACTAAGTACAACTCGATAACGCATGTTATTGTTAACAGTTACTCTTCCCTGAACAGGCGATCGAAATTTCCCTTCCTCTTATACTGCGGCCGCAACTGGGCGATTTTGGTTTATTATTCTTGGAATAATACACCTGTTTTCGCGACACGAGTCGACGACTCCGATCGCCCTCAAAATTTGACATTATCCGTTTCAAGAGGTCTACATTCAAAATCCGAAATGTCCTTCCGCCGTCCGGGCCGTTTTGGGCAGTAGGAATTTTTTTAAAAATCTGAAATTTTGGCAAAATACTTGGTTTACCATCTAGTTGTGCCCGCAAGGTTTTCAGTCCGATCGCCCAAACCCGTGGGGCGCTATGGGGCTAAAATGGGGCTACAGGAGGGGTGTTTTGAAGGCTTTTAGCTATGGGATCGAGTTAGGTGTCGTTTTCGAAGTATTTTTGGATGTAGAATCCATTTTTGGGGGTCCCGGAACGATCCGATTTCACTGTGGCGTTCTATAGGGCTTTCATGGGGCTAAAAATGGGATTTTTGAAGGATCCCAAGAAGTTAAATATTTTTCGAGTAAAAATTAAAGAATTTTTGAAAAAAAATCCCCCCAAACATTTTTTTTTTGAAATATAAAAATCCAAAAAAAAAATTTTTTAAATTTTTTTTATTGACAGAATTAAATGTCTGTACAAGTAACCTATATCACAGAATAATAAACCCTTGTGTAAAATTTGCAGCGTTTTTATTTTTCGCATTCTGTGCTTGTAATCGTATTGCTCCACAGGCTGATACAGTCGGTGTTGGGATCCGTCCCGATTCCTGATTCTGGTTTGCAGCAAGAGTCGGTCAACATGATGAGGGTCGCGGAACGTTTGCTTAAAGGTCGGACTTTTCCCATATACGATAAAACCTGGTTGAACACCGTTGTACGTGAAATGAATTTTCCATCAGGTTTGACTTCGTATCTGGGAAGAAAAAACCGCTTGCAATCGCTGGCGTCGGCTCTCACTTTGCAAAAGTGCGTTGCCGCCAAAATGTGGGAAAACTCTCCCCTCGCCTGTCGACAACTGCCTGGCATTGGGCCGGCTTTGGGAGCACTTCTGGTTGCAGCGGGAAAAGGAAGCTTCAACGAAATAATTAACACCGATCCAAGAACTCTTGAAAGGGTAGGTTTTGCATGTTATGGGCACGTTTCGAGTTTCTGATTTAATAGGGGTCTTCCTAGGTAGGGAGCGTACCACGTTAAATGGCGAAAGGAGAAAAGCCTTGAGGCACCTGTCGTGAGAACACAGTATCTTCAATTTTTGGATTGTTGCACTATGCAATTTGTAGAACTCCGTTGGAATGAAAAAGATTGCAATTACTTCTGTTCTACGCTGTTTATTTCTCCTCCATACAACCGATTTCAGCCACACTCCGGCCATCATCAGGACAACTGAAACTTTCACCTTGTCAATGACATTATATTCTTTGCTTCCTGTGATAGTAATACTAATATCACAGTCATAAACGGGAAGATTTAGGTGATATCACAGTGAGATTCTGCAAATTCCTTGTGATATCACCTTAATGTTCCTATTAATTATTAAATAGGAATAAATTAAAATTATTAAATAGGAATAAATCCTATAAATGTTATGACTGCAATATTAGTATTAATATCACTGGAAGCAAAGAATATAATGTAATTGACATGTTGAAAGTTTCAGTTGACCTGATGACGGCCGGAGAGTGGCTGAAATCGATTGTATGGACGAGAAAAAAACAGCGTAGAACAGAAGAAATTGCTTTCTTTTCCATCCAAAGAATACAGTATGTTCAACATGTTATCACAAAAAACGCTACAAATTTTACTCAAGAGTTTATTATTCTTTGATGCAGGTTAATTGTGCAAAATTAATTCTGAAAATTTTTCAAATCAAAATCAAATCAAAATTTCAAAAATATTTAATATTTTTGACAAAAATAAAAATAAATGAATAAACAATTTTTTTCTGTACCTACATTGTTTGTACAGATGTGGACCTCGAAACAATGGAATTTTCGTCCAAAATTACTCGGAAAACGGCACCTTATTTGATCTCCTGGGATCCTTAAAAAATCCCATTCATATCACCATGAAAGCCCCATAGATTCCCACGGTGAAATCGGATCGTTCTGTGACCCCCGAAAATGGATTCTACGCAAAAATACTACGAAAACCCCATTCTAGCCCCATAGCGCCCCGCGGGTTTGGGCGATCGGGCTGAAAACCTTGCAGGCACATCGAGATGATAAACCGAGTATTTTGTCAAAATGCCTGATTTTCTAAAAAAATTTTTTAGATAATCTGGTATTTTGACAAAATACTGCAAAATACTTGCAAACATATTTGGGAGGTAGACATTTAATTTCTACTTCCCAAAACGGCTTGGACGGACATTTCGATTTTTGAATCTAGACCTCTTGACATCTAAAACGTCAAATTTTGAGTCCGATCAGTATTTTCGTCCTCCGTCCCGATTACATAGGTGTATTATTCCAAGAAAGCTGGATAAAACGCGAATAGGAAGCAGATAGGAGCATTAGAGTGAATAATTTTTGTTCGGTTTTGGTTTATCATTCTTGGAATAATCAAGCTTTGTAAACGCGACGGAGTTCGAATACTCCGGTCGGCCTCAAAATTTGACATTATCCGTTTCAAGAGGTCTAGATTCCAAAACCGAAATGTCTGTACGCCTTCCGCCGTCCGAACTGTTATTGGCAGTAGTATTTTTTTTTTTTTTAATCTGAACTTTTGGCAAAATACTTGGTTTACCATTTAGCTGTGCCCGCAAGGCGCTATGGGGCTTAAATGGGGCTATGGGAGGCGTTTTATTAAGGTTTATGGCTATGGGATCGTGTTAGGTGTGGGTTTCGAAGTATTTTTGGACGTAGAATCCGTTTTTGGGGGCCCCGGAAGGATCCGATTTCACCGTGGAAACCTATGGGGCTTTCATGGGCTACAAATGGGATTTTTGGAGGATCCCAGGAGGTCAAATATTTTTCGAGTTTTCACAATATCTCATTGTTGCATTAAATGCAAATTTTGCAATACTGCTAGTTACTTCAAACTGCTTCTTCATATTCACCACCAACTGGGAAAAGACTGCTATCTCTGCCCTGCCCCATTGAATCCTATTCGTCACTACATGGCCACTTTTTTTTTTGCACACTATATTTTAGCATGGAACATGCCCATGCACTACGCTGGCTCTTCCCACTAATTCGACTTCCTCACCTGTCATACGTTAGGCCACTAGTGCGGCGCCCTCACCTGTCGTACGATAGACCACTAGTGCTGCGTCCTCACTTGTCGTACGTTAGGCCACTAGTTCGACGTCCTCACCTGCCTTACGTTAGGCCACTAGGTGCGGCGTCCTCACCAATCGGCATGCGGCTCCAAGCAAAAAGCATCTGAGGGCGAGTTGTTTTTTCCCCATGTTTTATATTTCTTCTCGCAACGAAAATTGGAATAAAAAGTTGCAAACCAAGCTGAAAACTGCTGGAGTGAGCGGCCATTTTGTTTTGGCCGATAACACGATAATGAAAGTTTAATCTGAGGCTTATGCTATGGTAAGCACAGGTGAGTACGGCTGAGAACACACTGACGACCATTTTGCTCGGCTTCTGCACACTTAAAACGTTGACACATCGATAACAGCCAACAGTGAAGACCCCTATTATGCATAGTAAACTTATTTTCAAACAACCGACATCTCTCGCCAGTTATTGAATAATTTGAGACAGCTCGTAAGGTCGGGTAATGAGATATTCATTTTTGCAGATAATAAACAGACAACCACCGATGGGTAATACCCTTCAAGAAGCTGCTTCGAGAATGCCTCAGTACCACATGGAGGTCGTGGTAAACGAACGGTGTTTACTTTTGTTCGTCAACGTCAAACTCCTCAACGCCGATGAAGTTATATACGGAAACCTACTGCATGTATTCACTGTGCTCGTGTCGGCGGAAAATAATGTCCTGAAGCAGGAAGTTATCAGGTAATGAAAATTAAAAAATGACTTGTGCGCTCTTTGCGGTAATATCACTTGAAAAATTCCCTAAAGGTTGGCATAACGTAAATATCGCTGTATTCGGGTAAGAAATCACCTCCTGCCAAGAAAACTTTGCCTTATGAATATAAATGAATTTTCTAGTAACCTTTGTAGACCAACCTTGGCTTC
The DNA here is from genome assembly GCA_955831195.1 of Pilophorus perplexus. Classification (NCBI taxonomy): domain Eukaryota; kingdom Metazoa; phylum Arthropoda; class Insecta; order Hemiptera; family Miridae; genus Pilophorus; species Pilophorus perplexus. The sequence goes on from OY037016.1 coordinate 20,548,445, forward strand.
TAATTTCTTGTTTTCGTAAAACCGAACCTCACAATAGTAGAAACAAAGCTGGCTCGAACTGTGTGAATTATTGTTTTGCTTTCCGCTCCTCGTTTTCCGCTAGAACCGAAATAGTTTATTAATGCTGCCGGCTCCTCGAAGCGTTTTGTGTACCGCGAAAGCCGAACAAAGCCGACGGCGAGCCATCCGGAGCGCGGAATCTTTCACACATTATGTCAGAAGCTCCCGACCTTCACATTTTCCTGGGTAGCGAACCCTAAAAAAGATCCCACGGGAGGGCGTGAGGAACACGAGGGAACCGTTCTGCACTTGCTGTTGGGCGCGAAAGACTTATTGCACGGACCGAGCAATTAGGGCATTAATAAGCGAGCGGGATTGAATATTTTTCGCCACTTCAGTGTAGAGCGTGTAGGTACTATCAAGCGTGTGGAGTACTGAGTTCGATACAAAACAAAGATTAAATAATTGATGAAGGCTTGTATTTCAAGGTTCATGAGTTTCACGCCTCATTATTACGGCATTGTGAACTTTTTGACGTACCTAATCATTTTTGCCTAAAAACGTTTAAAAACGTTTGACCCTTGTTAACTTTTTGAAGTTCCACGTTTCACGATATTGCTGGTCTTAGTTTGTATTGGAGGGGCCAACTCTTGTGTTTAGAGGATGTTTGTTATCTGGATTAGCATTCCCAGGGTTCATATTTAAATTGTCAAGAATTACCCCTGTGCTTGCTGAACTAGATGTGCTGATGGAGGCAGTGGAGTTGAGCTCCTTCACTCAAATTGTCAAGATACAGTCCCCCTTCTGCCCCTGCCTCGATGCTACTTTCAATTCCCTCGGCCCTGCCTGAGAGTCCTTTGATCCCCAAAGTCCATGCTGGCACTCGCCAGCCGGTCAACAGACTCCTCATCCGGATTCGGGGTTTCCCCCCTTTCTCACCAAAAGATCGTAATTAGACATATAGTTGAAAGCCAATTCTTTATAAAATTTATTAAGAATTGGCTATCAACTAATTTAATTGATTTGGCAAGTGTGCTTGGAGAAGGCCAAACAGTAATCCCCGACTATGTCGTGCGGGTAAGGAGCGGCGCCCTACTTTCCCCAGCGCGTGAGCGGGTCCTCGCGATGTAGCGCATGAGCAAGAAGTTATTTCTGTCTTCGGTACACTGAGTTCACAGTAATCCGTGTGTGGGTGATTTCCCACACTTTGCTTCATCCTCATGTTTTTTTATTTTAATGTAAAAATCGCCTCGATGCTCGCAGACTCTATTCATTAATTAATGATTGATTAGTAGAATAAACAAAATAGAAATTTTTGTTCAGCTCCACGAGATAATTCATTTTTCATTTGTCATTATAAACCATTTCGACGAGATTAACCGTTACCCATATCTTGTCTTTAGTATCGCAGTACTCAAGTTGTTTGAAGTCATAGTTTCTGCTTATGTTATAACTAAGAATATTAACGAGAATAAAAAGCGTTGCCGCCTGTGATTTTTACAGCACGACACATGTATTGTTCCACATTAAATTACGACTTTCGTCTGCGGGACACACCAAGACCCCCGGATTATTTCAATTTACATCGACGATCAAAGCAACTTTCATGATAGGTCCGCCCCCAGCAACTCCGGCATGCTGTTAGTTTGTCTAAGGCTAGGCTCTAAGAGCCTACCGCTCTAAGCCGAAGCTGCCCATTGCTGGTTACAGTTTTAAATGCATGGAACATGTTTGTTGTTGCTGTCTGAAAGAGTACTGAAAGATAAATCAAAAGCTGTTCAATAAGTGGTGAACAAATTTAGTCCGATGAAAAATGCATCCGTAGCAACGATCAGAAAATGATACGCTACATATGCGACATCGACGTTGTTAGCGCAACCTTTTTCCAAAAAATGGAAAGGTGCTCTCACCTCTTCGACATGTTTTTTTATTCGGAGGGTCTTGGTAAAGTCATGTTTCATACCGAAAATGATTGAAAACCTCGGGTGTATACGATTCTCTTTTTCGTCGGGTTATTATTTTTTTTCCATAATTCGCGTCATTCATGTGGTAATGTTTTTCAATCGGAGTTGTGGTTATGATGATGAGGTGTTGAGCCTAGTTGTTGATATCATTTTCAATTCTTCAAAAAAAGGTACCACCTCTGTCTTGAAGGCAACTTCGGAACCAAACGTAGTTTGATACTTCATGACGAGAAATGGGTCAACAAGCTTTGTTACTAAGAAACATAACGAGTTGACGGGTTGCTACGGGTGTTCCGAGTGAAGGAATGCATTTCTTCCTCCTGGGGAAATTTCATATTTCGTGTGAAGCGCGGGTGTCCCAGCTAGTAATATAATTACTTTGCCTTTGATTCGATCAATTTTTCATTTTGATATGAATAGGTACGTCTTATCGCTGGGGTCAATCCAAAAGTTTGTCCGCCAAAAAGCGTTACCAATCTTGTCCTCAAACACGTTTTACCATCAGATCATCATGTTTCAAAACGTACGGGGAATTTCTTATGACTTCCAGCGAACGCTAAAAAAATAAGATGATTGTGTAGAATCCTTGAGTGCCATAAAACATAATATTATTTTTTATGGCACTCAAGGATTCTGCTTTATGAATATTATTCATGTCCAATGTATCAGCGTGAAGCGTTGATACTCGTTTCATGTATATAATAATTGAATAAAATATTTTTTTTTATTGATTTAGAAATAAAGTTTTCACAATTAAAATCACAGAATAATGTACACTTGCGTAAAATTTACAGCGTTTTTTGCCATAGGCGGACAGCTACTTATAATTAACGGTTAGCCAACATGATACACGATCTCTGAGCTAACATGACAGTTAAGCCTCAAAACTCATCGTTTTACGTGCTGAAGGGATTTGGCTAAGGCCTGGCTTATCTTCAGGACCTTCTTCACTGGATGTGTTAGTCGGTGATTAGCTCTTATCTGATTGTACAGTGAAAGGAAGGTGCCGTTCGTCTCTTCCCCAAAACCGTCTCATGTATTCCTACGGACGTGAGGGTGACGACACTGATACTTTGAAACGGTCCACGGAATTATGATTAGGAAATGATTTTTTGGTTACAAAACCTCGATAGTGCCGCTGTGTGGAGGTTTTGTGTAATTTTGCCACTTTTGCGGGAAGCTTGGTTTCTTCGGGGAGCCAAGGGTTCGAATATTTACTCAGTAGAGAATCCACGGGTTGACTTCCTATTTACGCTTCATATGAAATTATTTCAGCGATCAGACTCTCGTGTCCCAAAACGGGCATTGTAGCATTCAAGTGTTTGCCGGGAAGATTATTGAAGAAGCCTCCGAAATAACTGCCACTCTAATCAGCAGCAGTATCGGTAATCTTTACCCCTATTAGCAAATTTCACTTATGGTTTTGATGTTTTCTTTTTTTGCTGACCAATTTTTCCTCTAAGTTGGAGTTGATTTGCAAGTGACACTGAAGCCTATTTCGAAAAAGAACGATTCACCTCCAAGTGGTGAAAATATAAATTCATCTTTACTCAATACTCGATCAAAAGATTTACGCTCTAAGAAGCCGGTCAGTACTTTTATACTTTTGTGAACCATGATTCCAACTACAGTGTGTCATTAAAAAAAAAATAGTGAGCAGTAAATTAAATTTTTACGTCTAGTGATAAGGTTTAATTTCTTCTGGAAAGAGAGGGAGTTCTAATTCGACTTTTATTTTTTACCAGCCAAACACCTGCTCCAAGGAAGCGCCGACGAGTCTCATTGAAAAATATTCGTTCGTACCAACTCGATCAAAGAGGTTGCTGCGTGATACTAAAAGTGGCTCTGCGGACGCTTACTCCGAACGGAACGACATCAACAAGAAGAAACCTCCGGCAAAAGGCGGACCGACAGCCGCCGCCAAACAAGAAAACGTCGATTTGTTGGATTCGGAGACGCACAGTGGAAATGAATGTTTGTCAAACGCACCTTCGAAGGCAGTAAACGAAGTAGACCGTGAAATCGTCGAAATATCTTCCTCTGATGACTCCATTAAAACCGGATCTGCACCGGCAGGTACGGAACTGGACGTTGTTGAAAGATGAAGAAGAGAGAAAAAAAAAAGAAAAAAACCTATAATGGAGCGTACTTCTTCGTTATGCTGGGATTTGTGGTACTTGGTTCGTGTCCTCTGCCGGTCGGTGAATATTTTGTTGGTGGGTGCAGCTCACTCCAGAAATCCCCGGGTTTGCTAATCTGAGAGTGCCAATATTTGTACTAACTCCCATCTTTGTGTTTGGAATCTCAATCGTATGCGGAAAAAAACGTTCCCATTTCAGACTCGCTAGGAAAATACTTTCCCAGCCGAAACGTCACCACGGGAAAAAACTTTCCCATGTAAAAGTGTACGAAATAATCAACTCTTTAGGGAAACTCGTGCAGTTTACCTGTAAAAATGGTGCAATGCGACTAAATATAATGTAAATGGCAGGTACCTACCTTTGTTCGTAAAAATATTCGACTAAATCAATTGGTATCTGGTGTCATTGATATCTTCTTCGTCTTCGTCGCCATTTACATTATACAGGGTGGCACAGATAAGCCGGGTGGATTTTAAATAGTCGCCAAATCGTCAATTTAAAAATGGAAATATGGAAAAACGAGTCATTGGAAATATGTTGAAGCAAACTAATTTTGTTAATTATGAAATATTATGTCCATTAAATGTCTTCCTTTTTGGGTGATCCATTCATGGAGTCAGTCCTTCACGTTTGCATAGTTCGCTCTTTTTCCTACATTCGACTTTCCTACATGCCTTTTCAGATGGCAAGTTAGGCACTTCACTCCGGCAAAAATGGCCTGTGACAGCTGATTCTACGGAAAATCTTAAGGAGGACGAGATGAATATTCCTTCGAGTGAAACCGAAATGCCCGGATTGTCTTATGAATCGACCGAACTTGACCTGTTGGGGTGAGTGCTTCCCTCCTTCGCGTGCTCGTTATGTGAAATGATTCAACAAAACAATATGAAACATTAAGGGTTGTGTCCTCGATTCCTCCTCACTTCAGAGGTTTAATTTTTTTTTTAACACGTGAATGATCGGATCGAATCTTTGTGATCAAAAAGTGCGGTAAAAAATAAATAAAAAACCGAGGTAGTCGAATGGTCATCAAAACGGTGATCAAAAATAGAAAAACAATTTTAACAAACATTAAAAAATCAACATAGAAAAATTATAATTAAAAAAAAAAATAATAAATTAAAAATTTTGTTTTGAAAATTTTTATTGCTCCAAGTAATAACTTATTAACAATATTATTTTGAAATTAATTGATTTATAGCCAAAACTTAAGATACTTCACTTAGTTTTGTTTGTTGTGATCACACTGGTTTCCACTACACTGTTTCACAAGAAAGCAAGCTCTAGTGGTTTTGTACGTTAGTCTTCTGGTGACATCACTTGTGTCAAGTCGGACAGCATCTTCGTTGAAATGATATCTTAGCCGATTAAGATGGCGGACGGCTTGCCGTTTGATAGCCTCGTTCACAGGTTCGATTTGAAGTTCATGATGAAGCCGTTCATTTCGAAAATACCATGGTGCATTAACCACATTTCGCAGCACGTTGTTCTGGAATCTCTGAATGATTTCCCGGTTTGATTTGAGCTGTACAGCTCCATAGCTGTGCTCCGTAAGTCCAGACTGGCTTGAGGACTTGATTGTACAGAATTAGCTTGTTGTGGATAGACAATTTTGACCGCCTTCCAATCAGCCAGTACATTTTTCTGAGTTTTAATAGGAGTTCTTCCTTCTTTTTTTTTTTTTTTTTTTTTTTTTTTTTTTACGTGAGATCTCCACCGGAGCCTGGCATCGAGCGTCATACCGAGATATTTAGCTTCATTTGCATGAGGGATAATTTTGTCATTGAGGTAAGCCGGTATGTAATCGATTCGTTTGTTAGTGAAGTCGACATGTACCGACTTAGTTTCATTCATTTTGATTCGCCACTTTGCTGCCCAATGCTGTATGCTTGATATTGATCGATTTAACTTGCTTATGGACTCTGTATTGTTTTCGCCTGAGACAGCTGTGTCATCAGCAAAAGTGGCCGTGGTGTTCATGTCGATTTCTTGGAGATCACTTGTGTATAGGACGTACAGGAGTGGGCCAAGCACACTCTCTTGTGGAACTCCAGCTTTTATCTGTTTTGGCTCCGAGTAGGCATCTTCTTGTCGTATTGTGAAGTAGCGATCACTGAGGTATGATTGCAGCAGCTCGGCATACAAGATTGGCAGTGCTCTGCGCAGTTTAAAGTTGAGTCCTTCATGCCACACCTTGTCAAACGCCTGAGTTACGTCTAGGAAAATGGCCGAACATACTTTTTTCTTCTCAAGGGCTTCCTCAATTACGTGAGTTATTCTATGAATTTGATCAATTGTTGAGTGTTTCTGCCGAAAGCCAAACTGATGTCGCGGAATCAGCTTTCGTTTTTCTGCTATCGGTATCAGCCGTCTATGGATCAACTTTTCAAACAATTTGGATAGAATTGGAAGGAGTGAAATAGGTCAGTAAGAAGTTGGTTGCTCTGGCGGTTTTCCTGGATAAATTAAAATGGCACTTAACATATGCATAAACCTTTACAGTCCATTAAGTTGATAATAAATTTTATTATCACATCAGCCCCACATCGCAAAACCTGTATGAGAGCGTTTATTTTTGACTGGTTTAATGTTTTGTTCAGCCTGGAAACTGTTCTAAAGTGAGTCGTTTTTTGGTGTCGTTGTTAGGTGTCCTTTTTTGTTAATGAGGTCACGATAAAAGCGCGAACCGGGTCCTGGGGTTTGGCATCCAGACCCGAAAAAGTGTTGCGTTCGGCACCCAGCCGGGTGAAAATGGAGCATTGGGGTTCAGCACCCGATCGTATTTGGCACCGAGGTTTTTCAGAAAGGAGCTTTTGTGCTCGGCACCCCAATTGCGTTGGGCACCCCAGTGTTACAACGTGTTTTTGCGCTGGGCACCCAAGCCCGGACAGATCCAACTCACTTCCCCACATTTCAACTGTTTGTGGTAGGTAAATCTGTATCCTAGGATATAGAAAGACGTCATGGCCACTTCTACATCCTCCCGCAACACAAATATCAATAGGGAAAAACGACTTATGTCCACATTAGAAGATATCACTACCATATTCCGGGAAATACTTAAGACTTTAAGATAGATTTGGCGTGAAAGAGTTCAAGATCTGAATTATAGCAAGGAAAGCCATTATTAGCATATTGCCATACCTACTAGGGAAGAATGGCTTTTGTTCGCCCATCAGGTGGAAGAACCGCCAATGTTTAGATTGGTTCATACTGGAAATTTATCCTCGCAACTCTTACTTCATGGTTTACAGTCTGAGCCAGCGTTTCCAATGTGTCCTTCGAATTTTAATACTAAAGCCCGAAAGATCGAATTCGAAATTTAGACGGTGAGTTTAATTAGGACGATTTTCAGCAATCGTGCGTAGGTACGCTGTGTGCCTTAAGGCATAATTATAGACCTTGTAGGGACCAGCCCCTGCCCGGTCTGTCAGGTCTGCGGGGGATCTTGGAAGGGTGGAGAGAGGCTGCCTCCTGGGTCGAGAAATCGTTTACCTACTACATTCCTTGATTCTGGAGAACGTTTTTTAAGATTTGGGAGACATCAGTCTTTTCTGCTGTAAAAACGGTGCTGTGTGTCATTAAATGATCATTTTAAAGAAATTTCGTGCTAAACTATTATTTTCTCTTCTTGAATTACAGCTTGAGACTTTTCCTAAAAGGTTGACCAAACAGCAGCGATTGTACGTCCTCAAAAAGAAAAAAAAAATTTTTTTTCGTACAATGTTTGGACAGATTTGGGACCAAGAAAAATGTCCCAAATTACCCGGAAATGACACCTTATATAATCTCATCACATCCTCCAAAAGGGTTTTGATGGTGTTTTTTACAATAGCGCTAGGAGCGACCTCAGATGCTAAGATTCTGGTTTCTGTCGTTATGTGACAATACGAATCTTCCCTACGAATTTAAAATCTGTGATAGGGAACATTCGAGGGTGTCAACGACACAAGTCGTATCACAAGAAATGCATAACAAATATTAAATATAATAAAATAATTAAATAAAATTAAATAAAAATTCTCTCAATTAGGTAGGACAAAAATTTTTTGTCCTACTTAATTGATAGAATTTTTGAGTTTGCATGGTTTGAAACCGCTGGTCCGTATCTCAACAAGATATTATCCAAATCGACGTTTGAGTAAAAATGTCGTACCAAAAACTACGCACAGGGTTTTACGTGTTTTTGGCTCTTTTGAAAAGTTGATGAAAATGTAATTCGACATGTAGCTTTGACACCATCGATTTGACAATTTTATTGAGCTAGATCCTTTACAAACTCTACTGATAATGTACCTACTAGTAGAGTAGGGACCTTTGATACAACCAAAGCATCGATACCAGCCCTCATCCTAGTACTCGGATGGGTATATTCGACACTACTCGAATATCGAATGAACAGTACTAGCATCTTTATGAAAAATACATATTAGAAGAAAGATTGAAAAGTGTAAGAAAAACTGGTGAACAAAGAAAAGAACGACAATGCTACATTGTAGCAAATCTCATTTAATCACTATCACTTTAGTGGTGTATAATTTTAAATATGTAAGTTCATTAACCGTGGCTTATTAGAGGATACATTGCTTTAATCAAACTTGAAGAGGTGGATAATTAAATATCCACCACCAAACTCATAATTGAGTGATTTTGGTTGAACTTAGCATATCTTCAGACTTACACAGTTTTCAACGCTTAAAGTTGTTCAGTATACTTGATGAACACATCAAGCCTGTCCTCGATTTTTTTTCGGAATTTTAAAATGTGTTTTCGAGTGTTCCACATCGAGTGTTTTTATAAAGTTTCGACCAATGTAGGTATTCTTTACAGTACTAATAAGTGATTAATATTCGAGTCTGTCTCGTTCTGTGCAGTATTTCAGCTTGGAGTGTCCCGCGCTCGCGGAAACAGATGGCTGACCGAGTGATACCAATTGCGTCGATTCTGTGTTGATTGTTCCTCATATGAGCTACTACTCATGAGCCTACTACGAGAAAGATTTTGACGATACTGCCCCGTTATTTCCGGGCCGATTCATTGTTGATTCTCGTCTTTCATTTGGGCTCGTCTGCTATCTAGTGGTGGCTTTGCCAATCTCCCATTCGTGGTGTTTCGCGTTGCGTCACCGCTAGTCGACTCCTTGTGATGGGCACCATTGCGTTTGGATTAACACGCTCGTATATCTTTGCAGTTTCAACGTCGATGATCTTTTCGAATCGACGTCAAGTGACAGCGCCGAGTGGCAGGATCCCAAAGTCTCCACGACAGCTCCCGAAATGGCGAACCCGTCTTGCGAAAATGAGAGCGGTCGTACAGAAAATGTTGTGGTCGGTACATTGGACGAGCCGAGATACAAAAATAACGCATCTCCTCCGCTGCAAAACTCCGCCAGGTGATGAGAAACAGATGAAAACAATAGTAACTGTTGTTGTAACTGTTATCGTATGAGACCCAAAGTCACTACCATGCGTTGATTTTTAGTGATTAAAAATTGATTTTCTAATTTTTCGGTTTCACGAGGTAAGTCGATGGACCATAGCGATTGATAAGTACCTACATTGTTTTCCTTTACGTTTATGATGAATTCTTCAAAAAGTATTTCAACTTCAAAATTCACTTTTTCTCGGTTTCTTTTTTTAAAAATAATAATTATTAAAAAACAATTATTGTTCCCGTTTTTCCGTTTAACGTTTCTTAAAGAAACAGGGGGGAAAAAAGATTTATTTTTAAACCGATACTTTTGATGAATTCAAGGCAAACTATATAATATAAGTAGTATATTATAGTTATTAGTAGATCATTAGTAAGATATTATCAGTCGAAATTTCAGCATCGATCGATTTTTGAAAATCAAAATTTATCAATATTAGCCGCAGTTTTTTTAAAAAGAACCTATCCATACGCTTAACTACTATATGATATAAATTATATATTATACCATAAGTAATAGTGGAGTCGTCATAGCTCAGTCGAGACTGCGGCCGACTGTGGTGGTTGATGAAGAGGGTTCGAGTCCCCCAGCGGGCTAATTTATTAATTTCGGTCCGTCCTCAGGCCACAGAACGGAGTATAAAGTATAAGTCCGGTTCAGAGCCAATTGGGGTTACCTCCGCCCCTTGTGAAAACCGCATTTGGTTATCACAATAAAATCGACTTTAATTTAAGTAATAAGTAGGTAATATATTAAAGTTACCTATTAGTAGCTCATTAATAAGTTATTATCAGTCGGCATTTCAGCCATCGATCGATTCTGAAAATCAAAATTTATTAATATTAGCCGCAGTTTTTTTTTTTTTTTTTTTTTTAAAGTACCTACACGCTTTATTTTGAGATTAATTTTAATTTTAATAACTTAATTTTGAGAGTATGTCCCAGGCGTTCTTCTCTTAAACGGTAGTTAAGCCCGAAAATTACGTCGTTTTTCTTGTCGACTATGGATCTCTGCCTCTCGGCAGGTTAAGATCCCGAGAAAATGCGAGGAAATGGGTTCCCGACAAGTTTAAACACTTAGCAACGGCAATAGGTCTGTTATTTGTGAGGCCTGGGTTCGATATCCACTCAAGGTGAGATAAATGCTTGCTAGTTTTATACTACTTTAACAGGTGGGAGTAAAAGTCCGCAGGGCCCATTTTGAAAAACCCGAAAAGTTTTTGACGACCCCGACACCTGCCTAGAGGTGGTCACTTCTACAATAGACATCAAATACATTGGAACCACTCACGAGAAAATAAAAGAAAAGTGTTTTATCGTCTTACGATGTAGTATTTTCTAATTTTTAAATGGTGCTCGGCAATTGCAGTTAGGTGCCTACTACTTCTCATTTGGTGTCAAGTCTATTTACATTAGATATCCTTACAGTTGTTTTGTTAGGGGCACATTTGCTTTGGGTGCCATTCTGTGTTGATTGGGAAGGCCATTTTCCGAATATTGTTTATGGGGCAAAAGTTCCCATGTTTGAAATAAAAATGCTATTTGAAGAACAGTTCTTCAAGCAGTTACTGCTGTCTTAGAATATTGGATGAATGAAGATTTCTAAATTGGATAATATTCAAGGGTAAGATTCTGTACGGAAGACCTTTGATGATTCATCGTGACTCCGTCAATTTTGATCCCAATTGAAAAACGTTCACAACTCTCTTTATCTGATTTCAAAATTCCTAATTTTCACTAATAATTTTCTGTGTTCAGACACCAATTTCTCATTGCTAATCGCACTGAGTACCTTGTTTGTCGTTGTGAGTAACTATGTTTGATCGAGTTCTTCCACTTCTTTGACCTTGTCCCCTTGCCCATCACACAATTTATTTTTTTACAATTTATTTAATTTTTTTTTATTTGCAGGGTTATATAATATAAAACATTTAGATTTAATATAATACAGTAAAATTATATTTTAATTGTTGATGGAAACTTTCCACCCACATTTTATTTTATCGTAATACAAATAGTTAGTTAGCTCTTAGGTTTATTGAACCGAATTCAATATAATATATTGTCATATTATGACAATCAACTCGAAGTTGATGTGGAGCAATAAATTATTCACTAAACTTTTATATTATTTTCAAGTTTTTTTATATTTTGTCTTCTTTTTTTACTTTCTTATAATAATGTACAATAAACAAACTATATTATACTATTGTTGTGTTTGAAAATCGCCTTCGGATCCTATAATATATTAGCTATATTCAACTTCAAGCTCGTATCAACTTCGGGTTGGCACAATAATAAATTATTTATTCATCGCTGAAAATTCCGTATGAAGCCATTTGTTTCAAAATTCTTGGAATAGGTAATACTCCTATGTAATCGCGACGAATTTGACATTATAGGTACGTTTCAAGATGTCTAGACTCCAAGAACGAAATGTCCGCCCGCCATCCGAGCCGCTTTGGGCAGTAGGAATTTGTCTAAAAATCTGAAATTTTGACAAAACACTCGGTTTACCGTCCCGTTGTGTCTGCAAAGTTTTCAGCCTGATCTTCCAAACCCGTGGGGCTCTGTGGGGCTAAAAAAAAGGGCTATTGGAGGGGTTTTTGAAGGTTTTTGGCTATGGGATTGAGTTAGGTGTCGTTTTCGAAGTATTTTTGGACGTAGAATCCGGAACGATCCGATCTCACTGTGGGGATCTATGGGGCTTTCATGGGGCTACAAATGGGATTTTTTAAGGATCCCAGGGGGTCAAATATTTGTCAATAAGTAAAATACAAAAAAAAAAAAATTGTTTTAAATAAGTTTTGAAAACATTAAAATCGTCTAAATCCGAAGCCTATGTGGTAATAATCCTGCAAATTTTTACACAAGGGTTAATTATTCTTTCGTATGAATTATCCAAAAATTAATTCTCTGATTAAGGTAGCATCAAAAATTAAAATTAAAGTTAAAAAAAAATCTGTATTCATATAGGACAGTGTTTGGACAAATGTGGGGCTACAAGAAATGGATTCTAAGTCCAAAATTACTACAAAACAGCCCCTGACATAATTAAAACAACCCATTTGTAGGCTCATTAAAGCCCCATAGATCCCTACGGTTGAAAATGGATCGTTTTTGGATCCCCAAAAATGGATTCTGCGTCCAAAGACACCTAACTCGACGTCATAGCCGAAACCCTTCAAGATCCCCTCGCTTGGCCCCTTTTTAGCCCTCAAACCCACGGGTTTGAAAAAACGGGCTGACAACCTTGCGGGCTCAACTTGATAGGGAACCGGATGTTTTGTCAACATTTCAAATCCTACTGCCCAAATAAATTAACACTTGCCGGTCGGCGTGAAAAGCTTGCCATAAAAACTGTTGTGGTTTTGATAATACCCACTGCGTTGATTCTGTTAGCTGATATGAAAATCGCCGGTCAAAAATGTCGACCGGTGAGACCTGTGTGGTATTTTGATGTTTCAAGTGCGACTGAGGTTATTAGGAGAAAGACTTTTTCGTGCCTCCGAAATTGAAAAATTATTATAATACTAGCAGGAATGCCCGTTGTTTAGAATACAACGGGCGCTAGAATGAGGACACCCGTGGCAACCCGTCAACTTAATTTTCATAGTAACAACGCTTGTTGGTTTCTCGTACCTAGTGAAGTATCGAATTCCCGTCTATCACCAATTATATGCAGCCCATAGCTACCCATAAACTCAAAATGAAATTACCTAGTAGGTACCTATTAAACAAATCGAAGGCTCGCAAAAAATACTCGTACACGCCTACAGACGATCTTCGAATAACTTGCGAACGGGTTATCGCACAGAAATCGTTTTGTTCTCGTTGAAATCAGCGTGAAAAGCTCGCTTTAACGGACGTAGTTTCGTTCTAAACCGACGACAAAAGTTGAACCGGGTTTCGGAGTTCGAATATTTTTCTAGCGATTCCTATTTGACCCGTCTCTCGTCGCGAAGGAAAGCTCCAGCGATGAAAGAAGGCCTCGAACGACATCTACTATTGCCTATAGCATGATCCGGAACTTTGCGATCATTTTGCAAAAAACCGCATCAAAATCGGTCAAGCCGTTCGGGCGTGATTCGGGCCACAGACAGACAAACACACATACTCTTGCCTTTTATATATAAGGATTATATATAAGGATATTATAATAATATTATCCTCGTGATATTTTGACTCCGTTTGTTTTGCAGCTTTGAAGTAGACGAGCTGTTCAATTCCGAATCCAGTAGCATTTCTCTTTCCGCTGATGAGAAATTCGTCAAAGTTGAACGCCAGGTTGCTAATCAAATCGTCGATCCGAAAGAAAACTGCTCGCAAAACGTTGTTTCTAGGTTGGTAGTTGAACAAGCGACGTGTGCGCACAACATTGTCTGCCATAATTTCTTGCCATTTTTTTCTTTGCCAATTCCAGAAAATCTACGCTACAATTTGCCCTTCGAGAGATATCTGATCCGATGTTTTATGGACTTCCTGACGCTGTTTATTGTGGCGGCGGGTCCAGATCACCGTCCCCTCTCTTCGGTTCGCCCGACGGGGGAAAATATGATGCTGATCCGACGTTCCACCAGTTTTATCGAAGTATGTGGAAATTTAGTGTCACAAATTTTGAAAAATGCATTGCTTCATGCAAAAAGGGGCCTTAGTCACATTTTTTCACTTATAGACTTCATAGGGTTTTTTAAAGGTTTTGGGAGTTGTTGTTTCGATTTCTCTTGTTAGTTACCTTCTATCGGCACTTCCCGATGAAAGGATTCATGGTAAAAAAGAGTCCATGATTTCGTTTCTTCTTGCTCTTATCTTTCAAGAGTACTTTTCTTGGTTCCCGTAAAACGATTCTACGTCTGAAAATATTTCAAAAACGACTCTTCACTCGATTTCACTTCGATATCATGTTTTCCACCTATATTGTTTGAGCAAGGGCAGTATTTATTTCTGGGAGGGGGCACCCAAAACTCCATTGTAACCTGTGCAAGATTTAAACTTAATATCATGGAGTGCAAACTGATCGTACGGGGGAGGGGGGCACAACCCACCGTTCCTATGTTTATTGAACATAAACGTTGTTATTCTTGGAATGTATTCGTGTCGAAGGTAGAAAATTCTGATCGGCCTCTAAAATTGACATCCGTTTCATGGCGCGTAGATTCCCAAAAATAAAATGTCCGTTCGCCGTCCGAGACGTTTTGGGCAGCAGGAATTTCTTTCACGTCCGAAATTTTGACAAAATACTCGATTTACCATCTACTTGTGTCCGCAAGTTATTCAGCCCGATCGCCCAACCCCGTGGGGCAACAAAGGGGCTTCGGGAGGGGTTTTTAAAGGTTTTTGGCTATGGGATCGAGTTTGGTGTCATTTTCGGAGTATTTTTTGGACGTAGAGTCCATTTTTTGGGGTCCTAGAATGAGCGGATTCCACCGTGGGGATCTATGGGGCTTTCATGGGGACACAAGTGGGATATTTGAAGGATCCCAGGAGGTTAAATAAGGTGTCGTTTTCCGTAATGTTGGACGCATAATCCATTTTTCGAGGTCCCACATCTTTCCAAACTGTGTAGATTTCTTTTTTTTTCAATTATTTCAAAAATATGTTACTTTTCCGTTATCCCCCCCCCCCCCCCCACGCGATTTCGTGTTTCATACACACCCCTCCCGATGGCTTTAAGGCACCCAAATTCGAGTACTTTTCCGTTATAACAACACTCACCCACTCCCACTCAATTTCGAGTTTCACACGAGTTTAGGGCACCCAAAGCCAACCAAAATCGCGTGGGGGGGGTATAACGGAAAAGTACCAAAAATATTTTGATAGTAAAGACTTTTACTATCAAATTTTCAAGTTTTTTATTAAATAAAAAATTGAAAATTTTTCTCTTTTTTTCACTTACGGACTTTTGTACTTTTACTGTCGATTTTCTTATTGACACATAGTTAATTATTAATTTTTGCACAATTAACTTATATCAAAGAAATAAACCCTGGTGTAAAATTTGGAACGTTTTTACCCAAATATAAGGGTTTTCCATTGCAAGAAGGGACTTTTCCATCGGTTTTCGTATATTTAGGCATGAAGTGTTACATTTTGGGGCCAAAGGCAATTCACTTTTTGATAGAGGCCATAGTATACCTACATGAGCGAAAAAAAAGAAGGTCAAAATTTTGAGAAGTTGCAATAACGTATTTTCCGCCCCTTCTTGTATGAACCAATTCATAATATGAATATTATGTCCTACCGTGCTGTAATCGATGTCTCTGGTTATCTGACAATCTCCGATACACAAATTTCAACAATGTTGAAACTCATGTCATTAGTAATGCGATTTGTTTGAAACGTGCAGATCAAAACCCGTTGATGACTTCCCAAGAAAACGCCTTCCGGTTCACCGAGTACCCTAGAAAGCTCAGGCAAACCTACGACGTCCCTTCGACTTCGAACGCAGCGACTTTGCCCAACGAACTTTTGGACTCGCAGGATTATCAAGCGAGCCAAGAACAAGATCAAACGAACTTCGGTGGAACGTTTTGCCCGAGTCAACCTTTCAACAGTTTCAACGACGCTTTTTCTCGAGCTATCGACCGGATGGAAAACACCGTCGTTCAGAGTTTTTCCCATTTGAGCCCATTGGAGCCCTCCAGGGTATGTTCATTCACGATAAAAAGACGATTTCAGACGATAAATAAAATAACAACTTAAGTAGGTACAATTGTAGGCGCGTTTCGGTTGTGTAGACCATCATCAGTAAAATACTGCACTTTACATCAGTATTGTACTGATGATGGTCTAGTCAACCGAAACGCGTCTACAAGTTATTTTATTTATCGTGAAAATATACTACTTCGTCTGAAATCGTCTTTTTAGAAACTAATTCGCCGCCACCTTACGTTATGTATTCACTTCCGAAAATTCGATTTGGCCGACAAAATCCATTGCCCATTTTCAAAGTGTTAATTCACAGCTCTGAATTCGTGTTTCTCTCTGGAAGCGCCTAAATCTGGTTTATGGGTTTTGCGAACTAACGTTCTATTGTTAAAAAAGATGATAATAATAATAGTGATTGCGACTAAGCGCAATGATCAAAGCTTCCTTACGACAAAAACTGCTGGACCGAGTTGAGTCTTGAAAAAACGCTGCAAATTTTACACAAGGGTTTATTATTCTTTTATATACGTTACTTGTGCAGAAATTTAATTCTGTCAATGAAAAAATAAAGAAATAAAATTTTTTTTTGGATTTTTATCTCAAAAAAAAAAATTTTTTTTTTTGTTTTTTTGTTCAAAAATGTTTCTTTTTCAAAAATGCTGTATTTTTTACGTCCAAAAATACTTCGAAAACGACACCTAACTCGATCTCATAGCTAAAAGCCTTCAAAAAACCCTCCCTTAGCCCCATTATAGCCCCATAGCGCCCCACGGGTTTGGGCGATCGGACTGAAAACCTTGCGGGCACAACTAGATGATAAACCAAGTGCCGAAATTTCAGATTTTTAAAAAAATTCCTACTGCCCAAAACGGCCTGGACGGCGGACGGCGGACGGACATTTCGGATTTAGAATGCAGACCTCTTGAAACGGATAATGTCAAATTTTGAGCCCGATCGGAGTCGTCGACCCCCGTCGCGAAAACATAGGTGTATTATTCCAAGAATAATAAACCAAAAGGTAGATGAGCACCTACTACTCGAATTGAAACTTTAAAAAGTGTAACACCGACTATTCTGTTAAAATTCAGCAAATACAATTGCTGTAATAAAGCTGACTTTGACTTGGCATTTGGCTTTATTACATACAAATTAGTGTGAACCTTATAACACGAGTGGGAGAATTCGGACATGGTGTAATAATTTTGCTGCTCAATATTATGGTATAATAAAAACCGGATTATTGCGATCCTATTTCTCTTATTTCAATGATTTGGTTAATTAACCAATGTAGATTTAATGTACATTTCGGCTGAGTTCGGTCATGGCGCTGCTGCCTCGCGATTCATATCGAGTTTTTGGGAACAGTTTTTTTTTCTTCTGCAAAGCCGTATTAGGCTAACCCGCAACTCAGGAGTATCCTCCAAACTAAGTGTTTTACTCAAGTGAAGGGAACCTGAGACGAACCATCCAAAAATCAGCCAGGCGTCAGTGGTGAACGGCGGGTATTTGGATCTTGTCGAAAATGCTCAGCTCAATTTAATCAAAATCGATTCAATAACTAAGAAACGATACGATTTTATGATGTTTTCTTTAATATCAGGAAATAAATCAAATCAGGCTTTACTTTATTTAAATCATATTTTGTTAAATGCAATACAAAATTTTTGTTTTATAGTGAAAGCAAAATGTTTACTTCAAGTAAATGAACGGAAAAGGAGTTGCTTGTTGAGGACCTCAACTTGAGGTGTCATAAGAAGCGCCCAGTTACTTATCCGGAATAATCTAATAAATAATAGACATAGTACCTATTCCTGTTGGTAGACTCACTGGCCGTTTTGTGTTGGTGGCGACTCCACTTCATATGAAGACGTTGTGTTGGACTTGTTAACCGCTAGAGTTACCGCTGCACTGCCGCTCCGAGCGGCACCAGAACTGCCGGTGACCTTTTTATTTTATTTTTTTAATGGCAACTGCTTGAGCTCGTTAGAGCTATCAGCAGGCCCCCACATTTAGGGAGCGCCACGACAGGAGGAAGGGAAGGGGCTGCGGTGATGACGGGGTTTGCGCTACCCAGGGTGAGGGCCACTGCTCAACCACCCCTTGTGATGGGGTGTGACTCAAGTGAGCCCTGGGGGGCGACTATTGGGAGTCAATGCTCGACCAGTTGTCGTCCCCCTCAGGGCCCACTGTTGCCTGCGGGGCCTTGGTGCCGCCAGGACTCTCAGGGCGGCTGCCGCAAAGGCCACTAACGCCCTGTAGCTGGAAGGGCAGGAGCCATACTTTATCCAGTCCTCCCTCAAACCATCGGGGAACACTTCAGCTTCCAGGACAGCCCGTTCCATCGCTACCAGTGACCTGACTGTGTCCATGCTGCTGGGCTGGGTGGTTTTCCATCTTTGGTTGTGCTCTTTGCCACTGACGTACGACCTCGCAAAAATGCGCCCACGTACTACCTCGGCAGAGTTCGGGTCCTGTATGGTTCCTGTTCTCTGGCCAAGGTCTGCTTTTTCATTCCCTGGTATTCCGGCATGCCCGGGGAATGAGAATAATTTCATTCGAGGCCCAGACTCGCCTGATAGCCTCTCATTAGACGAGCACCAGTTTTGAATTGGTTTGTTCCAGGTCTGACTGCGTCTGTCGACAGCTGTCCAACTTCTGTCGACAGAACCCGACCGTCGTTTACTCGAGCTATCGGTTTTCGTCCAACTTACGATCGACCTGGAACAGCAGTTTCTAAACTGCGCATGTCTCCGGCGATTTCTGTTAACATTCCGTCAAACCTGGAACAAATCTAATTGGTGGACGTTCCCGCTAGTGATTTCAGAGCAGCTTGGCTCTCTGAGAATAATATTATCCGCCTTTTCTCGAAGGCCCTCCTCTCACTCTCGGCCATGCTTGCTCTTCTTACACAGAACTCGGCTTGGTACACTGTGGCCTAACTGTCCAGTGGGTCGGCGTACTCCTATTTGAGGTGTGGACTGAGTCCCCGAGCCGATTGTATTACCCATCCTGATCCTGTGTATACCCGTCTCCAGACTGCACTCCTGGCGGTCATCCCTGTACAGCCTAGTTGTAGTTCTGGAAATTTTCATTTCTGTAGTATTTTGGGCTGCTGAACACGAATCTGAGGTTCGCGACTAAAAATCTTTCCCGGAAAAACCTCAGATTTGTGTTCACCAACCCAATATACTTAAGAAATGGAACTTTCCAGCAAAACGCTTTTGTTTGCCCTTTTTCGGGCAATTAGAAAATTTGACTGGACTGCGGAAAATAGTCCTTTCTACGAGATATAATAAATCTTAAAGCTTCTATCTAGTAGGATCTTCGACTTGACTCAAGTCCGAGGCCAAGAGAGAAATTTCTATCTGTTTCCCCGAGTTATTTGGTTTCCATTCTTCGCAGCAAATTGTATGTCATTCTCGTATCACGCATAAACGGTACGCGTAAAAATGATTGCGTTTTGGTTTATCATTCTTGGAACAATACACCAATGTGATCGCGAAGGGGGTCGAAAATTAATTTCGAGCCCTTTTGGGCAGTAGGCATTTTTTTTAAAATCTGAAATTTTGACAAAATACTCGGTTTACCATCTAGTTGTGTCCGCAAGGTTTTCAGCCCGATCGCCCAAACCCGTGGGGCGCTGTGAGTCGAAAATGTGGTTTTTGAGTCGAGTTAGGTGTCATTTTCGAAGTATTTTTAGACGTAGATTCCATTTTTAAAGGTCCCAGAACGATCTGATTTCACCTTCGGGATCTATGGAGCTTTCATGGGGCTATAAATGGGGTTTTTGAAGGGTCCCAGGAGGTAAAATAAGATGTCGTTTTCCAAGTAGTTTTGGACGCAAAATATATATTTTTTTTTTTGAGATCCCACATCGGTCCAAACATTGTACAATTTTTTTTTCAATTTTTCAAAAGTATTTTCTCAATGACAGAATTAATTTTTGCACAATTAACCTACCTATATCAAAGAAAAAACCGGACGGTAGACCTATCATAGAACCATAATGGTTCTACAGTCAGATCATTAAATGATTAATAATGATTAATCATTATTAAATTTTAATAATGATTAATTTTACACCAACCCTCTACTTGTAACCAACCGCTAAACTTCCTTAGAGACCAATCATGTGATTATAGTTTTCGCGATCATGTTGCGCTCAAAATCCCCCGTGACGTGACGCTTGTGACGTGACGAAAACAAATGGAAACGTCCTGTTAATCATTATTAAGTGATAATAACAAACGCACGTGTAAAATTTGCCGCGTTTTCAAAGTTTGATTTAAATCAAGCTTCGTCATCTAAACTGATTTTGACAACAGTTGTCAAAATAGTTAGTAGTTCGAAGAGGACCCGTAACAGGTGTATTTAGTGTGCCTACGTGAGGATGTGTTCCTACATTGATATTTAAATTTGTATTATGGTGTTGGTGGAGTTCCGAAGGCGCACTTCATGATCATGCCGCCGTTGTGGTTGGAGGAAGGGAGAAGAAGTTTCGAGTTACTCTGATTCGTCACCGTTACATTAACTCCTGGTCAGTGTAGTTTCACCAGAGACTGAGTATATTAAATTTTCAGAGATTCCTTGGGGGCGGCTCAGAGTGTTTACGGTTTGGCTCGAGGTGTCGAGTTTTGTTGTGACCCTTCTGATCGTCGACTCTCGGGCTGTCATTGTGACCCTAACTGAACATGGGGTGACTTACAGAGCGCTGGTCCTTGATTGCCGCTTCGTCATTGAGCAACGAAGGGCTTTCGGAGCTGCAGTGAGTTCCCACACACAGTTAGATAGATGGCAACGAAAAGGCGGATGCACTGTCCAAGTTGTACCATCCAAGCCTCAACAGATCTACCCCTTGCATACAGCTCAGCCAAGCGTTTGGTAGATAGCAAAAAGACCATCCTCATTCGCGACACCGTGCGGATAGCCATGGGCGCCGTATAAGCGAATATTGGGGGACATGACCTCGATCCTCATGGACAAAGTGCCCTTCCCTCCTGGACATTCGAAGTAGTTTTACGCATGACGAAGCCATTTGGTTGAAAAAATCTCTTTCTACTGTGCTGCTCGAGAACGAATGGCTAATGAGCTTCGTATATCCGCCTAATTCTTCGGCTTACCAGCCGGAA
This sequence comes from Pilophorus perplexus, assembly GCA_955831195.1. Lineage (NCBI taxonomy): Eukaryota > Metazoa > Arthropoda > Insecta > Hemiptera > Miridae > Pilophorus > Pilophorus perplexus. The sequence continues at coordinate 20,569,757 of OY037016.1, forward strand.
ATCCCTCCTTGACGTCAAAGCTCGTTTCACCGCATTCATCATAGATAACATTTTCATCAATATGTTGAATACTTCGTGCACGCAGGTCCTTGCTAATAAGGCTAATAAGCTAATAAATGAATTTTTACGCCAAAATTTGAAAAAAAAAAAAAAAAAAAAAAAAAAAACACCTGGATTGCTGCAAAACCAGCTCGTTCCGAGATTCAATTTGAATTTAAAAATGTAAATGCTAATGTCTGTTAGGGTTCTTGAGGGTTGGTCAATTAATGGACATCTTTTTCAGGCCGACGTTTCGAAATATTTATATTTCACTTTCAGGACTTGGAAAATCGTGATGTTGTGTTACATTGAGGGCGACATATACAACCCTTATTTAATGCTCATGGCCAGCACTGCAAGACCTCCATATTCTTAAAAAAAATACCAAATTCATTCATCTGAATCATGATCTCGGCGGAATGAGAAAACTTGGGACTGAAGGACGGGGACAGAGGATTTACAAAAACGAAATATTTAATCAATAAATAATGTTGCTTGGGAGAGAGAGAGAGAGAGAGAGAGAGATAGAAAACAAAGCTGCACATTTTACACAAGGGCTTATTATTCTTTGATGTAGGATGATTTTTGAAAAATTAAAAAAAAAAAAAAAAAATCCTGTACAATATATGGACAGACGTGGGGACCTCGAAAAAATGGATTTTGCATCCAAAATGACCGAAAACGCTACTTTATTGTGACCTTCTGGGATCCTTCAAAAATCCGCTTTGTAGCACCACGAAAGCCCCATAGATCGGGGCCCACGGTGAAATCGGATCGTTCCGGGACCCCCAAAAAATGGATTCTACGTCCCAAAACACTTCGAAAACGACACCTAACTCTATCCCGTAGCCGAAAACCTTCAAAACGTTTTTCCGTACCCCCTTTTCAGCACCACAGAGTCCCGCGGGTTTGGGCGATCTGGCTGAAAACCTTACGGACACAACTAGATGGTAAACTGAGTATTTTGTCAAAATTTCAGATTTGTTAAAACAATATCTACCTACTGCCGATAACAGCTCGGAGGGCGGGATGCGTACGGCGGACGGACATTTCATTTTTGGAATCTAGACCTCTGCGTATACGTATAATGTTTCATTTTTGAGGCCGATCAGAATTCTTGACCTCCGTCGCGATTACATAGGTGTATTATTCCAAGAATAATAAACCAGAATGCGTAGATGTGAAACATTATTGGTCTCTCTTGTAAAATGTCCGAAAATGGAACGAGTTGGTTTTGCAACTAAACGCCTCAGTGGGTTCAATCGGATCACTGCAGAAAAAAAAAAAAAAAAAAAAAACCAGAACTGTACATTGTTTGGACGGGTGTGGGACCTCGAAAAATGGATTATGCGTCAAAAATTACTCAGAAAATATTTGACCTCGTGGGATCCTTCGAAAATCCCGTGTTTAGCCCCATGAGAGCCCAATAGATCCCCACAGTGAACTCGGATCGTTCTGGGACCTCCCAAAATTGGATTCTACGTTCAAAAATACGTCGAAAACGACACCTAACTCGACCCCATAGACGAAGCCCTTCAAAAACGCCCGCCCGTAGCCCCATTTGAGCCCCCCGGGGTTGGGCGGTTGGGCTGAAAACCTTGAGGACACAACTAGAGGGAAAACCGAGTATTTTGTCAAATTTTCATTAAAAAAAAAAAAAAAAAAAAAATTGCCCAAAACGGCTTGGACGGCGGACGGACTATTCGTTTTTGGAATCTAGACCTCTCCGTCGCGTTTAGGTACACAGTTTTATTATTCCACGTTTTTTTTCTTTTGCTCATTTGCCTCCTTTCCTGTTCAGGTTGCCATTTCGATGAGAATCCTCAATCTGTATCGTTTTTCTTTCGCAGGATCGCCGCCACGACGTGATACGATACTCGGAGGGTCACCAACACCTACCGCGGGCTCCTGTTCAGAAAAGACGCCGTTTATCGCCCAGACTTCAAGAGGACATCGTCGCGTCGCCTCGTCAACGTGGGCCACCTTTGTCACAAGGGAATTCAGTCTGCACGTCCCTTTCTGGCCTCCTCGCCATCCACAATGGTTACTCTCGAACCCTTAACCGCTACGACGTTGGGTAATCGGTAAGAAGTGAAAACTAGCTGTTTTGACTAATATCTTTTGTTAATTAGAACACAAATTCATAGCAAGGACTTCATAATCTTGAACAATGTGATTCTGTAGCTGTAGCTGTAGCTGTTAGTTCTTTCCAATTAAATTGAATGTACCTATTTAAAAAGGCCTCGAAGTTCCAGAGCTCGTTCTTTATTTTTCTTGTGTTTCCTGAAACTTTGAGAAATGTAGGTGGTTGAAAGAAGTATCATTTTGAAACCTCGGTAAAATATTTATATTTATGTCTCTTATCAAGCAAAATATTTACAACACGTAGAAAATTACTTTCTATGTACAGTCTTAATCGTAATAGGACAGTTTGTTAATTTACAAAAATATGAATTTCTTTCTTTGGTAATTTGGGTGGTGTGACTTTTTTGATTGAATCAGTGTTTGAGAGAAAAATCAAACGGGTAATGAGGGGGTAGTTCAAACATTGGAGGCGGGGCTGGGAGGTGGAATGGAGGTGGGTAGTAAGTCAAGGGGTGGTAGAAGGAAAATGGCTGATAAGGCCAAAGCGAAGTCGGGTAATAAGGTGGGGGCGGCATGTCCGACAGGATTGGGAAGTGGGCCGATGCTGAAGTCGTCGGGGGCGGCGACGTCGGCGGTGACGTCAACGGAGCCGGAGACGCGGACCCGACGGACACCCCGGAGTCTTCCGTGGGTTCGGGCTTGGACGGTGGGGTTTGCTTCGGCTGGGGCGACATCGCCCTGGGCGAGTCCGATTTGTCCGGGCTGGACGGCGGTGGAGATCTGGTGACGTCGTCGTCGAGCATCTGTCGTTTGGCATCCCTTTGGTCGTCGTCCGATGTGGGCAATTTGCATTTCTTCTTAGTCTGCGCCATCCCCGTCTCTCTAAACCCTTTAGCGAATGGATTGTTGTCGATTTTCAGTTTCGTGATTTTCTCGTTCTGCAATTGAAATAGAAAATAAAATAAATTAAAAATAAGAGAAAACTCGGTCCCACGGGCCTCGCAGAACTCGTAGCTTAACGTAGGACAGGTGAGGACGCTGCACTAGCGGCCTAATGGTAAGAAGTGAGGACGTCGAACTAGTGGGACCACTTGGATCCTATATAATATATTTAGGATATAGCGTCCTACGTAAAGGATATAATATTCATTCATATATGAATGTATATATACCTGATAAGCTGTGACAGCGATGAATTCTGTCTCTGGGAAGGTAACTGTGATTGTTGGGCTCCAGTGGAGAGCCAGAATGTCCGAGGCTTTGATGACGTGAATCCTTGGCTGGTATTTGTGCATTGATGTTAACACCAACTGTAAAATCGAAAATTGGTTAGTTTTAGACTGCTGGCGATGGCCGCATCAATTAGTGGAAGGTGCTGTACCTCTGGCCGATTGCTATTACTATCCCCAGCCATGTCACACAAAAATTTGTGTCCGGCGTGAATTCATATTCCCAGGCAACAAATTGTAACACACTCCCCATATTGCTATTATCTCCCTCTCCCTGATAAGGCTGCTCAAAGTTTTGCATGCTGCTACAAGAAGGAGGCTTCTCATTTTCTTTCATTCTGGATATGGTAAACGAACAGTGTAATTGTTTCTATGAAAAACTTGGAACTCAAATCAACCATTGTTTAAGCAATGGAGGTTTTTCCAAGAATTATCACAGAATCACTTTTTTTCTATGTGTAATGTGTGTAACTCTGGCCAGTTTTGTGTTTGTACCTCTGGCCACCTGAAAAATTCATTTTATTGATGCAATTTAACATTTTTGCGTTTTGATAACATTGACCAACAATGAGTTTCCTCGTTCCCACTCCTGGAAGTAAAAAGATGTCTGGCCAGAGGTACAACCATAGCGTATACCTCTGGCCAAATTTCACTTCTTTTTTTTTTTTTTTATTACTCCTGTCAGAATTTCGCAGTTTCGTAGCCAAATAATTACTTTTTGAGAAAATCATGAGGAATGAGAGAATTTAACGTAAGGTAGGGGGGGGGGGGGGTAGGTGGGGTTTCAGAGTAGGTTTCTATTCACAAAATTCTACAAAGAAATTACTAGGGGGTGTGAAAGATAAAATTCCTTTAAAGGATAAAGGGGGTGTGTATATATTAAAATGCGATTGTGGGATTCAATATGTAGGACAAACTGGAAGAAAATTTAAAATTAGATTGAAGGAACATAGTGATGATCTTAGGTTGGGAAGGGGTAGGGAAGCTTTTGAAAAACATTTGTCAGAAGAAAACCATAGAATCAGTTATGAGATAGGTAATAATAATCCAGCCATTGGGATAGCTCATGTTTGCCAAAAAGGTCCAAAACTAGATGCTTTAGAATCTTTGGGAATTCAGAAAGTTTACAGTTTAGGAATATCAGTTAATGACCTGGATGTAATTAGGCGTTCCCCTCTAATCGATATTTTCCTGTGAATTCTCCTTTCACCTGTTTGCCTTTCACATTCTCTTTTCTTGCCACCTTTCTAATGCCACGCCCATAAGAAGGCACATTCACTTTTGTGGGAGTTCGACATTACACGCCCGGGCGTCGAGAAAACATACATTTCACGCCCGGAATGACTTTCCCCGGATTACGTTTCACGCCCCGATTTTGGTACCCTGTGTTACGTTACACTCCCGACGTTTGGACACAATCACAAAAATCCCGAATTTTTCCTGCCGCTGAATCCATTTGTCCACCCAACGTTGTGCCTTCTTGATGTTCGGGCGAGGTCCATGCATGCTTTGGACAGAGTTGAGCTTGGGATAAACGTCTGCTTGGACTTGTCGCAACTCGTCGAAAAACAGGAAAATGTTTGGATGGGGACTGGTTAGGTCTTTATTGAAGAAGGAGTGGAAAGACTCGCAGGCGTTTGTAGTTCGGGTCACTTCACTAGATTTGCACGCCCACAATGTGGGAGGAAAGAGAGCATCGTCGGCTACATACGTGTCGTGGATGCAGTCGAGGAACCGTTGGGAGTTGACCAAATCGGGTTTCTCACACAACCACTCACAAAATGCATCCCATACTTCGTCTGGATTGAAAAACGGGAGCCCGAAAGCCCAATGAAGCCATCTGCCTTCCTCACTTCCATCCTTATACACTGAAGACAAGTCGAGTGCTTGAATTTGCCTGTACCATGCCTGAGCCAGATGAAATCTGCATCCCACCAAACTCACCTCATGCCAAACGCCCCGTACAGCTGTATGGATGGCTCGTTCGAAATCTGTTACACATTACACCAGAGGGATGTAAAGTCCGTTAATATAGCCATGAAGCGTAAAAAACTGGTAAAACAATTTGGGTCAATAATCAAAAGTGCCGTCCATGTAAATGATTGGGCAAAGAACGAGACATTGCAAATTGGAAAGACAGGAAAAAATCAGTAATCCGCACTCAACATCTTCATGTAGCAAGAAGTCCTCTCCATGGCGTTATCGGCCATCTCAGTCGGGCAGGGCGTGTATTGATGACACCGCTCGAACGAACGGGGAGTGTATCGTAGGATGCCCTTTCATACTTTCACTTCATCGGGCGTGTAATGACATACGCCCACTTTTGTATATATAAGGAACTTCTCACAACTTCCTCATTCTGTATTGTACTGATGATGGTTTAGTAAACCGAACCGCGTCTACAAGTTGTTATTTTATTTATCGACGATTTCAGACGAAGTAGTCTTTTTATAATGAGGGAATTCATCGATAGTCATCATCAACTGATGACTATTTTGTTATCGATAAGAGAATTTTTCAAAAACTGGCCAGAGGTACAGCACCTTCCCATACACAACTGTTTCTGCAAGTAACTTACGTTCCCCGAGCGGTCGAGCGTGTTGTTGGTCAACTTGGCTCGATGAAAGAGGACGTCCTGAGCCATCCAGGAAGATCCGGTGGCTGGACTGTCCGGATGGACGTACAGGCGGGTAGAAGCGTGCGTTTGGGGTTCCGCCCCACCAACGACTGTCCATTCCGCGGCGGTGAACTTGTAGCGGTGGCAGTCCGCCAGGCTCGTCTCCAAGAGGACGAAATACCTGGATTCTGGCTCCAGACCACTCAGCCCGATCCGCAAAGACGGGAACATCCTCCTGAGGACAAACAAAAATATGGTGGTTAGTGAAGCTGGAGGATGCAAATCAGTGATGCTAATGGTTTTCCCTGGGCCTTGATCAAGGACCTTGATGGAGATTGTTGGTGCTGACCGAATACTTGAAGTTGTGCGAACCTGGTGCTCAACCAAAATGTTTTAATCTACCGAAACTCTCTGCATTTGGTATTTTGAAAAACCAATCAGCCAATGAACATAAATTACAGCATTTGCTAATTAACAGTTTCAACTTCCTTCATGAAAAGATTGCTCGATCAAATCACTTAATGTCCATCACCTGCCGTTTAACACGGGCACCTGGTTTGAGTCTGGAGGCTTCACGAAGCTAAAAAGGCTAACGGTTGAAGAGGGCTACGAGTTATTAATAATTGAGGAGGGAGGTGGAGTTGAGAGTCGTTACCTGAGAAGAATCTTCTAGTCTTGTTTACACAACTAATCATTATCTTCTGGAGGTCCCCCCACTTCGGGACCCCCCTTGTAGACCCCAGGAACTTCCTCAGCCAATTACGCTCCTAGGTGGTCCTAAGGCCTTTCCCAATTTCTTACGTCTGACTCGCCTGGGTGGACTTTCAGTTTGATCGTTTTTCCTAACTCCGATTTCGTGTCTAACCCGATAGCGATCGAAATATATAACTTCACTCCGGTTGTGTGGTCTGGGAAGGCCGCGATACTAGGTGTGTGACGTCGGGGGATTTTAGCAGTAAATTTACTGACCTGTCACGAATTCAACAACCATGAAAAATGTATATAACACAACTTTCATTTTAACGGTAGTTTTACGACGTTCAAGCGAGCACTCGTATCTTGGCGGTACTACCATGTAAGGTTGAACTCGGCTATAATAAACTAATTAAGCTTCAGAAGCCACCGAAGGTCTTAAATGTACTTACCTAAATGCACAATAACAACCAGAACAACACATGAGTGAACAAACGTATTTACAATGTGTTGAGAAAGTCAACTAAGGGTTTTCCTGACGATTCAGTTTGCTTATTAGGACTAATTTTAGGTTGATTTGAAGGACATAAATTCATTGAAGAAACTCGAAAATCGCGTGATTCATGACGAACACATTGTGTTCATGAAAGTCGTCGATTGATTTGAAATCGCCTGCGGTGTTTTGATTGGTAAGAACGGGAACCTGTTTTGGGTATCAATCAGAACGAGATTGAGGGCTATACATTCGCCAGAGCTGCCCGGCAATTTGCTAACGTGAGAGTGGACGTAACCGAGTAAGAAAGTAAATGCGTGCCCACTTCATAGCCTACCATTTTCGTCTAAAACAAAATTCCTATTTTTTTTTCTGTGGCATGAAGTCATGTCGTTGAGTAGGTCTATGGAGAAGGGGAACTAAAAAGGTGGTGGGTAATGCTAACCCTGGAGCGCATAGTTTGGGCTACGTACGGAGTAAAAACCAACACGAGCTTCCCACCTTGCCGAGGTAATCACCTAATAACAGGTTGGCCAGGAGAGGGCCAAGGGGACCACCTAGGGGCGCTCCTCCAGCACAAATCATTCCCTTTCAACAACTATCTGATGTCTTGTTAGGAAGGTGGGATCCAGGCGCCTCCAGCCTCCAGTCTGTCCCTATGAGTCATTAGCAACCCCTCCACCCAAAATTGTTTCGCCAGAACTAACAGCATTACGACCTTTCCTCCGCATCGTCTTATTTTTTGCATTCCACGTTTTTAATGAATTCTGTATAAATTAAAGCATCACACATTCCTGATTTCTGGCCGCATCCCACCCCGTGTTGAATATTTATACGTTGTTTTCAATATTCAGCTCACGTCAACATCTTATATATGTGTTCATAACACATTTTGGTTTGAAATTGCGTGAAAATTTTACGGACGCATTCAATGTCTGCCTAGTGTGAAATCGTGTGAACGGCAATGAGGAATGGGCTGGAAAGAGTGATCCAGAGGCTAAGATTTATTTTTAGTGGATTTATCAAATTTTGAGACTAATATGAAATTTTCAAGCCCAGTTTCTAATATCCCGGAAATCGGGCCTCGTCAAAAAATGTCACTGCCAGAGCACTTTCGTTTGGCTTTGGACGGCCTGCCGCGTTTTCTTTTTTGGCCCAAAGGCACAGATTTAAGTGTTTTCCTTATTTTTAAGACCAAAACGTGCTTGCGCGAATAAAATTTGAAGAAAGTTGGACATGAATAGTGTGAGGTGAACACGCATGACTCGTCTATCGCAATGATCCAGATGCTGTAATTTTGCTGCTGTAAGTCATCAAAAGTTTTCCATTTATTGAGGGCCTTGTCAAGCAGTTGTTGAGTGATGGGATCGCCAGCTGCGGAGGAGGTGTAGAATAGTACTATTCACGTCCTTGTCCTTGCAGTACTTTTATTGTTTTTGCAAGCCCAATGATCGTCCATTCTCGCCTTTTCTGATGTCTACTTCGCCAACTCCCATTGTTCCGAGACATCATTTGACCTCACCGATATTTCCGTCATCGTTTATTATCTTTCTGTTTACAGAATATTAAATAACTTCACGTTCTTTACCGTGCTTTCCTTTCATTTTCACTACGCTGATGTACTGAATTGCCTGCCAAATGCCTACCCTTCCTCTGTCCTCTTTTGCCATAACGATAAATGTGTAAGGGAGGCCTTGAAGTAGATACCAAAATTGAGTTTTAATAACTAATTATTATACTATACTATATTATAAAAGAACTATCAAAAATAGTTCTGAACGATTTGAATTTCTGACTGTGACGTCATGAAGGCGCCTCGTGAGGTTGAACGGCAAGTGAATCACTGACCAATGAGGGCCTGAGTTGACCAATAGGGCGGCTGAATCTTATCGGCTTGTCCCGCCTCAAATTCAAACTTCGTCTTTTCCATAAATTATATAAATTAATTTGAACTTGAGTTGTGATCCCACATTCAGTGATAGGTATTTGGACGCCTTCTATCGAAGAAAAAAATCTTGTACCTAGTATTTATTTTTTCGTTGTTATTCACTGGAAAACAAACACTTCAGTGGGTTGTCTTCTTTTGAATTATATTGAGCCAGGGCAGATGTTTTTCTTCAAATGTTTACATCTTGCAATTTTTTGTCCGCCCCTCTTCTTCAGGTAAAGCTCAAAATTACACCCCCCAGGACGCCAAAAGATGCCTATTAGTCGTCCTTTTATTGCTGATGCTAATCCATTTCGGCCAAATGACACACCTGTAGTTGATCTCGACTTAGTGTTTCCCTTTCACGGAAACGAGGGTCGTGGGTGGGGTAATTGGTTCTTGAGAGGCAGGTACCCCGCCCACCTAATTATTGTTGGGTAACGGATGAAAAAAAAAGAGAGAAAAAAAACGGAAAAGAAAAATATTACGCCAAGTGACCATGGCTTCATATGAAGCCGGATTTTTTGAGGATTGTGATTCGTTCGAACGTTTGAAACACTCGAGGAAATAATATTTCCTGAAATATGATATTATCCCGGTGGTCGTTAGTGGTGGGTATCGCAAACAAAAATATTGATATTTTGAAACTACGATATATTGCGATATATCGAGGTCAAATATATTGATATGGGGAATATCGAGGCATATCGATGATTGAAAATTAATTGGAAAAATCTACTTGAAGCCTAGCGGGGTTCAATTATAAAAACGTGAATATGCGTTATCAAATTAAGAGGATAAAGCATGTTTTTATAAAATTTATAACATTTAATTTATAAAATTTATACATTTAATGTACATGCAGCCTCTTAAGCCTTGAATTGTAACAACCGGGTCGCAGGGGTACTTTTCCAAACTACCAGAAGACATACTCGCCCGTTACAATAATAAGTTGATTTTTCTCTTCATAGTTAGCTATTCATTTCACTAGCAAACATCTTTACCTCGGGAAACCCCGGAGCCCCAGATTGTTAGTCGTTCGGCCATATTTACAATAACACACATACAACTAACGCTTCTGGTACCTCTAAAATTTAGTGCCTAGTATTTATTTAATAACACACTTGAGCGGGGAAGTGAGGGAGAGGGAGGAAGTTGATGGTGGAGCGGGCGCGCAGTACGGATGAGCGGTGGGGCGTGAAAGCCTTCCACTGGACGAACACCATCACCATCAAACCAAATAACCTCCGTAAAAACAGACTTGAAATCTTCAGAAGTAGCGTCTGTAGAGATGCTACTTTCGTAAGATTTTTCTCCAGGTCATTGATAAAGCTTAATATTACTTTCTTGAGAAAATAATATAGACTCGGGCTACATGAAAGCATTATAGCACCATGCAGAGAAGCCTGCACTTCAGCTTGAGCGAGTTAGCGTTGGGCCTGAATTTTTGAAAATTGACGGCAGTAACGCTATAATATCGCTATAATCGCTAGAATCGCAATAATATCGTATCGATACATCTACAAAGTATCGATACTTTTAGATACTTTATCAAAAATTGGTTTTTGTTTCTCTCCGTCAACGTAACAATGAATATACTTCGGTAGAGAATTATTTGAGGATAATATAAAATGAACAAAGCAATAAATCACTCTTTAAAAAAAAAAAACAATAAATCTCTTCTGTTTTATTTGTTTTTAGTCCAATCAAAAACCTGTATCAATAAAAACTTCAACAGTTGAAGTTAGTAACGTGATAAGTGAGTTAGGTTGGTTCACAGAGTAAAAGAGACCAGATTGGTCGGTTGGTCAACTACTTTTACGTTAACCCAATCTATCCGTAGGTTGGGTTAATATTTTGGAGGTTCTTCCTAGATGGAGGGCAGCTGATTCTCAGTGAGAGCTGCTGGAGGTGATGGTACATCAACTTTGTTTAATTTGTTGAAGTGATTGGTCTCCCAGCAATCTGGGTAGAGGTACTGTCAAGTACCTACATTTCGTAGGTGTTGAAACTTGGATAATGTGTGGGATAAAAAGAGGAAAACAAGTATCGATACTACGATAATATCTAACGTGTTACGTTATGGCTCCCATAGGGATGTTTCAAAAGTATCGATACATTTACACATATATTATAATATATGTGTAAATGTATCGATACTTTTGAAACATCCCTATGGGAGCCATAACGTAACACGTTAGATAGTTGACATCGGAAAGAAGAAAGGTAGGTGAATAGGTATACTGGTTGGGTAGAGTCAAAATTACAGTCTTATCCTGCTTTTCAACTGCTTGATAGGTTCAAGGGTCAGAGGAAGTTCAAGGTTCTCGCAGCTTCCTATATATTTCTTAATTTATCGGTAAGCGCCATATCGATATAAACTATCGACATTCCGATACATCGATATCGTTCCCAGCTCTAGTGGTCGTTAGCATGCGCCTGCTAAGTTTGCGATAGGTATTCGAACGTCTGCGGACCTAATAGTACCAAATAACGTTTTATTTCAAGTAAAAGAAAAAACGAAAAACTTAAGTTACTACTGAATGATGATTCAATTTTACTACTTTTTCCGTGCCGCTTGTTATAGCAACTATAACAAGCCTACAACTGTTGTAGGCAAAAAATCTGTCGTTGCTTCCAAGTAAATTTTTATAAATCCTTTCCACCGTTCATATTTTTTGTTTATTGAGTGACGATAAAAAAAAAGGGAATTGCATGTAGCAGTGCTACTTGAGCTGACGTACGAAATGAAATATAATCTGTCTCGTTAACTGAACGTAAAAGTGAATCGTGGTACATATTTGAAGAGTCGAATTAATTCGAATGGCGGGGCCTGCCGTTTTGAACGAGCCATATTTTTCGCTCGTTGCCACCGCTTGAGGTTTATTGCACGTTGAGAGCTTTTTATAAAATTTTGCGTTTTTCATTTTTGTTTCCTTTAGCGTCTCCCTCCTTGGGTTGGCTTTCTTTGTGAACCTGGCAGCGTCACGACACTTTACGACCCCCCCGAACTTCCAAACATCTTTTTATTCGGTCTTTTACGACTCTTCTCACTTGGCCTATTGTTACCTTTAGAACGTTTATACTCCTGTTGTTGGGGGTACCCCAACCGCTAGGCGCCCGTCGGTTTCAACTCAGCAAAGCAGAAAGTTCTGATTTTTCTTTGGTTGCTTTTCTGCGTTGTTGTAATTTTTTTTATTATTATTATTTTCTTATAGGCGTGATTCGTTGTTGATAATAGTTTGCCTCTGCCGAGGACTTCTGAAGATGGCGACTTCGCCGCGTCTGAGCGCGCTATAAAATGACAACCTCATGATTCCTCTCATCTCCGTCTTCGGTTTCATTAAAAAGGAAAAATTCTGTAGACGTACATAGTATTATTACGGAGATAGTAAATATGACGTCATTTTAATAGGTGCACAACAAGAGACAATGGTTTATGTCCGCTCAAGGGTTTAAGATTTAGCCTGTTTTCAGAAGAGTACACCTGCAAAATGAGAAATATTTTCTTCCTCATCTTTGTTTAGAAGGAAGAGGACGTTTGTCGGCTCCTACAGAAAGATATGGAAGATATTGTATCGTGGGTAATTGTCTCAACCCCAAGTCTGTCTGAGATATCTCGGTTGGGATCACGAAGATTGTGAGATGTTGAGAGGGAAGACCACCCTGTCTGTTTGGGAAGATCGAACTCCGGTTCCGAAAAAAGGGGGCGTGCCGCGGAGGTCCCCCATCAAGGGAGATTGTGCTGGAGAGGATATCCCAGAGGGGTTGAGGTGTTTAGGGAAAGATAACTGATACTGTAAGGCTGGGTAAAGATAAATGATGTGATGGGAAAATTCCTCACTTGCAGATTACGCTGTGTACAGCCATAATGCACAGAAGTCGCGGGAGAAGCAGCACGCCGCCCGTTCCCTGTCTGACGAAGTTGACGGTACGAGGGTGACTCCCCACCTTCGAATATTTCGTTTTACCATGTCGGTATATCAACGTTTTTCCCTGGTCCCTTCAACTTCGGTATACCGATAGGTTCGATATACCGAGTTTCGAAATATTGAGAGGGAAAATTTCGAAATACTGAGAGTTGTCAGCGAAATACGAGCAAAGAGCGTCAGACCCAACTTCCGCCTGCGAAGAAAATTTGCGTAGCTTTTCTATGGATGTACAAGCTTTCTTCAGCGTTATAAGTTGTGCCATCGTGAGGCCAACGACCAACGTGAATCCACAACTTCGATTAAGTGGGGAAGTTCGAAACTTCGATATGCCACGTGTTGGCGGGCGGCCTTTCTTCTGTTCAGCTTCGATATACGTGTACCAAAATGCATTGGAAAACTTCGAAATAGTGAGAGATTCTGAAGGAACCGCGCTTTTACTTCGAAATAATAAGTGTTTTTCTATATACCGAGTGTTTGAAATATCGAGAATCTACCGTAGTTTGATGAACACTTTAAAATTAAAATCAAGAGAAGGAAATTACATTTTTGGAGAAAATTCCAAATTAAGATTGACTAGTCGGCTTATTTAAAAATAATTCAGAACTGAGCTATTTGCTTTTCTTTTTTTTCTTTGCAAGTGATATGTACTCACCCTGAGGAAGAGTGTTCATCGTCGGATAACTCGATTGTAGTAGGTACCTAATGATAATAATAACATATTTTTCACCTCAAACCGACTCTCCAAACGTTGACACGTTCAGACGTGATAAGTTCGCCTTCGATCGACCTAATTATCGTTGTTTACTAAGTTCGGGTAACCCCTCATGGCAAGGCCACCGGAGCCATTACAAAGCTTCACTTTTATGAAGTTCATTTTTTTATGAATGCGTTGCCGGCCTAACAAGCTTGAAGGAGTATCGGTACTTGGATGTTCCCAGTGAAAAATACTCTGATAACATCCTAACATTTCCCGCTTCAAGTCAAGCTGTGTTGTAAATGGGTTTAGCAGCTTGAAACTGGTTCCTATGCAAGGTTCGTTAAAAAAAACATTCAGGACCATCAAAGGGGTCATTCTCCCTGATCATTGGACTAGACCTCTGCACCTTTGCTGAACACCCACTTCGATCTATTTATAAGGTCCAATCTATATCTATTTATATTTATTTAACCTTGATAAAATCTTTTTATTGGCTAATTTAAATCATACTGCTCCATTTACTTAGCATTCTGATTTTTTCTATACGATCTGCATTCATAGAAGTATATTTACTTTTGCATTCTTAGTAGAATATTTACTATTACCATTTACAGTACCGAGCAGTACACCGAAAGTGAATGGTGGAAACATCTGGAACGCCAACGCTTTTGAATGGAAATATCTACGAGGTTTTCGAAAAGAAAAAAACTCATGGTTGTTTTTCCAATTCCGCTTTGTAGCAACAAGTCTCAGAAACGGGCCCAATACGCCCGACAATGTTACGGGGTTTGTGGATTTGTTTCGTAAATTCAGACAATATAACATTTTTATCGAATTTTCAAACTGAAATGGGAAAACATTTCGTCACGCATCGAGCCGCCAGACTTGTACTAAACACGTACGACACATCAGCGATTTTACATTTCAGGTCGCCATGACGCGTAGCAAGGTTGGCTAACTTGAGTACCATGGACCAATCAAAACGTGCCTCGCCGGAATTCAAATATTTTATTTTTCCTAATGCCCCAAATAATAATGGAGGAGGGTTTATGCGATTTTGACCTGTTTTCGTTACTTTTTAAAGAAAAAAAAATCATTCAAGGAGCTCACTCAGGAATGAAGAAAGATGTGCCTATGGGGTATTTGTCGTTGATTGTTTCTGGGTTGAAATAATTTTTGCTTCGTGGAAAAACGTTGGAGAATCACTGCTCCAATTTCATTTGCCGAGCTAATATGGATTACCGTGTCAAAACTTGACTTAATGGGCCATTTACTAAAATTTCGGGCGGCCGGATTAGCCGAATGTTTTTGGGTGTTAGTTACTTCGCGCTGCATTCTGTTGTGGCCACGGGTTCGAATCCAGTTTGAATATCATGGAAATTTTGAGAATAAAAGTGCAGCTCGGGTTAAAGTGATTCATCAATAAATTAGCGCCTCGTCATGTCAGGCCTAAGAGGTCACAAATCTTGACCTTATACCAGTTGCGCGCAATTGCGCACAGATGCGCGCGTCACGCGGGGTTTTTATATAGCCTATGTTGTGCGCAATCGCATTCGAGATCGTTTAAAAGAATCCCCGTACAAAAATCCGTTCAGGCGTTTAAGGCACGACAGACTGACAGATACCTACATAGAAACCTGATTTTATAGAAGTATAGTTAGATAGATAAGCAAGTAAGTAGACATTAAGTGTCAGAGACTAAATTACGGAATCGGAAGGCCTTCAGGTGCTTGAATTAGGTGATCGCTCCATTTGACGCAAATAGTTTTAATACGTGCAAGTTCAGCTTTGGAGAAGATAAAGGGATTATTTCTCCCGTGGAAATGCGTTCTGAGAAGTGCATTTTAGTGAAATGTATCGGAACTGTGCAACGTATTTTAATTCTCACTCTCCCCCGAGATCCTCCTAATTCGCGAAAGGCAAATTATTTGCAGTTCTGAGAACCACAGGTGAGTTGGAATTTCCTGCACGAATTGAAAACCCTACCACGTAATGTTATGTCGTTGACCGCATCACAATATAATGAAAACCTATTTCCCTAGACTCATTCAAATAATCGTGACTTGAATTTGTGAATTTGCATTGCTGATCGTGACATTACTTTGACTCAGTGTGCGGTACCTAATTTGTATTTATGTAAAGTATGCTCTGAGCTCGAACCGCACGTATTTTTAGGGAAGCCCTTGTGTCCTCGGAAAAGCTGTACCTTCCTGTATTTTAAGATTTGACTTCAAAATTGGTACAGTCCCTATTCCTCCTATTCGTTATTTGTGTATTATTATAAAAAAATCTAATATGAACGTGAACAATCCCCCACATTCTATCTCCTTAGACCACGCTGTATCTCCCCAGCCCATATAATTTCTTCAAAATACTATATTTTAAGTCATACCTAATGGTTTTTATAAGTGCAAATGTTGACATTGTCGAGAAACGTAATATTAACAATTTAACGCGAAAAAAGTAGGAAAGCTTAGTTTTTTTAGCTCGTAAGTTAGGCATACCGACAACTACCATTATGTTAGAATGGCCCCTTGGATAATTGAAGGGCGTTGAGAACAATGAGAGGTCTAAGTGTCACAATAACAAAAAATTATTGCGATTTAAAGTGGATAAATAATTGATTAAATTGAAAATTAGAGGTAATTAAATAAATAAAATTATTGATTTCATTCTCAATTTTGAGAATTTATTAAATAACTAATTTTTACTTTTGGTTACATTTTAAGTAATTAATTACATTTTTGGCCCTTAGGCTCTTTCTGCCCTTTTATTTAGGCCTTTTCGGCACTTAGGCACTTTGTATCCTGCACCCTTCAATTGAAAAAAAGAAAAAAAGCCTATCCGTTTGTCTAGTCGTGAGTCATTCCAAGGACGCTTTACGATTCGAAACCTTGAGAGGAAGAAGAGACATTCGGGGTGTGGTGCCCAAATGTTCGACAAAATTCGACAGGGTGTCGGGAAGGGTGCGCAAATGTACCGGGCTCCGGCTGGGCGGTAAGACAATACAAGGGAGGATCCGCATTCGGCACCGAACCTTTCAAGAGCTTTTTCCTTCCGAATCGCTTCCTCGTCATTTTTCATTTTCCCTCGACGAGCACGATTAGCCATAACACAGCCATACTTGAAAAAAAAAAAAAAAAAACAGCTGTCGGGTTCAGGTATTGGGGCGAAGGAGTTTGACCGTCGTGTGTGTATCGGCGAGCCTGTGTCGGTGTTTGGTGCCACAATGCCGCAAATTAAAACTGGTACCGGAAAGCACAATAATTGTGCTTTTCGGAAATAAGAGGAAATAAAAGCACAATGCAATTACCAATCCGAGATTGTGAACTACAAATATGTTTTTTAACCTTTTTTAAATTAAAAAAATACCCGAATTTAGGTCACGGTATACCGTTACCATAACGTCAATTGGTTCAAACCCTACATTCTCGAAATTCAATTTTGAACCATCCGCGCATCCTGTCTTTATAGCTCTTAATTTTAGTTAACCCAGCGGTATTGTTTAAGTAATTTTCATACTTGAAATTTAAGTAATGCTTAAGTTAGTCACGATAGCAACCATTCAGTTGACGGCCGTTGAACGCCTCGTATAGCTTATTCTAATAATTCATAGTCAGTATGAACAGTTCATACTGACTAAGTCACGGTAGGAACAGTAACTGTTACAGTTACTGTAACAGTTACTGTTCCTACCGTGACTTAGGTACTATCGTGAATTTGTAATTTTCTTGAAAATGACGCTACTACGCCAAAACTTTCTTAAAAATGACAGGTTATGCGACCTCCTGACGTCCTTAAAATTTCACGATATTATGACGTATCGTATTGGAGTAATTTTGATCATGGAATATTTTCTTTCGGGTATCTTAACTGTCCAATTCGAGAGAGGTAGGCAGTGGTGTAAATAGTGGTGTGCAGTGCCAAACCATGGTAAATTGAATAATCAAGAGAATAACGACCTCCTTGGATACCAACGTCAAGTCTGCGAAATTGAAAACAAGAAAAAGAAGAAGGATATTGCTGTTATCGCAAGTTTCAATATGATCTTCTAAGTGCCGTAATCGTTGAACATCCCTAGGCGCCCATTCTTCTATCATCACTTGGAAAGGGTCCTCTCGATTGCCGCTGCTCTTGCCGCTTGCTCAGCGGCCGAGGTCCATCTTCGTAATGCGGAGCCAGGATAGCTATTTCCGGCCAATTCCCGGTCTTCCTTCTATTTTGCTTTCCCAGAACAAACACTAGATGCTTCCATATCCCTACAACTATTATTAGATTAGGTATTAGAAACCAGTAGGTCGATTAACTGACCACTTATGAAAAAGCTAGGGAAAAATTCCGACATGCGCATGGGCTACCGGAAAATTACCTAATTCAATAGACAATTTTTTCAATTTATATCTTTTTACGGACAGAATCAAATTTCTGCAGAATTTATCCTGAAGAATATTAAATCCTTGTGTAAAATTTGCAGTTTTTTCTTTTGTTAGCTACAAGGCTGATATATCCCACAGCCGCTGTCCCTTGATGTCGAGTGGTCAGGCGCCGGAACGTACAAAGGCCCAATCACACGGTCCCGTGAACCTCAAATGTACCCGTGCACCGCAAAAGTCTCTGTTTCAAATGGCACGACTTATCCTCCCCGGTGAAAAGCCTCTGCAGTGGCTCGCCGTGACGGACACCTCTGTAATCCTTTTAAAAGACACAAAAAACCTTTTTTCTCCCTCTAAAGTGCAGTCCCTTTGGAAATTTTAACTCCCTCGGATTCGGCCGGTTTCATCCCTGCTTTTCTTTTCATTCGATGTTTTAACACCTTACGGTAAAGCTGAACCTTCTTACAGTTCAACTGTTGTGTGGGTTCATCGATAAATCCTCCAGATTCGGCTCACCGACCTTACAATTAATCAAACCGTAAAGTGAGGCGTTTAGTTTCAAACCCAGGTGTATCAACCCCGAACACCCTAAAAAGTAAGGATGGAGTATCATGGTGTTGTTGAACCTAGTTTCTGCTCAATTTCGTTCGATTAACTTCTTGAATCGTGCAACACTGCAATGAGAGCTTTTTTTGGCCATCATTTTTCTGTAGGTAGTATGAAACCTGTTGATTACTGACACACACGGTTTGTTTGGGTGTGCTCGTTCAGTGAGTTTCAATTTAAGTCGTTATTTCGTCCGGGTTTATTGGTATTGCTTTTCTCTTTTGTTATGGAAATAGCGACACAACCAGTATTGAAGGGGGTGGGAGAAAAAATAAGTCAAAGTTGGCGGTGATTGGGAGCGGAACAAGGAACACTATGTAAGGCACAGTACGCTCTCAACGTTCAATTTCGGTTTATTATTCAAGGAATAATAAATCTATATATTCGCGTGGGGGGGGGGGGGGGGGGGTAGAAAATTTGGAACGGCCTCAAAATTTTACATTATACGTTTCATGTCACGTAGATTTAAAAACCCAAATGTCCGTCCGCCGTCCAGGCCGTTTTGGGCAGTAGGGATTTTTCCAAAATACTCGGTTCACCATCTAGTTGTGCCTGAAAGGTTTTCAGTCCAATCAGCCAAACCCGTAGGGCTCTGTAGAGCTAAAAAGGGGCTTTCGAGTAGGGTGTCGTTTCCGAAGTATTTTTAGATGCGGAATCCATTTTTTGGGGTCCCAGAACCCTCGGAACGCACCGTGGGGCTACACGGGGCTTTCATGGGGCGAAAAATGGGTTTTATGTCAGGAGGTGTCGTTTTCCGGGTAATTTCGGACGCATAATTTATTTTTCAGGATCCCACATCTGATCAAAAATTGCATACATATTTCCTCTTAGTAATTTGTTTGTATTAAATATAATACCTAAACAAGGGAACCACAGGGGGGAAAGGGAGGAAACTCCTGATTTCCGATTTTTGGCAATTTAAAATGTAAGGTTGGCATTTCACCATCTTATTTATAAATAATATAAATAGTAATCCTAACCTCATCCTTTCAATTTGAAAAATCAATCCAACTTAAGTTGCCCTTTTTGGTTGAGAATAATTATTCTCAACCAAATGAAAAGGGCAGGCGATGAAATGAATTAATTTGATAGTGCAAAACGAATTTAGTTAAGAATCTAAACTCATCTGATGAGAATGCAAGATTAAATTACTCTTGTTTATTAAGAAAATTTTTCTTAATAAACAAGAGACAAACGAGTCGTCGGTCGATGCCGAAGCGTCTCATCGCCGAAAAGGAAAGTGAAATTCGTTTTTTCAAACTCGAAAACATAAAATTCATTTTTTCGAATTTGAAAAATCGAAAGTATATTTAATATACTTTCTATAGCCTCAACCTTTTAAATACTCTATAGGATATTATAATCGAATAAACGAATCACGTCACGAATAGTCTAGTTTCTAATAAATACCATAAAACAGGGGGGAAAACGGGAAGAATGCGGCATCTGGTTCTGAGTTACAGGGGAAGAACGAGGAAAACTCGTTCATTTCCTCGTTCTTCCCTTGTAACTGAGAACCAGAATCGCCATTATGAGCGGCAGTCTCCCCGATTTTCCTTGTTTTGTGGTATCCAATAGAAAGTAGACCTCGTGTGGAAGTTGTTGCCAACCTTAACTTAATTTTCACAAAAATTTATTTTCCCCTTTTTCCCCTGTGGTCTCAACATTTTAAATTTTTTTAATGTCAATTAAATTTTGGATAATTAATATGTACCAAAGAATAGTAAACCCTTGCGTAAAATGTTTAGCGTTTCTTGTATTGAGCTCGTCTCAATGATAAAAACGAAGGTTTAGTTACAAACCGGCCTCTATCCCTCAGATTATAATTATTATTATCAATTTTTTATTTTTTTATTTTAATTCTTGTGAGAAGAGTGATAATCAGCTCATTTTCTGCATTCCCGCACCAGGAGCCAAGTTGTAACCAAAGGCAGACAAATCCAAGTAAGTAGTTTCACCGCAAAATGCGATATAATCTATGCGTCTGATGCAGTTTGCAATCAAAACCTGATGAGTTCATACTAATAACGACTTTTCCTGCAAAATAACCAGACTTCCAAGCTCGAAACCACTGGAGTTTCAACCATAACGACTTTTGCTGACATCATGACCAAAGAACTGCATTAGATTCAAAGGAAATCATGTTCTAACAGTTTTTCTCAGTTTTCCATTTTCTCAAAAAAAAAAAAAAAAAAAAAAAAACGAAAAAATTGACTTATTAGGGTTTGCAACTGAACGCCGTGCGTTTAAAATGTTCCTGAAAACAATCATGGTTGATGTTCCATAAGTGGTCCCAGATAACGCTCACAGCTTAAATCAAGATATCAAAACGTGATAAGTCTGGCAGGTTCCACGAGATAATCCTCCAATCTACCGTCATTTCGTGTAAGTGTGGGTTTTCTCAGAGCTGGCGCCACTTTGTGAGTTGAAGGGGAAGAGAAAAGAGAAGAAAAGGATTATTAGAGTACTTTTATGAATCGACGCATCGTATTCGGATTTCCGTGATTACCACGTTCACAATGAGGCCGTTTTAAAAACCCGACCACCGGGAGCCTGTTGGTTTTAATTTTGTGAAGAGTGTTATTCAAAATTGAAGACAGTTTTTATGGGCTGTTCACAAAGAAAAAAAACCTGTATGTGAAATGTAAATTAGATTGAACCTGTCAGT